>OX421978.1:56959353-57088732 GCA_949128135.1 Parasteatoda lunata | reverse complement strand
ATATATATATATATATATATATATATATATATATATATATATATATATATATATATATATATATATATATATATATATATATATATATATATATATATATATATATATATATATATATATATATATATATAATATATAATATATATATATATATATATATAATATATATATATATATATATATATATATATATATATATATATATATATATATATATATATATATATATATATATATATATATATATATATATATATATATATATATATATATATATATATATATATATATATATATATACATAATATATATATATATATATATATATATATATATATATATATATATATATATATATATATATATATATATATAATATATATATATATATATATATATATATATATATATATATATATATATATATATCCAAAATTTGTAACTCTTACTTTATATTTATCGTATAAGTGGTTTTAGTGATTCTTCATATCTTACTGTCATTATAAATTCTTACTTACAGTGTCAAAAGAACACTGTAAGTATCTTACTACACTAGGAACTATTCTTGCTTTTTGGTGTAGTGAAACACTTAATGAAACACTACTTTGCTGTGAAGTAGTTATCATCATTTTTGGTGCTTAGATATACTGTAGTTTCTTACAATGTATCTCCAATTGTTTGCCGACACGCATTTGGTCAAAATCATTTGATTCAATGCAAAATATCAATGGTGATTTGGTAATAAAAAAATAATGTATAACAGAATTTGCAATCAGTCATCATCAGGAATTAAGATTGATAACAAGAGCACTACCGGCTTTAAGTGTAAATAAAACTACTGGAAAATCGCAATAATATACCGCGTTATTATTGCGTAAAATAAAGTTAGCATTTCGTCAAAAATTACGTTATTTTAGGGTGAAATGATTATCAAAAATAATGAAATATACGTTATAAAACACTGAATCATCTAAAATTGAAGTTTAATTCTTTAAAGTGCTTATTTTAAACAAATATATATTTTAAATTTCATGTAATTACTATTTTATTAAATAATTGCGTTGTTTTCTAGTTTATACAATAATTCAATTTTTTGTGTGCTATTTTATTATTAAAATATTCAAAAAAATATTTCGTTAAATGTATCGAAAAAACTCAGAATAATAAATATCAGTGAATATTATATTCGTTTGGAAGAATAAAGCTTTACAATTCATCGGGTGGTAACATTCGGCGCCTGAATTGCAGCTGTTTGCATCAAATAATTAGATTTTCCAGAATAATTAGTCTCACAGGAAATTTTATAGATGAAAGCTTCCTCGTGCACTAGTTTGTCTTCGACAACTGTGCATGCTTACTTTTAAATTGAAAAAAAATCATACTGTTGCCATTATCATAAATAATTTTACAAAATAATGCTAAAGAACATAAATATTTCATGAGAAATAATGCTTGGCATGTGCAATACTTTGAAACATTTTTTTCGACAAACAGTATTTCCTTATTTACAAATAAGTCTTTGTATTTTGTCGCAAAATAAACGTAACGTTTGGGAAATTGGTGTACATTATTCCAAAATAAAGTTTTTCTAGGAAGAGTTAAATAAAAAAGAAAAGAAATTCTGTTATTTATTTCAACTTCAGAAGGAGGATAGGATAAATTTCAGCATGAAAGTTTTTAAATATTTAAACTTTAATATTCCAAACACAACTTAGTAAGACATTTGGTAAAAGTATATTTATGAATAAATTTGTGAATCTCAATGTGTAGAAATGCAGATGTCTGACTATATTTTAAGTGTAGATGATGTCTTTATTAAAAGCAAAATTTGAACAAAAAACAAAATTAAGTCTTTTAAAACTTTCTAATCTTTTAAATATTTTTTCTTTCTTTTTTTTTTTAATAATCTTGAACTATAACGCTTAGAGTTCTAGGAATATTTCTTAAGCAATTTAAAAATAAAATTTTCAAAATTATCAAAAGCATTTAGTTCATTAAAATTAATTTCAAAATTAATTTCAAACTTCAAAATAGATTTAAATGCGCACCGTAGACTTCCAATAAACTATTAAAGAGATAATTTCTTTGTGAATCCCCAAACACTTCTTTAAATCTGACGAGTCATATCTTTTGACAGTTTTGACTTCAAAAACATCAAATCTCTTTTCAATCAGCTTCAGTCGATTTATTTATGGTATACTTATTCAAATATTTTAATTTAAATGTAAATAACGAACGCAGAAAAATCATTTCATACATCAAACACTAAATTGATGTTGAAATTACAAAATCTTAAACATTCTAAATAATAAAGCTATTTTTAAGTTTATTTTAAAGTTATGCGATATTGGAAAATAAAACAAATACTTTCCTTCTAAAATAATGGATTTTCTTTAATTTACTAAAACCTTAGCGAATATATTACATAGCAATCATTTGACTAGTTTTAAAAGTTTTCGGAATATTTTATATCTGAATCTGTTTCCAAGCAACTAAGTTCTATTCGAGAGATATCTCATAGATAATAACATAACTAATAGGAATGTTGCGATTTAAACAAATATTTATACGATAGTATAAATTTCAAAACAGTAAAATAACGTTGGTATTATATTTTTAATATTGCTTAAATTGGGGGCTTTAACAACTTAGTCGACGAAACTTTTTAACTTTTTACAATTTTGGAGAGCTTTTAAAACATTTTAAATATACATTTTGTGTTGGACCGTAGTATTATGTTCACTAATTCATATTACTGTCAAAATAATTGTCTTCCTACTTTGCGTATTATGCAATTTTAATTTTTTTTTTTAATCTCTCCTTGTTGAAATGCTTATTGAGCACTGAAACTGTTGAAAAATGAATATTTCTATTATTTTCTATCAAAAAATTATCTTACTTATATTGTTTCAGTTCTAGAAAAGGTTTGAGTTGTTTCAATTAATAAAAATTTTAAATAATTAAATATCTCATCCATCAAATATTAATAAAACACCCACAAAACAATAAATTAAAGACTTGAAAGATTTTCTTTAGCCCTGTGCGCATTGTTCAAAGGTCTGCATAGATAGCACAGACTGTCATAGTGACGTCATAAAAAAGTCAAAAATGGTCACAGGTGTAACAATTTTGAATTGTCCCAAGAAAGTCATAGTGTGAATTTAATGTTACTCCATTTTGTGATATCCCATAAATGTCTCTATGACTACTTACAGTGACTTATGCCATTTCTAAGTCACAAAATTGCTGGGCCTAAAGCCTTTGAAAAACTTTGTTACATCTTTGATCCCTTGAATGTCACACCAGAAGCATTTCATGACTTCTCTTTCTAAAGTTATAGGGGTACTTTTTGCGACTTGTCTCACTAAAGTCAGACCAGTTGCTTGAAAGTCTTGTGACAGTTTTTTGCAACCACTTGAAATTAAATATGTGAATGCCAACAGATTTATGAATGGTCACTACAATTAAATGAATTCTTATTTAACCATTTTTTCCGAGAAATTTCCAACAGAAAGATAATTCTGCAAAAGGAGATCCAAGAACATATCTAATGTTTTTAATTCAATGGCCATATTTCATATCTTATATATCTCACACTTATGATATTTTACATCGTTTACTCGGAGAATCCCGAAAGTCATACATAAAACACATTCCTTCAAATATCGCACGTAACAATTTTTTTTTTTAACTCAGACAAAATATGCCTTAAAACTATTGCATTTCAATGGACGAAGCTCAAAAACGTCTTGAGTTTAAAAGCGCGGCAAAGAACAACTTCCAGTGATATAAGAAATATTTGTGACAAGATTGCTCCTTTCTGAATTATTTTTTTGAGGAAAAGTGTGGTTTGTTTGCAAAGGATATTGTTGAAGTAATGCATAATTAATTTTAAATAGGGTTTACATTGAAACAGTTCATTTAAAAAAACACTACTAATCATTAAATCACAACATGACGTTAAAAATATTCTTTGAAGGACTTTTTATTTTATTTTATAACCATCGTTGAATAGCCGACCCAGTTTTTACTACTAATTACTTTTACCAGTACGACTACTAATGTTCAACACCCGTAGCCTTGTTATTTTGGACCCAATCAAGAAGACAAGGGAACTCTCGGATCAAATATTGGGAGAAACTTGCCTTCGTGGGGGACTTTTTGATGGAACTAATCCGCATTTGCGTTACATGGAGAGGAAAACATGAGAACCTTCCACGGTTAGCCTGACTGAAAGGAGAATCTCACCTATGATCCATCTACCACTGAGCATAATTCACTTCAGCAATGTAGTCGGTGCTTGCCGGATGCGGAATTCGTATTGACCTGTCATCGCTGAGATTCGAACCCAGGTCACCTCATTGGAAGACAAACGCTTTATCCCCTTACCCATTGTGGTTCTTTGAAGGATATTTGAAAAACCCGTTATAGACAAGTTTTAAAAATTCAATATCATGTTCTGGCTGAAAGATCCCGATATCAGTCAGATATCGGGATACGCGGACAAGGATTTCTACACTGTAATAAGTTCAGATTATCTTAACACTAAATGTAGTGGCAACTATTTTGCACTTAAGATGTTCTAGTGACACGTCAGAGATGATTCATACAATGAGAAAAAAGTATGGTAAAAACCACAATATGGTAAAAATTACGTGTTTCCCGCTCTAGAGAGACATTAAAAAAGCTCAGTATTTTTTTCGAAGCTAATTGATAATGAGTTTAGCAAAATTAGCAATAAAATATAGTTTTATAATAACTGATGCATTTTGATATTTTTATCTTGATACCTTATAGCGTGGAAAAAAAATATTTTGTCGGTTAAATTTCCTTATAAGTCTTTGGTTAAATATAACCATTCTGTTATATATGATTATTCCGTTAAAGTAATAGATATAAAATGCAGTGTCTTTATGTGCAATGCAACGTATTAAGCTATATGTATTTTAGTAGCTGTTATCCCACAGCATTTAAAAATAATTTTCCATTCACTATGGCCTGATTATACTTTAGATAATGCTATTAACTGTATTACTTTCAAGCCATCTAGGAAACTTAACAAGAAAGTAAATGAGAAAAGCCATATTGCAAAATTTCCTTTAGTTAAAACTTATTTTGATTCTAAACTTGGAAAATCTCTGTCACTTTATTCGCTGATTTATCGAAATAAATATAAATAAAAAAATTAAACGATGGATTTTGTCACTTCATCGATCAATATTAATTTTCTTTCCTGCATAGGCATCTTTTATCTTTTTTTTGTGAAAAAGAACTTATC
Organism: Parasteatoda lunata; assembly: GCA_949128135.1. Classification (NCBI taxonomy): domain Eukaryota; kingdom Metazoa; phylum Arthropoda; class Arachnida; order Araneae; family Theridiidae; genus Parasteatoda; species Parasteatoda lunata. The sequence goes on along the minus strand of OX421978.1, from coordinate 57,083,454 downwards.
TTGTCGATATCTGAAGATTCTCAACAACGTGATTTATTCACATATGAATAACCATTATAACTAAGCCTAAAGAACATTCTAGATTGCGGCCATAGCCGCTGCATTGATCTGATTATAAACTATCGCCATCAAAATAACTTGCTGCCATCATTCATGTACCAATTCATCAACTTGTCAATTTGTGGGTACCCTGATGGTTTAACTAGATTTTTTTTGACTAAGTTGCTATCAGATTTACAAAAAAACAACCTTATGATGTTAAGCTTATATTTTGAGAGTGAAGAATGATCGAAAAAATACTAATTCATTATCGTTTTAAACATATTTATTCAAGACATGCGAAAAGGCATGATAAATATTTATATAGATTGTTATCTTAGATATACGGGAAAAGGATGTTATCATATTTACGAAAATTGATGTGATGTATAAATGTCTCTTTTCAAAATATAAAGAACACCTATTTATTACGAGAAATGGAGAAATATTCGTTCTATATTATTTGAAACAATTTTGAAAAAACGTGCATAAAACAATTTTATAAAAAGGTGCAACAAATCAAAGGGATTACCATAGACATCCTTTATTAGGTTGTAATTAGATTTAAAAATTTATGATGTATAGAGTTTAATTTTTTAAATATTAAGAATATATATTTATGCCCGTTTAATCGAAAATGCTCGTTTATTATTATTTAAATCAATATAAAAAAGAAATGTATAACGACAAAAAATGGATATTTCAAGTCTAGGGATTACCCTAGACTTCCTAGATTAGGTGGTTATCAGATTGAAAAAAATGCTAGGATGTATAAATATTTATTTTTAAGTGTGAAAAACACTCATCTATTGGAATGAACGGAAAAAATACTTATGTATTTTAAACAGATTTTCAAAACATGAGTATAAAAAAGATCGAATTTGTGAAATTGATTGTTATTTTAGGTATCCTAAACTTAGTATTAACATGTTAACAAAATAAATCAAAAATTATTTTTATCGATATTTTTTTTTACTTATGAAACTAGTTTTACAAAAATTAAAGCTTATTTTGTGATAAAAAATGAACTAAAGAATTCTTAAATACAAATTAGCTTTAAATATTTTTTATAAAAGTGGTCAAATTATAGCTCAGACGAATATTTTTACCAATTTTATTTAACGATGTATAATGAGTAATTCAATCTATTTTAAATGCCACGGAGTGTAAGTGTTTTTGTTTGCACATTTTACATATTTAATGCATTTAGCCATATATACCACCTTGATCAAAAAGTTCTCGGAAGAACCCCCAGGTGGCGCTACCAACGTTCCGATTTAAGATCTGATTAAGTTTTTTTTTTTTTTTTTTTTTCCTTTTGGTTAAGTTGGTACATCTGTTGTTGATATTCCCTCTAAATCTTAGCGTCATAGCTTGACATTTGCAATAGTTACGTAGCCAAGTGTGTGTATTGGCGATTTTTTACAATTTTAGAAATGGATTTAAATTAGCAACAACGAACTTGTATTAAATGTTGCGTAAAAAACGGATTTAATGGTGCGCGAACGTTGGAAATGTTGGGAAAGTGTTTCGACAACGATTCTCTAAAGAAAACGGTCGTTTACCAGTGGCACGAGCGATTCAAAAGTGATCGTGAGTCAATCGAAGATGATGAACGCAGTGGCAGACCATCGAAAACCGACGAAAACATTGATAAAGTAAAAGAAATGTTGGTCAATAACCGCAAATTAACCATCAGAGGGATAGCGGAGGGCTTGATATTGCTTATGGATCCGTCCAAGACATTTTGGTTAGCCATGATAACGCACCGTCGCACAATGCCATCATTATTCGAAATTTTTTGACGAAAAATGCAACAAATACCTTCCAACAGCCATCGAATTCACCTGATTTGACTCCCTGTGACTTTTTTCTGTTCAATCGAGATAAAAAATCATTAAATGGAACGCGTTTCAGCAGTCGAGAGGAAGTAATGGAAAAATCGCAGGAAGCACTGATGGACATACCGAAAACCGAATATAAAAAATGTTTCGAGGGTTGGATCAAGCACTGACATAAGTGTTTCGCAGTCGATGGGGATTACTTTGAAAGGGACAATATAGATTTAGATGAACAAACTTGTATTTTTAATTTTCTGAATAAATTCTGGGAACTCTTTGATCAAGGTGGTATTTGTTTTACGGAATTCCTTAAGATATCAACTTTATTTTGAACATTGAATTTAGGAAATTATATTATCAGACATTGCATATCTAAGCTTTCAAATTTGTTGTTAAGGAATAAAATTTAAAAAAAAAAAAAAAAAAAACATGTCCTGCGTTCATAATAATACTGTTATTAACATAAAGCAAGCAAGACCCTGATATAAGTATATTTGGAAATGCATTAAATCAAGGCATGCATTGAAAAATGTATTTTTATCCACAATGTTTAAATTTGCTTATATATTAGAAAATCAGCGTTTTAAAATAATCATCTCAGTTTGAAATTCGTTCTTATAATTGACAATATTAGAAAACTGTTGACAGAAATGCATTTAACTAATTCTAAAATAGCTTTCTTACAATTCTTACTAATTATTTACTTTTATTTCGCGATGTGTCTAGGATTTAGATTCATTGTGTTTTGATTAAATAAATAAAACCGAGAAACTGTAGCAGTAAGATATTACTTGATTAAAAATTTCATTAGCTACTAAAATAAGCTATCTGGAAATAACAGACGATACGTTTCAAGCGCTCAAAAATAAGCAACAATAGTTGTTCTCCATCTTTTGTTAGCGCGTGGAAATATATATTACCGTGATTTGCCTCTCTCGGCCTCTGTGATTTTTCTTGTTCTGCTTTTCATATTTTTTCTTCCTCGGCTACTGTGGTTTTTCTTATTTTGTTTCTTACCTTTATTTCTCCATTTTGCATTCTCAACTCTTTGTTTTATATTTCAAAAAACTTGTGTTTCTTCTCATTTACGTCAGGCAAGTCTTGAAAATGAGCGCACATTTTTGAGCGCTTGAAACATATTGACTGTGGCTTCCAATTTATATATTTTTCGAAGCGAATGATGTTTTTAATCAAGTAACATTGTGCTTTGATATGTTATTACATACCTTTCGATTGCTTAACAGATTCGAATAAACATAATACAATATATAAAAAGATCGTATACACATTTGCAGCAATTGTGTATTGCACTTTTTTTGTACATTTTTTGCTAGAAAAAACGTTGGTTGTTTAAATAAAGCTGTCATTTATCAAATGAAAAATAAAAGAAAATAAAGTTTTGCTACGTTAGAAATTTAAATACATAATTTCTTTTCTCTCTCATTACATTTTGCAGCAATATATTACTTACTATTTAATTTCCAATAAAAAAATTCAAGGGGTTACAAGAGTTACCCAGAAGATAAAGACTTACCATAAAACAAGGAGACGAAAACAGCGTTGAGAGGTAACGTGAAAATATATCTGGAAAATCTCCCCGCAAACTCGCATTTACATTTAGCTTTCGTCATCATGCTGGAAAAAAAAAAAAAACTTCTTAAGTAACTACAAACATGCTAACTACAAAAGATTTATTTGAATAATTATTATCATAGTTGATTGAAGTGTTTCTCTCTGACATCACCGTGCACACTACAATGACGTAAACACGATTTTCGGAGAGAATAGCATAGAAGTATGTAACTTGGGTAGAATTAACTGTAACTGATCTCAACATTTAGAATTCTCAGTATTTTTCCCGAGTAGATGATTAAACAATTAAACGCGACGTTAATCTATGTATGTAAGTTTACTCCTTCTTGATGCTTTCAATCATTCTTCCGAGTGTATCGATCGAATTTTTGAACACCCTGTATAATTGTATCAAATTAACAAATAAGAAGACGCATAGTCTTGTTCATACTATTAATTTCTCTTTAAAATACAAAGAAACAAATTCTAAGTTGAATGCAAAAACATGAATAATGAAAAATAAAAAGAAGAAATAATGAAGAAAAAGAATATACATAACGTTTTCATTCCTTTAATCTGACAAATAATGTTAGATTTCGAGTAACATTAAGAAAAAATCATCAAATCAATTAAGTATTTCTTAAATACGTGTAAAAAATCTAATATTACTTTAAAAAAATAATGTTCTTTTTTTTAAAGTAATATAAGATTTTTTGCACGTATAAGAGTATTTAATTTGATTAGTTTAGACTTTCTTTGTAGCAGAATACCTCTAATCTGTAATTAGCTAAACATGATTTCTGAATTTATAAGTTTCTTTTCTTAATGAAGAAAAAAATGTGTATCTTCTTCTAAATTATTTAATTAAAACCCAAAGCAAAAAAAAAGGATGATTCTTTTTTTTAAATTTTGTTTAAATATTTGGGTGTATTCATATTCTTTTAGATGAAACTGATGTTTATCACAGTTTTTTGTTAGTTTCAAGCAACAAAAGCACGCAAAAAATTGCAGTGAGTTTTTTTTTTAAATTTGCTTAATTATATCCTAAAATGTACATAACAAATAAGAACTAATTGTTTTACGAAAAACTTGCTTCCTTTCATAACGTTTTTTTTTTTTTTTTTTTTTTTTTAATTCCTGATTTCTTTAAACTTTTCTTTAACATGTAATCAGTTTTAAGAAGTATGAGAATATGTTTCAATTTAACATCATATTAAAGTTGTGGCAAATTGGAAACTGTTCAATAAGAACCAAAACTTCTAACAAATATAATTTCTTGCAGTTCCTAATTCATCTTGCATTTAATCTTAATATTTTTTTTATTAATAAATGAGAAAATGAAGGTATGGCAGAGACACTAAATTACAGGGATACTCTTTAAAACTAACCACATTAGCTAAATGCTACCGTATAACTTAAAGTTAATAGTGACTTTTACTTTCCTTGCAATAAAATAAAGATGCGCCATTTTTACACATTCGTATAGAATTGATAACTCTTTAATCTTTTCCTGAGTTTATAGTGACGTGAATTGCGAAGTGACACTGAAAAACAACTACCAAAGATAAACACAATTTTTTTAACTACAAAAATATTTGATTAATTAAATACACAGCGGGTCAATTGCTAAGGACAAATGTTAATAGCATCCACAAAATTGAAAGTAGGAAAAATGGGAGAGTTATCATAAGTACGAGATACTGTAAGACACGTTTTTTGTATGCAAATCATTTGTTGTACCGGTTTGTCACTGGGAAAATTATCATAAGAAAATGGGAAAATTAGCTTAAGTACGATATACAGTAAATACAGCATGTTTTGAGCATTCGAATCATATGTCGAACTGGTTTGTCACTTGATAGCGCTGATAAGAAATATAAAGGATTTGGAACGTATTGAGTGTTGTTGATGAAAATCAAAGTTTCGCAGGACACAATTTTCATGAGAGTAATCACGACAATCAGGTTTAACTGTACATTTCGCATTATACGTGAACAATATTATAGTGCAAGGCACCAATATAATAGTTTAACACTAAACTACTTTTTTTAGAGAATAAAAGAGAGGGAGAATGTTACCATTGGAAAAGAGTTTTAAAAACTTGCTGATGTTCAAAAACAAAGTTTCACGGGAAACAATTTTCATGAGAATAAGCACATCAATCGATTTTAACTGTATATTTCGCATTATACGTGAACAATATTATAGTGCAAGGTACCAATATAATGGTTTAACACTAAACCATTTTTTTTTAAAGAATATAAGAAAGGGAAGGAAGTCACCATTGAAAATGAGTATTAAAAACTTACATAGTTTAAACATTTCATTACAGTTTTAAGTAATACTTAATGTTAAATAATACCTAAAGTAAAAATTGTAGCTAATAATATCCTCTATAAATTGTTAAACTTGCCGAATCTTTTCTTTGATAAATTTGCATGTAGTAAATTTGATGAGGTATTATTTTTTGCATTGCTAAGCAAATGTATTTATTCAATTACCACTTCCTTTGTTTTTACCTTAGGAAAAGATTCTCTTTTAAATGATGTTTGTAATACATATAATGATCCACACGGATTTATATTTCCCATAAGCAATAAGACACTTCTGGTATAATTGTTTAATTGATGTGTTTCCTAATACTTCCTAGACACATGACTCTTCAGTAGCTTCACCGAAGGCTCTATTACTAAAGTGAAAAATATCTTCTAGCTCTAATAAACAACTCGCTTTAGGTAATGAATGAGGCAGATAATTAGGATTAATTCTTATTATGTTTTCTTTACCTTCAATTAGTTTGTCCTGTGCTTAAAATTAAGTTGTACCTGAAGATAGATTTGAGAAACAAATTTCTATATATTTGGTTTCTTGCATGTATTATGGGAGAGTTTAACAAAAAATAATGTTAGTTTTAAATGAAAGCTTTCTGAAATTTTCTTTGTTTCTGGCAGAAATAATTATGTTTATATAAATACAACGGTTGTTTCCTTTTGTTTCTTTCCTAAGGCACTTCTTACCGAGTTTTCAATGAATCTATTCGCACGTTTCATGTTACTTATTTAAACGTGTTTAGTTTAGATATATGCTGGTTAATTAACTGTTTATCATACTAAATCTCCCACGCTTCTTCTGCAATTTTTGCGAAGGTTAAGAACTGTTATCACTTTTTCTGCAGTCATTTTCATAAAATTATACTCACTAACCAAAAGTGTTAAGAATTGTAACTCATTTTTATTAGGTAGATAACAATAAGGAATACATTTTTTGTTGCATTTATACAATTTGCCTAATTCGAGTAAAGTGATTTCCAATCTAAAATTAGGGCATAACAGAGGGTCAAGTAAATCTTACGACAAACTTTTAAGGGAGTTAGGGCACACCATCAGGAGGAAATTTTCGTAGGAAGACATGCTTGAAAATGTCGTCGTACATTTCTAGAGCATTTCTAGTTTATAAACTATTCAAAAGCAAACGATGAATAAGGAAGCACTCTCCGTGGCGTATGATAACATTTCCGGGCATGGGTTACCATGTAATTTTAATCCTGATGATGCAGCCCTAACTACCCTAGGGGTTTATCAAAAAATTCCAATTCTCATGTTATATATAACGTTTTAAAACTTGTTTATTTCTCTAGCGTATAGAAATCAGATCGAATGATTAAAAAAAAAAAAAGAAACGCTTGAGTATTTGAAATAAGAGATACAATAGCAGCAAAGATCTCTTGAAAATTCTCATGAAACAGAAACAAGATGTAGTTTCCCAGCCTAATCTAATAAAGCAACATCTTAAGGAGTAGGTATATGCAAATTATTCTTTCGCGAAATGAACATGTACTTACAATGGATACAAAGCAAATATCAAGCCTGAAGCTTATTATTCTGAGTAAGACGTATGCAACAAATGAAAGAATCGGAATTTCTGGTTCCTCTGATTTTTTTTTTTTTTTTTTTTTTTGTTAAATTTTCTCTGGTACGTAGATTAGGTACGGAGCCGCGATTTATCGAAATTTAGAGGAAGAAGTAATTTCCTCTGAGTAATTTCCTCAAACTAGTAATTTCCTCTGAGACAAGACTTGGCGTGGGATAATTCTTGTTAAAAGAGGCATTTCATTTTCTACATAGAAACAGATTAATCTTGAATTAAAGTTATTATATCAAATAAATTCTACAATTATTAGTAAATTTTATTTGTTTTGTGTAACCAAAAGTGAATGACAGATAGCTTCTGTGTTTTCCTTGCATATGGCTCAAAAACACATCTACACTGTCTATTATAAAGGAAGGAAAAATCACTGAAAGGACCGTAACTCAAAAAGTTAAGCATAGAATTTAATTACAACGGCACACATAGTGCACATAATAAGGTATAAAATTACATAAAATGTACTTTCCAGACAATATAAGGTTACATAAATTAGTATATGAATGAAAAGAATAAATCAAAATTTGGAATAGAAGTATCCACCAAAAGTAAATGGCACATAACCTATGTGTTTTCTTTATATATGGCTAAAAAAACATATCTTTCATATACAGATGATGATTATTTTGCTGATATTAAGGATTTTAACTTTAACTAGGAGGCTTCGCCCCCTGCTCGCTGGCGCTCACCAACACCCGGAACTGCTTTCGCAGTTCATTTAGGATTGCTTCGCAATCCAATGCTCGCTTTGCTCGCTCATTGGATACGTTCTTAACGTCTAGCTTTTGTATACTTTTTTGAATACTGAAGTTCCGAAAACTTTTCACTATAGAAAATTCTAAACCTGTACATTTCAATATTAATTTGAAATTGCAATTGTTAATTTGAGCATTTTGCGATACAACACTTATAGAATTGAAGGATTTGTTACGTCAAGCGCTCGGGTATCATAATTTTGATTTATGTTGCTAAGTTAACTTTCAAAAAAATCTATGGCTGGCAACAGCATTTTTATTTTTTAAGTTGTTTATTTTTATTTTTGCCGCAGCTGAATTGAACAACCTGATAATGCTCACTCTGGTTATTGTTTCCGTTTTTAAAAGCGCTATATATTGAGCCACCTCAGCTAGATTTAACATGTGACATTTCTAGATGCAATCATTGGTCGATTTTCTAACGTTGTCATTCGGGAAGTTGTAATGAGGCTTTTTTTTTTTGGTGCCGTGTAAAAGAAATATATATATAGATACGTTTCATATTTTCGAAATTCTTTTAAAATAGGGACGTTTTTCACCAAAAGTGCACTGCAGAATGTTCCTCTTTTATATTGAAAAAAAGCTGTATAAATTGCTTATACAGTTGATGATTATTTTTCTGATATTAAACATGTAACTTCTAAAATAAGTGTTAAAGAATAGGAATAAACATAGCTCCTTTTTCCAAGTGTGTCAATTGTATTTTTTCAAGTATTTCCTTTAAAAAGTAGACCCCAATGTAAATTTTGATTGAGCTGTTATATTTGAAGTTATGGTTTTTTTTCTGTAATGCATAGCATGCTTCTTTATTACCTGTATTTACACATAGTTCTTTAAATAAACCATTAGACAATATTGGTATTAGTTAGATTAAGCTTCTGTAATAAAGTAAGCGTTCGTAAGTTGTAAAAAAAAACATCATTTTTACTTTAGGTCAAGTAATAGACAGTTAAGTTAGTCATTTTTAAACACAAATAAATTATTACACCGACCTTTTTAATTAAATTTTTTAATAATAAAAATTTCTAAATTTTATTTAAATTATTAAAAAAGGTATAAACTTTTTTGAAATTCACCAATTTGGCGAGTTTTTTTTTCCATCTATATAAAAACCATTTAAAAAAAACTAAATAATTGCAGTAGCACAAACAATGCAGACTCCGAGTAAATTTTAAATTATTAAAAATCAAATCAATCATAAAATGCATCTCGACTTATCTTTATATTATCATTTCGCGTCAATTTCATGATCAGCCTTAATTAGCCAGAGATGCATACAGTACATAACAATCCCGAACAATTATTGCAATAGAAATATTTTATTTTTTGAAAAAACATTTTATTAGTGTAACGAAATAGTTTTCGAAGAACAGACTAAAATACACTTATCGCAATTACTGAGCCATTTACACAAGTCCCTTGGCTCAATAAGTACATCTTACTAAAACATAGCTGAGCTGCACAGATGGTAAATAAACACTGCGTTTTCCAAGATGGTGGATAGGAAAACCGTAGAAAAAAGTTCGATTTTGCTCATCCATTTTTATGAAAATCATTAATCATTATTATTTCTCTTTTGTTAACGAAAAATATTTAGAAATAACATTAATAAACTGAAATATAATTTCTCATTAACACCTCTCCTTATTGCACTTTCGATTTGGTTGTTTTAAAAATGATATATTATTAACTAATTTCTCAGCCAAACAGTCTTTATGATAAAAGTAGGGAAAAAAATAAAGACTTAAAGGAACAAAATGATGGGAGCGTAATACAAATCACATTTTTAAAATTTGACAACAATTGTGTTTAGATTTAATTTACTATAAAAATTTTTAGAGCGAATATATAGTATCAGGAAAACATAAATTATTGCAATTTGTTTTATAATTATCTTAAAAAAGTATTTTTTTTTTTCAAACCATGATTGTAACTGAGGCAATGTAACACCAAAATAATGTTTTTACGTAGTGTAAATGTGTTTCCAAATAAAAATAAGAGAATAAAGTTTAAATAATTACTTAATAATATTCTTTGCAAATGGCAGCAATCGATAAAAATTTAATTTTAAGGAGTTTTTTTAAAAAATAATAATAAGATTTTTAAAATAATTATAATAATTTAATGAATTGATGCATGTTCAAAACAGTACGAAAACGAAAGAGTGTAAAACCTCGCTATTATTTAGATAGAAAACAAGTATGCAAGTATGTTGAACATTTCAACTTATTTATCGATTTTTAAAACAATTTTCCGCTTATTTGGATTATTTGAAATATTTATTCAATAAATTGTAATCCTCTAACACGTGGAATATAGGATTATCCAAATTATGCTTCCAAAACGTGGGTTTTTATGCAGAGTGGGACTGTAAACACCAAAAAGAGGCATTTTTAGTCTGTGGCAGAATTGAAACCTGATAAGCAAAGTCTATTAAAAATTTGACTGGTTTTTTGGGTATTATCAAAAGTAGCTTTTTCTCTTCCATTTTTACTCAAATCTTTTTTTTTTTTTAGTTAAAGCAGTGAGGAGTGAATTGCTTTTTATAAATATATGCTTTGATGCCTCTTTCTAAATACACATATTTGATTAACAACTGTTTTCTTTTAGTCCAATTCTAAAACGAAATCACTGTGGATTTTTTTAAGTGTGTCAGACTGCAATTTCATTTCCTAAAATTAAATGAAAAAGAAAGTATTTTAGTGACAAATTTATTTAAATGGAAAAGTATATCGTATAGGTAATTAATATTTAGTGCATAGAACATAAATATCAAAAGTATTAAAAACTAGCATCTGTGAACATTATTGTTATTCTCTTCCGGGAAGTGCACTTAAAAGGCGATTAGGGACTTCCAAGTGAACGAAAATTCGTCAAAAAATTTATTTTCTAGTTTTTATATTCCTCATATCTAGGTTTAAATAAATATTTTAATACCAAAACGTTTTAAATCGGAGCAAAATTGAAGAAGTTTTAGTGATTTTCGTTTTGACCACGCCCCTTTGCTTACATTTTCTTTCCTGCACCTAGCTGTATACCCAAATAAGTTTTTTCTTTTTGAAAATTCTGTTTTTTTTTTTAATTTTAAAGTTAACTAGTTCATAAGATTATATTTATAGTTATTTATGTTTTAAAAAAAGGAAATATTTGTTCAAAAGTAGAATTTGCGATAAATAACTAAAAAAAGCCATTTTTCTCAAAATATCTTTTTTGGCAAATTTACGATTTACAACTGTTCTCGCAAATGACTTAACAATATAAACCTTTACTGAAAATTTCAAACCTATTTCTTGATAGTTCCTAAAAACAAACAAAATTCCTTTGACGCCTAATATTCTACTTTCCAAACATTTATTTATGTTTACATTTTAATAAACATTTTACGAACCAAATCAAGTAAAACTAATCTCAAACGCCATCTCTTTTTTCATTTTCGCAAGAGAAATAATTCGACCAAAGAACATCAAAGAGGTTTAAATCTGACAAAGAATCTGCTACTCAAAGTTTTGTTATTTTATTTAAATATTCACATGGGTTTCAAAAGCAATTTAAAAGTCATGGTACTGTAATATAAATGTAAATAATTTAATTTCTGAAGTGTCTGATCTGGAAATCAAAAGGAGACAAGAATACTTATTCCTAAAAGTATTTTATTCAAGCTTCGTTATTCCTGGAGAAATGAGCAGTTAAATAACATTTTAAAAATGCTTTGCATTGAAAATTTTCTCAACTAACTCAACATAAACCTATTTGAATATAAACACTAGACTTAAACACTTATTTAATTTTTAAATACATTTAAATAATTGGCAAGGTGTTTGAAGACAATTGAGAATAGAGAACCTAAGCCTAGCAAATATTTTTAGCGAAGTTAACATACATAAAACTTTTCTTAGTAAGCATGGAAAATAAACAGTATTTATTTCACAAATAGGGTAAAAAATTAAATAAATAATCCTAAGAAATTGCTGCAGTGAGATTACTTGATTAAAAAAACTTTATTTGCTTCAAAAATATATAAATTAGAAATAACAGTCGACATGTTTCATCAATAAAAAAATTGGTGTTCATTTTCAAGACTTCCTAAAAGAGAAAAAGAACGAAAAAAACAATTTTTTCCCTCTTGACTACTGCGTCTTTTCTACTTTTGTTTCTCACCTCTACCTTTTCAATTTTCGTTGACAAATTTGCGTTTTTATTTTTTAAATCACTTTTGTTTCTTCGCATTTACGTCTTGCAAGTCTTAAAAATAGCTCCGTTTTTGAGCGTTTCAAACATGCTAACAGTTATTTTCAATTTATATATTTTTGAAGCAAGATGCATAAAATGGAGGCGGGCACATTTTAATAAACAGCCAATTTGTATACGTTAAATTTTATCTTGGAAAATTTTTTTTTTTTCAATTTAGGAATAAGAATTTAATTGTTTATCTTACGGATTGAGTCAAGTTCAGCCATAATTCTTAATTTCTGCAATCTAACAAAATAAATTGTTTTTAAATACATATTGCAAAATATTTTTGTACATTTTAACAGTAGAAATGGTAACAAATACTTTACACCAAAAGTGTTGTTTTGAAACTATCTTAATATTCCTTTGATTACTTGGTGCAAAGTAGCTGCCATAAAATTTTATAAACTACTACTACACTAATGTTACTAATTTAACACTAATGCTAGAGACGCGTAATAATCATTAAAGCTATTTTTACGAGACAATATAAAGTAAGAATCGTTATTTTAGGATGCATATATACACTAATCTTAATACATATTACTTAATATACTAAATCTTTACATAATTAGCTGGCAAATCAAACATACGCATAGTACAGATACAATATTAAGACAAATTTGAACTAGGTTTAAAAGAGCAGAAGTGTATTATCAATAAGGCGTTATAAAATTATTCAATACAGTATATAGACACTTAAAAACAAAAATATATAAGTTTCTTTATTACACAACTAAAAGCATGCATAAAATATGCAGCCACGAACTTTTGTCTCATTGCATATGTAACAGCTTAAAAGTCATCAACAATGTGATGAATTGTAAACGTTCAACAGAAAATATAAAAAGTGCGCCAGCATAAGTGTTTTCGTAAGCAAAAATATTAAATGTAAGTAGTAGTAATTAGTAATTAGTAGTAGTAATTAGTAACTGTTAGTAATTTCTCGGAAGATATGGTTAAATAACAATTTATTTAATTGTTATTTTGCCAAATTCCATGAAAGCAGTCAAATAACTGTAAATAAGATTCAAACTGTTAACTGTGAGAAAAACTGTTTATTAACTGTTTAACCAAAAACTGTTAAGCAACAAGAATACTATCGCCCCAACTAGAACCACCTAACGAAGCCACTTAGTTCCTTGCAGATGGATAAATATCACAGCCAAGAGGGTTAATCAGTCATTCTCATGACCTACAGCACGGATGTTCAAGTCCTATGCGTTAACACGACAATATTTCCTCCATTCTAGAGATTAATTCAATTAAGATATGAAGAGTTTCTAGACTCGTATACTCCCCAATTTGTAACCATAGGCTGTTAGAATACGATGCTCTCATTTACAGCCTCATAAAGCTGCTCTCATTTACAGATTGCAGCTTCATAAAGCTGCTCTCATTTACAGCCTCATAAAGCTGCTCTCATTTACAGATTGCAGCCTCATAAAGCTGCTAAACTATCTGCTATCATATTAAATATTTTTTTTACGGTTTCTAAACCATGTCAGTTGTAAATGGTTAATAAACTATATAGTTTTGCATTCATGTTTCTTTAACTATACTAGTTGTAACTGGTTTTAAAACCGTAAAGGTAAAAAAAATGTTCTTTACCGTAAGATTTACGGTTAATTGGATGAACAGACTGCTGCCGGTTATATTACTGTAATTTTAAGATGAAGCTTCTAACAGTGTATGGTACGATTGCACTTGATTTAGTGGGATTATTTTCGATTATAAGTGTTGCAGATCAACTGCACCGTATAAATTGTATAGGAAAGCTCGATTTCTTGTCATCTTGGAAAGAAAAGTGTTCCTTCACACAATGTTTTAGTTAGTTCAATATATCAAAATCGGAGGGATTTGTGCAGTGCTGAATCTATTTGTACCCCAATATATACAGGTCCCAATAAGGTTGCACATCGAATCTTTTTTTATTTCGTTTATTGCGAAAAAACTTTATTTTGAAAGCTATTCCGAAATAAAACAAATTGTGCCAAAACGCGACCGATCTTTCAATTCTGCATGTTCTTTAAACAATGTGACTAACAATATTTTTTCTTACTAAAAATAATAATAAAATTAAAATAAAAATAAAGTTAATATCCTAGTAGAAACAGCCGAATATCCTCAAAAATAACACGAAACAAAATGTGAACATATCGCTGCATAGCTAAGCACAAAAAATATACTTAAAAAGATCTTGAATGCAATAACTGTAAAAGAAAAGCACTTGAAAAGTAATTTCAAGCTAATAACGATCGTAGTGAGTAGAAACAACATATACGAGATCTGAAACACAAGCTTTTTTTTTCATAATAGCCACATGCGAGATCAGAAATGGAAGTTTCCTCTCGAAGTTACTGAGAAACGTGAAAAAAATTCTCAAATCAATAATTGATTGAGTATAAAAAAAAAACTCTTTTTAAGATTTAATTTTTTTCCTTCGATGTGCGTTGCAGTGTAAAACAAAAATCGATAATTTTCTTTTCAGAATAGTTTTTATTCTCAAAAGTAGAGTTGGGCACAGGAAATAAAGTGTTAAATCACGTATCGCAAAACTAAAAATACTTTTTTAAGTCTAGAAATCTTTATCCATTAAAGTACGTAAGATAATAGCGTTATATTGATTTTTTCTTATAAATGATTAAATATGAGGAAAGAAAGAAATGCAGTTTTTTTGAACATATCGTAGAGCATAAGGTTTAATTTGCTTGAAACAAAATTCAGATTGTTTATCGATTCTAACAGTTATTATTTATCCTAACGTAGGAACACCATGTAATCGTCAAAGAAAATGCAAACAATCAATGCTAAACATTCGAATCTAGTCTGTAATATTCCCAGAATAATTATTTTACGGCAACCTTGTATCGGAATTTTCTTTTTACTGTCTCGAAAATGTTTGTACTAAAATCATTTTATCAATACAAAATAATTGCAATAACCAACCTGATAACCAAAATGACTTTTAAAACTTTTTTTAAAAAATTTTTGTTACTTATGTTGAAAAAAGCGAATGGTTAAACCTTTGTTTAGTATTTTTATCATAGTTTTCATGATAAGGCTAACAGAAATTCAAAGCGAAAAGCTTTTTCCAAGGAAACGAAATTATACAAATGCGAATATTTTCCGTAAAAATAATAATAAACAGTAAAAAAAGGCCATAAAAAGGTTGTCATAAAAAGGTTGACAAATTAATCGTTTTTTTATTTAATTAGTGGAAATATTTGTATGCCAATGCTTGTTTAAATAGAGAAATACAATGAAACCATACCATCAGACGTACAATGAATTACCTTGTTTTTGCCTTGTTATCCTTCTGGCATTACTTAGGCTCTCAAATGCAACATTTTGTTTGTGTTGAATGCTTAATGATCACACCAACCTTCACATTTGAAATGTTAAAAAAAGTATATAAAAGCCTGTACAAGTAAACCTTGTTGAGTGATGGTCACAAAATGTAAAATAAATTTATCCTCGTTTGAGAACGCTTTTCTGTTCTTAATTCGCGAAGAAGATTCATCCTTGATTTCAGAAGATTTTTCTAACTTTGTTTTATAAAGATAGATACATTTTTGTTATAAAAATGGTGTTTATGCAAGCTTAATGTTAACCACTTTGTACATAGTGAAATTCAACATTTCTTCAGGCTTACATAATAATCATTTATAAACCTTCTTGGGTTTTCGTGATAGAGGTAGTTGCTGACATTAAAATCAACCTTACTCTGCTATCTAATTACTGTTGTTGTTGTCCCCAACACTGTAAATTGCCAAGTTTTCAAGTTGAGCTTGATATTCTACATCTAATCAGCTAATCCACCTAACATCATAATTAGATAAAGAATTTAAAAGTCCCGAATTTGAAATGTGATTTGGGCAAATAAATTAAAACATATTTATGTGTATAATTACATGTGACGGTAAAACATAGTAATTTTTTCAAATATTGATATCGTATGCTGCGTACTTACTTGGAGCACGGGGTTTACTTCAGCCTTCAACGCAACAGCTTAGCGAGCTTTAATTAGGAATTTTTTCTCTAAATTTGCCTTCTTAATTTTTCTAAATATTTTGTAACTAAGCGGTTTCCATGACTGCGCAACGTTTAAACTATAAAAAAAACATGTTTATCAACATCGCATGCGGCAATTCAAGGCAAATGGATGGAAAATAACGCAAAATATTCATATCGATATTAGTAATCTGCAGCAAAAACGCAGCATGAACCGGTGAAACCAATCAAAGATATTAATGGATGTGTAATATCTATAATAATAGGTTTCAATTATGAATTATTGGATTTTCGATACTGCATTCGAACTTCACAACACCGAAAAGTGACGATTGCTTATAAACCATCCTTCGAAAATTTCAAATTTGCAATCAAAAGACAGTCCAAGCCAGTGCTCCCGTTTTCTAGATTTAGTAAGCATCCATACAGATTTTTTACGATTACATTTTGCATTAGATTCAGAGGTTATATATATATATATATATATATATATATATATATATATATATATATATATATAGCCAGGTGGCCGAGCGGTTAGCGTGCCTGACTGCGAAGCCATAGGCTGCGGGTTGGAATCCCGCTCTGGGCATGGTTGTTTTTCTCTCTCTTTGTGCTGTCCTCTGTTGTGTGTGTATGACGTGTCATGTGAATGTGGCCCACCCTAACGGGTTTGTGGCAGTGTGGCGTGGGCAATGTTGCTCGCCTCCGTGACTTTGGTTCACAGGTGCCCGCTGGGTAACGCGAAATGAGCAACAATTCCGGCATAGTATGGCGAAGAACAAAAAGTTCAGTGCCTGCCGTTAAAAAAAATTTATATATATATATATATATATATATATATTTACACACATATATATATAAAAGGTGAAGGTTGTTACCTTTTTTCTTTTTACCACTACTGCATAAAATAATTTATATATTCATGTAACTTGCTACTTTGCTCCTTTTACTGTGAGCTGTTTAAAGTATATTATTTTATACTCTATTTTAAAACGCTCTTTGAACAGCCGACCCACGATTTTGAGATTACGAATACTAATGTTCAACTCCGTAGCCTAGTAATTTTGAACCCAATCCAGAAGACAAGGAAATCCCTGGATCAAGTATTTGGTAAAATTTGCCATCGTGGCCATTTGCCTTTTGATGGAACTTACTAACATTCGCGTTACATGGATAGAAAAACCACAAAAACCTTCCACCATTAGCCTGATGGCAAGAGACTCTAACCCATGATCCGTCTACCACTGACGATATTCTACATCAGCACTGTAGTCGATGCGAGCCGGGTGCGGAATTCGTATTGAGCAGCCATCGCTGGGATTTGAGCCCGGTTCACCTCATTGGAAGGCCAACGCTCTGTACACTGAGCCACCTCTTCGAAGTATTGTCAAAATAAAACAAAATTATACAAGTTTTACATTTTATATTTTCTATCCTTTATAACATCTCTTATTGAAGGAGGAGCAGCTGGCATCTCCGTAGAACCAGGATGTTCCCTGTTGACAGTGTTTCTAAAACACACTGTCATGAATATCAGTCCAAACCAGAGAACGAACAAATTGCAAGAACAAAAGAAAATCTTTTACAATTGCCTTACTGTATAGAAATGACATTTCTATTAAAAAAACATACTTTATATTTAGCTTTTAATTAAATCATGTGTGTATAGTGTTGTCAACAGGGTACCTGCTATCAATAGTAGCCAGAGTTTTATTCGTTTACTCAAACTATAGTATGGAAGTTTAAAGAAGAATCTGTGTAGAAACTTTCATGAAGCAAATTTTTATAAACAAAAGACTTTTTTGATTGCCCTTTGTAGGATAGGACTGTTTTTTTTATGAGGACTTGGGATATTTTTGCTTCTCTAAGACTATTTTTTTCAACATTTACCAAAAAAGGCAATTTCACCAAAAATAACCACCACTTTTTGTAAAAAAAAATATTTATATTCTAAAATTAATGGTTTCTGTGTGAAAATTGTATTTTTTTTATTCCATCTCTTCTTCTAAAAATACAGTTTTCGCTTTTGGAAAATATTAATAATAATTTATTTTGGAAAATATTAATAATAATTATTTCTGGAAAATATTAATAATATTTGGAAAATATTATTAATGAGTAAAACTCAAAGAGTATGGCTCCATTTTAAAAAACGCATATGAAATATATAAGGTCGGGAAAAATAAGTTTCGGATTTTTCGGTGCAAATTTGTAAAATTATTTTCTAAAACTCCCGTATAATATTAACGCTTGATATAAATTAATGTAGTATAAGCTTTATTTAAGCTTGCATTCATTTAACTTTGTGTTCATGATTTAAAATTAATATTAATATACACAATATTAGTATTAATAAATGTTGTAACTGTTTTGTCACACAAAAAATGTAAGCAGCATTTAGTTAAAGAAAATTGTTTCCTTATATAACAAAATCACTTTATTCTTCAATAATGTACTTATGAAATAGCAAGCTCAATTTGTTTTTGCACTATTTTAATGTTTTGAGTGTAGGATCTATGCAAATAGTATATTCCATGCCACTAAATGAATTTAAATAGTGTCATAAATTTATTAATTTATTTTTGTTTTCCAGAGAATGGGAAATTGGTTTAATATTTTGATTAATATTTGAGCAAACACAAAATATATATTTTCTGAATTGCCAAACTAAAATACCACATTCCATCTTAAATCATACGTTATTTAACAATTTTTAGATAATTTTAAATATCAGTTAAGAAATTTATGCTGGTTGAATTACGCATTCTATTCAACTTCCTAATACTTTGATAAAATAAGGTAAATCTAACTCTCACCAAGTCTATTAGGATTATAGATAACTCAATGGGATATAGATATTCTTATATATTCCTGCAAATATCTCTTTTTCAGGAAGATAGAGTGACCCATCTGGCTAGACGAGAAAAGAATTAAAAGAACGTAAACAGAATAAAGATATTGAAGAGAGGAAAACTATAAATAGAGAAACCTTTATTCTGACTCTTTAGTTTAATATTCTTTAAAGAAACCTGCTACTTATTAAGAAATTTAATAACGCAAAAAAATCGAATGCTATAAACTGTTAACAAAAATTATTTTTATACTATTAAAACTATTATATGTAATAAAAAATAATATAGAAAAATATCCCTGTTCATAGCACTATACATGATTCTTACGTGGATTGTTATTTTAAATAAAAACGTAAGAATTAAAATTAATAATAAACATAAAAGGTGTAAGTAACCCCTACGTTAAACTGATATTTCCATTTCATATTTTTTCTTACTAACAATATGGTTTATTACTTCATTTTAAGTACATGTTTTATTACTTAAGATAAAGAAACTAACTCTTATATATTTAAATAATTTAAATAAAAAAAATAACATCCAATTTAAAGTTAGTTTTTGCATTAATAATTGATTTTTGTTTTGTTGAAACAATGAAATATTTCGAGTGCACACACTTTTGTTTTCAAGCCATTTTTTGTTGTTTTTACACTACGTGAATTATACCATTATTTACAACCATGACCAAGCACCTAGCTTCATTTTCAGGACTTTTTCATTTTGATGGCTATGCTAGGAATGCCACGTAATTTTGACCTTAGTCAAATGACGTGGACTGCGCCTGAGCTGTACCCCTCTCTCCACACTTTAATATCACAATTTACAAAAGAACGTTCCGCCGTGACTGATTTAACGTACACCTTGCTACGTTTCAACTATCTCCATTTCTCTATCCGGTACAGCAAGTGACATATGCTGCCTGTGCCACCAGAGGGCATTATATTTAAATCACGTAAGTATATATTTCAGTAAATATATATAAATTAAAATAAATAGCGATAAATTATTAAATTAAACCCATTATTTCAGTTCACCATTTAGCATAATGTGAGAGAGTTAATCATACATGATGACATACTTCCAAAAATGTATCAAGTAAAAATAATAGAAAGGAGCAAAAGCGAGTAAAAAGCATAAATTTTAAAAAGTAACATTTAAAAAAAAAAATCCAAGTATAAAACGAAAAAAGTAAAATTTTTTAAGAGCTTAAGAAAGATAAAATTTTGAAATATAATAAATTTAAAAGTAGAACAAAATATTTACTGACTAAATGTATAAAAATAACATTTCAATTTCAAAAGAACCATCACTTATCTTGGACATGTTTTACGACGCTGAATTGACCTTTTTCAAGAGCACTGAAAGGTCAAGCAGTATTATGATCTATTACTAGATGTCTATCAATCTATACTACGCTAGCCGTTATATGAATGTGTATCCATCATCCCTCTGGAATAAGAAGCATATTCATAATGATTTCCGTATCAGCATTGGTGCTCAGATATGCTTTGAATTCTTACATTTAGAGAAGACGATGCTCTTTTTTTTTTTTCGAATTCAGTAAAATAGAAAGGCTTTTCTTGAATGTTATTGTCATATTAACAGTGTTTTAATATGGATAAATTTTAAATGTTTTGGTACCTTCTTTTTGATTAAGCAATAACATTTGATACACGACGTGTAGCAATCAAAAATTCATTTAGTATCTATCCACCAAGAACTGGACATGACGAGAGAAATTTTAAATTCCTTAAATATGTTTGAAATTTTGATTTTTAGCTGTAAAAGTGTATACTCTTTCATATTTTAATAGAAGATAATGACATTTTTGTCATTAACTTACTTATTTTAATTTTTAAAGTGATACTATGTCTCTGTGGAAAAGCAGAGAAAAACATCTTTATTTTTCATAAGTCTCGTATAGCTGCACCAGATAGGTGGCCATAGGAATCGACTTCCAGGCTTCCATCTCAATTGAAGTCAGTGCTTGTAGTAAGGATGGTCGATTTGGTTGTCTACGTACCCTGCGCTGTACTTCGTCCCAAAAGTGTTCTATGGAATTTAGATCGGGGCTCTGAAAAGGCCAGTCTCATTTCGTCAAACCACGTCTGTGTCAGCCTCGATGTGTGAATGGAGCAGCTATCCTGCTGGAAGAGCGATGGGTCTTCCTCGAAATATTACCATAGTGATAGGAGTGCAAAATTGTCCAGAATGTCCACATACATCTCAGAGTTCATGTTTCTAACCACAGGAACTAATGGACCCAGGTCAAATTCCGAGAAATACCCCCACACCATTATGTTTCCACCAACATAACAACCGGGTGTAAGGATACTTTTCGCCAGATAGTGTATGTAGTTTGAGACCTATTATTAAGAATTTTTGCTCAGGCGAAATAGTTCGCTAATCTTTGTTACAAAAGGGAAGCATGCTTAATTTTACTCTAAATTATTGTCTCACACGCAACAATTATCTCTACACAGAAAAAATTTCCGATAAACACCCCCACATCATTATGCTTCCACCACCATAACAACCTGGTCCAGCTATATGGTACCCAAGATAAAGTGATTATTGGTAAATTTAGGCGCTACGAGATTTTTCTTTTTCAGAAAAAATATAATTCCGAAATTCGTTTACTCGAAGAAGTGACGATATCTATTTCGTCACTTTGAAGAAATGTTCGCTCGGAGCATATACCAGGAAAGAGTTTCGTCAAAAACGTCAAAAACAGTTTCATCAAAAAATTTCGTGAAGTTTGCATATTTATTTCTTATTGTGTTGTGTTACCATATTTTTATTCAGAAAATATAACTTTTAAAAAAAAATGAAGGAAACCTTGGTGCAGTTCGAATTTTTAAATTGATGTAAAATTAACGATTCGCAAAAGTACACGTCGGGAAATTGCTGATCTTAACAAAAAACGGAAGAATACTACATAAAAAAAACAATCTTGTCACGGTCACATACAATTTGTTTTCCTGTCATTATTAAAAACATAGCAAATTGTGAAACGCAATATAATAAGAAATTTTTAACTGCAAGCTGAAGAATGGAATTGTTAGCCGTGAATTTAATGCCACTCGTAACATAAGCAGAAGCATCGGCATGTATATGCATGACATATTCATTCGATATCTACCAAGTCTCTTTTTTTTATTAATGTTTGACGCACAGTAATATCATTTTGAAATCGTGTTAGAAAATAATTCAATTCGAAATTTGTTTATTTTTGTAAAATGCTTACACGCAACAATTAGTAAAGGCTTAGATACTTGTAAAAAAAACAAAATCAATGAACATTTTAAATATATTTTTTAAATTTATCACTTGTCTTGAGATAAAAACCGTTGAATTATACTCTCAAAAGCCCTTTTTTCTAAACAAAGCAAAAACAACCTGAATGAAGCACAAATAAAGGTACTTAATGTCCGTAAAGTTTAATCTAGCAAGACAGCTTGCAAGGTCTTTGTTGCTCGGATGAATAAAATTCAATTTTGTTGAGTTTATTTTTGATGGGACGTTTTCACTAAAAAATATTTTCTGTTTTTGTTTTCTTAAAGCACAAGAGCAAGCTTTGATACTTTGCACTATAAATTTGTAACAGTATACTTTTTTGCAAACTTTATCAAAGCTATTTGACTCATTTTTAATCTTGTTTTCAGAATTTGTGACCTTACGTAAACAAACATCCGATGTTTACGTAACAACGTTCAATGAAAGACAACAAATTTAGAAATCATATTTTTCCTTCAAGAGATTTTTTTCCCTGTACTTTGTCCTATTCTTTTGACAAAATCATTTTTAGATTAAATGAAAAAGGTTAATAAAGGTTTAATGAAAAAGGTAAATAAAGGTTTAATGAAAAATTTTAAAGTGAAATTTTACAAATTTTAAAGTAAAAGTAAAAGTTAAAACTTTCCAAAGAAACCTCCAATGATAAGAAACAAAAACTCCAGGCACATTTTATAACACAGCTAATAAAACTTTTATTTTTAAATATTTAGCTATCAATATTGTTATTTTTCTACAAATAATTTTTTCAATAACTATAATGAAACTTCAAGTTTTTTTTTCAATCTATTATAATTACATAATAAAATTGATTTCAGAATTGCTTAAATTGAGGTGATTTTTCTGTAAAAGTTGAAATTGCTTATATTTTTACGTTATAGTAGTTTAGTTGCGTAAAAGTAAAGTTTTAAAAGTATGCCAACCTTCTCCAATTAGTCTTTAAGTGAACCTTAATAAACATATAGCAATATGGTAAATATAGCAATGTATTTGCCACGGAGAAAAAAACCTGAACTAAATATAAATAATGCAAGCTACAAATGTCTTACGCGCCTTTTAAAAAATTATCTGTTTTTATCCTGGGTCATTAACTATAGTAACTGGGTATAAATACAACTAAATAAGTTTTTTAAACATTAATTTTATAAATGACATGTAATGGATGTAAAAATAATGCAATATTCCGAAAAAAAAAGTAATAGGTAAAAGTATTGCTGCACTTGTATGAAAAACTCGTTTCAAAAACAATAGAAAGTACACTGTAAAAAAATTCGGATCAGATTACCGGCATTTGGGTGCATGATCCGGGAAACACATTTTACCGTAATCTTAAGAGTGGTATTTAGTGATTTTTCTGTAAATGTAAAAATTATGGTAAAAATATGATATGTAATATCGGTATGTCAGATATTTTAATTCGTAACATGTTCCGGGAAAAATGAATTTTCTACCGTAATTTGATCCGAACTATTTAAAAATAACGAATTTTTTAAAGTTATTTTGCCTGAAAAATCGTGAAATATATTAAACATACATTCATATAATAAAACTCGGTATTATTACATATGTAACATGTGCAAACATGTGATATTACATATAATATAATATGATATATAAAAATATAATATAGCACATATAATATTACATAATTAAATTTGGTATTATTACATTTATTACATATACATGCAAAAAATGATAAAATATAATAAAATTTTTACAAATGAATAAAAAATAACAAATGAATAAAGATATAATCTGATTAAAAAATAACGCTTTGCCTACATTCTACAAAATATACAATCTCTTTATTCAGGCACTTTGAAGATGTATACAAAAATGAAATAACCTTAACATTTCAAGACAAGTGAAGTTTTTCAAACATTAATTTTCTAAATAGAATGTCTTGACTGAAAGGAAACAATATAATATTCTTAAAACAAACATATAGTTAAAAGTATTTCAGTACTTATTGAAGTAACTATTTTTAATACCTATATAATAAGTGCTAGTTAGAAATAATGGATCCTCAAAAAGATATTTTAGGTAAAAAAAAAAAAAAAAAAAAAACAATGAATTAAACATAGAAGCAACCTTTTTATAGTAGGAAGAAACTGCGTTGATAATACTTACTACTTCATCCATTCTATTACTACAAGTGAAAGAAGTTAAGGCGAAATAAAGATGTCCTTGACTTCCTTCCTTCCGGCAATATATGTAAGAAAAAAATTCACCTCATAACTAATAATTTATTAAACACTCAAACTGCACAATGGAAAAAACCGAAACAACTTTTGGATGAGATACAATAGTTGGGTCGTTTGTTTTCTAAAACTAATCTATAAATAATTACTTAAGAAATAACAATACAGGTCTGTTTTTTAAAAATATTGCTTGTTTTTAAACGAAATTATCTGATAAATACAATATAGTAATTAGCGTCAAAAATGAGATATCTCCTATTGTTCTCACCCCGTTTTTTTTTCAGCACTAGAAAAATTAAACAATGCTGTATACCTAGGAAAACAGAAGGGACTAGGTTTGCCCTCCCCAGATTATTTGTATGCAGATCAATTAGACATGCGAAATCTCTGAAAATGTAATCATAATTGATTAAACAAGAAACCTATAAGAAATATATGAGAGACACGGTCATCAAAATCTATGGTATTTTATTCAATTTGATTAAAAGAAATATTTGATTAAACGGAGCACTGATTTTTTTAACTATACTTTCACATTAATTACTTAGATACCTGATTTTTCTCTATTCCATAAATAATAATTTAAGATATGTTGAAATACTCTTGTTTTTTTTAATGAAACGGGGTACCTTAACCTACTAAATGGTACTTAATACCCAAACCTACTTGAGAATATGGAGAAATAAAATAACTAGGCCCTCTTGTCATTCTAGATATACTGTTAGAATTTCCATCCTGAAATTTTATTGAAATAAACGGTCTATCCATCCAATTAACCGTAAAGTTTGAGGCAAAGAACATTTTTTTACCTTTATGGTTTTGATACCGTTCAAGACAAGTATGGTTAAAGAACCATATATACAAAACTATGTGTTTTTTTAAACCATTTACTACTAGCGTCGATTAAAAACCGTAAAAAAGGTAATTAGCTGGACATCAGAGATATCTTGGCAGCTTTATGGTGCTGCCATCTATTCGTGGTTGAGAGCATCGTATTCTAATAATCCAGTTCAGGACACTAGAAATTTTTCATACGTTGAAAGGAATGGAGGAAATAATTGTGATGTCAACACTTGAACTCAAACCCCATTTCCGTCGACAGTGTGAGATTGACAGATTAGCTTTCTCGGCTATAATGTGTACTCTCCTGCAAGGGACTAAGTGGGCTTCATTAGAAGGGCCTAGTTGGTGCTATGAAATTCAGATTGTTTAACCGTATTAGATGAAAGCAGTTAATAAACAATTTTTCTCACTGCTCACAGTTCGAATAATGTCTTATTTATGGTTATTTGATTGTTTTGTGTGGATAAGGATATAAAAGAAGCAATTAAATAAGTTGTTATTTAATCATTTTTTCCCGAGAAATCTCTAACAGTGTATAAAGATTATCTATAAACGTTCCTGTAAGACTCGCACGCATGAATGATTTAAACCAGAGGGGCTAAAATGGTTACGTTTTTTTTCTATAGTTAATATGTAGAAAATTAATAATTTTTTTTGCCTATTGAGAATATTTGCTGAGAATGTCAGAAATATCAATAATAATGTTTTCTTCGAAATTCTCTACATATATAAATTCTACAAAATAGACAAACTCTTTATTCAGGCACTTTGAAGATGTATACAAAAATGAAATAACCTTAACATTTCAAGACAAGTGAAGTTTTTCAAACATTAATTTCCTAAATAGAATGCCTTGACTGAAAGGAAACAATATAATATTCTAAAAACAAACATATAGTTAAAAGTATTTCAGTACTTATTGAAGTAACTATTTTCAATACCTATAGAATAAGTGCTAGTTAGAAATAATGAATTCTCAAAAAGTATATTTATTAACGCCATCGAAATTCAAAAAAAAAATTATTAAAAAGATGACCCTTTCGCTAAATTACCTATAATTTATTTACTATTACAAAAATATATTTTTGAAAAAAATTCCAAACACACCATACGCCGAGGGTAGTGATTAAAGAACATCCAATTCTCTGGAATATTGAAGAATCTATGTCAACTACATATTTATGATTCCAGCCTTTATTTGGATTCCGTAATTCCGGATTTGGATTTTTAATTGATAGAGTTTATGTTAATAATAGTGAATTATAGATAGAATTTACGCTAGTGTTTGCAGTTCTAGATAGAGTTTATAATTGATAGAGTTTATGTTAATAATAGTGAATTATAGATAGAATTTACGCTAGTGTTTGCAGTTCAAGATAGAGTTTATAATTGATAGAGTTTATGTTAATAATAGTGAATTATAGATTTAGTTTATGTTAATAGCACTATCAAAACCAAGAAAAGGAATCTGCGTATCAATTAATAGTGTAATTAATTATTTACATTGTGTTAGTTTACATGACTTAATTTTTGAAAAGGATTCTAAATTTATGGAAGAAGAGCAGTTGATATGGTAGGCTGAATTCTCTGAAATTCTTGACAAATTTATGTGAACTATATACGTGTGGTTAGAGTTTTTTTTTTTTTTTTTTTAATGCTTTTAGTGCCTTAATAGTGATATGCCAGATTTCGAATGATTTTGTAATAATTAACGTTATCGAAGAACTCGATTTATTTAAAAATCTCGAACTAAAGTTTCCATTTATGTAATATTTAATTACCTCAAATGTGTTCTTGTTTGACTTGTTGATTTAGCTTATGTTAATAGCACTATCAAAACCAAGATCAAGAATCTGCGTATCGATTAATGGTGTAATTAATTAATTGCAATGTGTTAGCTTACTTGACTTAATTTTTGAAAAGGATTCTAAATTTACAGATGAAGAGCAGTTGATATGGTAGGCCGAATTCTCTGAAATTCTTGATAAATTTATGTCAACTATATACGTGTGGTTAAGGTTTTTGTTTTGGATTTTGATGCTTTCAGTGCCTTAATATTGATATGCCAGATTTCGAATGATTTTGTAATAATTAGCGTTATCGAAGAACTCGATTTATTTAAAAATCTCGAACTAAAGTTTCCATTTATGTAATATTTAATTACCTCTAATGTGTTCTCGTTTGACTTGTTGATTTAGCTTATGTTAATAGCACTATCAAAACCAAGATCAATAATCTGCGTATCAATTAATGGTATAATTAATTAATTCCAATGTGTTAGCTTACTTGACTTAATTTTGGAAAAGGATTCTAAATTTATAGATAAAGAGCAGATGATATGGTAGGCCGAATTCTCTGAAATTCCTGACATATTTATTTCAACTATAGACGAGTGGTTAAGGTTTTTCTTTTGGATTTTGATGCTTTTAGTGCCTTGATATGTCAGATTTCGATTGATTTTGTTATAATTAACGTTATCGAAGAACTCGATTTATTTAAAAATCTCGAACTAACGTTTCCATTTATGTAATATTTAATTACCTCTAATGTGTTCTTGTTTGACTTCAATTCGATATACATAGAAGACTTAAAAAAACAGAACAATATAAAATATTTGTCAAAAGGTTGTATTGGATATTTACCTATTTCTCTAATTTTTCCTTAATTAAAGTTTTATTATTCCAGTTTTTATTTTTTAACTATATATATATATATATATTATATATATATATATATATATATATATATATATATATATATATATATATATATATATATATATATATATATATATATATATATATATTATATATATATATATATATATATATATATTATATATATATATATATAATATATATATATATATATATATATATATATATATATATATATATATATATATTTATATATATATATATATATATATATATCTTTATATATATATATATATATATATATATATATATATATATATAATATATATATATATATATATATATATATATATATATATATATATATATATATATATATATATATATATATATATATATATATATATATATATATATATATATATATATATATATATATATATGTAGAAGAGTAGAATATTTGTCACAATTTTATTGTGGAATAAAATAAATTACTAATTTAAATTTCTATGTTCTTTTGTTAATTTTTTCTCAATGATAATCAATTTATTTATTTGATATGTCAAGATTAGATTTGATTCGAACAGTCAAATTGTTAATAATTTTAAATTTTGTTAAATTTTTCATTATTAATTTTAGTTAGAAATAGAACTTTTTTTAAAATCATTTAGGTCAAAAATTGTAATACGACTTAAATTTAGCAAGTAAGCCATTTGATAGTGATGTTTTGATAAAACACTCAAAAAATTAGAAGTGAAGTCAAAATTCAATTTCAAAAACGTAGAATAGATCATTTCACTATTTTGGTGATTGAATCAGTTATATTTCGTACATCGGTGTCATTTGTTGATGATATCGGTTAGTTCTTTAACAATTGGAACAGAGTTCTGAAATATCTCCTAAAATATATGTATACAAATTAATGTAATTTAACTCAAATATTTTCAGATATATCGTATTAGGTAGAGTCTGTATTGTTATTAATATTTTGTTTTGACTGAATGAATTGAGCTATCTTTAAAATATATTGTCTCTGTTATCTTATATGTTTAACAACCGGTAAAACATATTTTTAATAGTATTTAATGAATGTATGGAAAATTTAAGAATGTTTAGTTTTATAATATGTAACGCATAATTAAATATATAAATTTAATGTTTTAAAATAGAACAAAAATAAAAAGCGTTTCAAAAGGATATTTAAATAATGATAATAAATTAACATGATATCTCTTTTTAAATCCATGATGTTTTCGTTAAATATAAAAATTAAATTAAAATTAAAGGCATTTTTGAACATGAATTTTCAGAAATAGTTTTGCTTTGCAGTTTTCTTCTATAATTTCATCAAAGTGAAAAACAATCTTATTGTTTGCATTATGCCAATTTTTTTCCTCAAAATTCAAAGTCATTGTCTGATTTAGTTTAGATCGTTTTAAATCATCTTCAAAACCCATAGATCTGTGAATGACAATATAGATCCCTATGGTACAGAAATCTCTATTTTGTTAGGCTTGCATTATTTATATATAGAATTCAGGAAAAAAATTATATTGAAGTGAAGTGTTGACGTTTTTGCTGATCTGTTTTGTTAAGCAGATAAAAAAACAACTCCATTATAAGTTTTCAACCACAATTTATTTTTCTACACATAGCAAACTGTTATCTTTCAGTATTCCAGACAGAATCAGAAAAGAAATAAACTCATTAGAAATAGACGGGAAAAAATTGACAGAAAGCAAAATAACAAGAAAAAGACGAATACAGAAAAAGTGTCATATAATCCACTTCAAACCCTTATTTTGAAACTATATATATATATATATATATCCTTGTGGATCCTTGTGGTATTTCATCTACATGAAGAAAAATATATTTTCCATTGTAAAGATAATTGTTAAAAAGATAAAAAATAATTAGAATTTCCCAATAATTTAAAGTCGCAATTACAAATATTTATAAAATCATAACGATAATTCAAAAGGACATATTTTAATTTAGAAAGGGGAATGCTATTGAAAAGATCCAGGAAATCAAAATTCGCAATAAAATTAATTTTATTATGTTTAATAAATTCTAAAATCGATTGATTCTTTGTGATAATCCAAGAAAAACCTTATTTAACAATAATGTTAATAATTTTATTTAAGTAGTTAGAGGAAATGGTGTCAGGCTTAGTTAGGTAAGTATTAGACCCACACGTGATTGTTTTAAATTTTATAGGAATCTATAAAATTTAGGACAGATAATAAAGTAAGGAAATTGTATATTGCTAATTTTAATTTTCAACCTCTTATATAAAGCTGAAATTTTCTTAATTACAATATTATTATTTAAATTAATAAATTTAAAATTTTTACTATTTTTTAAATTCCGTATTTAAAAGTTCAACATAGAATTTTTTTATGGAATATTGCATAGTTATTATTAGCTTTGTCTATGGGGGTAATTACAAAATTTTTTTGTAGTTGCTTAATTGATTGAACAATTTTAGGAAATTTGTTGAATTGTTATTGTTATTTAATTTAACCTTATTATTGAAAACAAAGTTTATAAAGTTATAATAAACACCCCATTTCCATTCTGTTAGCATACCTGGAGGTAAAGTGAATCTATTTGATATCTTTAAACAAAAACTATTCAGATCATTAAGAAAGTATTTTAGAATTTTATTATTTGATATATGGCAAATGGGTCTAAATTTTGTATATATATATATATATATATATATATATATATAAATTTCTTAAGGATTACGAGTAAACCGTGGACTCTAAAAATATGATATTCAACATGAAGCTAGATAAGTACAATTGAAAACAAATGAAGAAACCAGATTTTTGACTTTTAATTAGATTTTTGAATTCAGAGACATTTAAAAAATGGAATTTTCTTATTGGCTTAGCGAGAGCCATTGTTTTAAATTAAATTAGTGTCTATGCAGTTCCGTCAAATATTTCGTTAATTTATAATTAACAAATGGATTGTTAATTTAATTAATAAAAAAAATAACGAATGTACTTCTGAATGCGAAAACGTGCATTTAAACCAGAAAATGATTAAATTTACCGTATTTCTGGCTCTATGAGGACACCAAAAATCTCTGTAATTTTTACCGAAGCGCTTTGGTAACGATTTTTAAAAAAAAATTTGCAATAAAATATAATTTTATACTGTGGGATAAAATATGGGATAGATTGTAAAATGAGGTAATTTTATAACGCTACTTTAGTGCATGGCATAAAAACCATTTATTCGGTCCAATTTACTTTTCCGTATTGTATTTTTCACTAAGTGTGAGTAGTAATAGGTAACACAATCCGTAAAACAATTGCCATATGATCAGAAAATTACCAAATTAATGGTTTTCATACCCTATATTTTGGCTTTATTAACCAGAATTATGGTTTTCTTGTCACAAATATATCATAACGAAACTCTACAGTAATTTCATCAGAACTATTTTTTTCTTGTACCAATATAGTGTTCAACAAACACTATCAAAAAAGTAATTTCTATTGTCAAAAGAATTTCGTTTCATCTCTCAGTTTCATCTCTCAGTGTAACAAAAATGTAATGTCTGTCTTTTAAAATACGTTAGCCTCAATTGATATACTTTCTAGCTCACACATTCTTATTAAATATGAAGGAAATAGTGTCTTACAATCATAAACTAGAAATTGAATTAAGTTAGTAATATTATATTGCATTTAGTAGTTATTATATATTAGTTATTATATATCAAACTATTAATAATTGTATAATTGTTGTTAATGCAATGCTAGATGGAACGGAAAAACATAACATTTTATACAAAATAATCGTAAAAGATAGTTCACGTAATGTTTTTCTTTAATGTTATATTTAAATCAGTGTAAAATAAACTTAAATAAATGTTAAACTGAATTTGTAAGATCTCTTAGAGATTATTATTCATACAAATACTATTTTAAATAAAATTTGACTAAATTATTATACGAAATTATGTAATGTACTGACATTTAAATATTAATAACCATTTAAATAATAGTTACTAACAATCATGTGATCAAAAAAAGGAATTATTTATAGATGCGTACTTGAAACAAGTCTCCATACTTTTTATTAGAATATCTTTCATAATATTAAAACGATTTTAGATTAAGCATTTCAGTATCATAAAATTCCCTGAATTAATTAAACATATTTAATTTATTTTAAAAAATGTCGGATTAAATATTACACAAAATTTAAGCTTGGTGAGTCATTTAAATTTTATATTCTTTCGTAATTATTTCTAAAATATTAAAGTCTTTTCAACAAAATAAAACATTTATTTTCTTTTTATCTTAATGTAAATTATAAATTAAACATTCTTGATTTTATTTAAATCTGTTTTGAGTATCTTAAAGACAAAAAAATGGTTAAAATGTTTTATGTATGAATTAAAATTAAACAGCACAATACATCCCACTGGGATTTTTCACTCCGCGGCTAATTAATAAAACATCGTAATTATGTTAGGTAAATAAAAATTTTCAATTTATATAAAAAAACAACAGTTTTTTTTCTTGAATGTAATATTAATTTCAGCGTAAATTCTTGTACCCGTCAAAAGCAAACTAATTGATATTTTAGCAAGACATTGAACAAAGATGGACTTATTACCGAGAACATTTTTATATCCAATGTGAATAAAAAAAGAGTTATAATCATACTTATAAGAAATCTTTAGCTATATATTGAATTATACACAGTTAGAATTGCAGTAAAATAACTGTCTGCAGTTCGTCCATCCAATTTACCATGAAGTTTATGATTAGAAACATTTCTTTACTATTATGGATTTTTTCCACTTAGATTATAGCACAAAACAACATGAATAAATCAGAAATAAAAAATAAAAATATAAAATGACATATTTTAGTTTTAGTTCTTTAAGGGACATAAATTCATTTGGTGATTAGACACGAAGGAAAAATCATGTTTATTGAACTGAAATTATAGTATGTCCATTTATATACTTTCGTTTGTGCTTCAATCTCGTCTTTTTTTCTGCTTTATTCCAACATTTTATTGCGAAAAATCAAAAAAATCGTGCATGCAAAACTATACGGTTTTACAACGAAATACAACTAGAATAGCTTCTAAACCATAAAAAATTAAATTAAAATTAATATTGCAGCTCTGTGGTGATACGCCATTTATGCGTGAACCAATTAAAAATCACCAATTGAAAATTGAATGACACTGGAAACGCTTCATTAAGGGATTACAGAAATATTGTGGTGTCAACGCTGTAATTCGAACCCTTGTTCAGCCGGTCATTAGACTGACAGATTAACCCTCTCGACTATAGTATGTACCCAGCTGCATAGAACTAAATGGTTTCATAAGGTGGGCTTAATTGGCGTGGCTAGAATTCTGGTTATTAGACCGTATTTGGAAAAAATCAATCAATTGACTGTTTTTCTCATTCTTAACAGTTTGAATATTACATTTTTATGGTTATTAGACTAGTTTGGTTGTATATGGTAAAATAACAAATAACAAATGGTAAAATAACAAAAATAACAAATGGTAAAATAACAAAAATAACAAATGGTAAAATAGCACTGTTTTTACAGACACATTTCTAGAAGCATTACTTGTCACTTTTATATTTTTAATACATTTATTCAAATTTTTCCAAGTACTATTTATTTAAATATGTAAAGCAGAATTAACACATTCCATTTTGAAAACGAAGTAAAAAGAATTCTCTGTTGTTTCTATTTCAAAGCTAAGAACTACAAAGCTACAAAACTTGAAAATTCTGCTTATTTCGTTAATTTTTTTAAAGTTTTATTAGTCTTTACGTTGTATTCAACAGAAAATAAGAATTTTTTAAGTTATGGAAAAATGAAAACATTTTTCGCAATTGAAAATGCAAATTTAAAAGAACGCTTGTAATGGAATATTGATGAAGGAAATGGAATAATTTTCTCATGGGGTAAGTTTAAGATAGTTGAAATAGTTTTTTTTTTTAATAGAAATAAAATTTTTAAGAAAAGAGATACAAGAAATGTTAATGATTATTATATGTTGAGTGCATAATTGCCATATATGCACACAACATATTTGTAAAAATTGAGACATTGAGTATAAAATTTGAACAATATTGTTTGAAAATAGAACTTAAAATTAGCCATCTGTACTTAAAGTAGAAAGAAATTAGTCATTCAATGTGAAGAAGTGAAGTTAAAATATGGAAATAACACATTTCATACACTGTTCAATTTTTCATTCGAAAAATCATTGTAAAATAACCAGCAGCAGTCTGCTTTGCTTATCCAGTTAATCATGAAGTTTATGGTAAAGAACATTTTTGTCCGCACAGTTTTGAAACCGTTCACAGCTAGTACGGTTAAAAAAAATCATAAATACAAAGCCATACGGTTTTTTAACCATTTACAGCTAGCATGGTTACAAAACCGAAAAAAAGAGAATTTAACTAGACAATGGAGCTAGTTTAGCAGCTTTATGGTTCTGACATCTAAGAATGAGAGTGCCATATTCGAACAGCCCAGGACTACAAAATTAAGGAATGCAGGACACTGGAAACTCTTCATGAGTAGAAAGTAATGTGGGAAATATTGTGGTGCCACCGCTGAGATTCGATCCCCGTTCTGTCGATCCCAAGATTAACAGTTATCCTTCGCTGTTATAATTTGTACCCATCTGTAAGAAAATTAAGTGGCTTTCTTAGGTGGGTCTAGTTGCAATGATAAAATTCTGTTTGTTTAACCATATTTGGCGGAAGCAGTCAATAAGTGATTTATCTCCTAGTTTGATTTATCTCTCCAGTTTGAATACCATCTTATTTTTGGTTATTTGACTGTTTTGTTTGAATGTGATTAAATAACAGTAAAATAAATTGTTATTTAACCATTTTTCCCTAGAAACTTTTGACATTGTACAGTTAACCATGAAAAACTTGAAATAAGTTATAAAGAATGTATATATTTAACCTATCACTTCCGAAAAAATTTATCATATTTTTGGCAAAAGTTTTCAAAGTTTGTGCATGTTTCATGGAACCACTGCACATAGATTACACTTCTTATTCTGTTATCTATTGTGTTGTTGTACTCTTCTTTACACATAATCCAATGGCATACATAAAATTCCGAGTAATTGGAATCGGATAATAAGTAGGGTTCTGTCTAGTGGGTGATAGGATTCTATCGAATAATGTGTTAGGTCAGTAGAACCGAAATGTAATAAATACGCTTCTGCACGGCTATTGAAAAAAGTCAAAGAAGTGGCTTCAATATTTCGGCAAAAAAATCTAAGTATTTGTTTTTATTAGCTTTCAACTTAAAATTTTGAAATTTAATGAAACGAAAACCATTTACGATACCAAAGATATTGTAATTAGATTTTATAACTAGTTTTTCTAACTTATTTAAAGATATTTTACGTCGTAGTGAATACAGATGTATTCAAATGCATTTTATTTTTCCAACTGGTTTTACCAGTTTTTAAACTTTCTAAGGACCTAACGAATTTTAAATATGCCTATATTCATTAATAAAACTTATTCCTCACAAGTAAATTTTATGTGGCCATCTCTTCTAAGATTGAAGATGAGAAGGCCACCGAATTTTTAACTTCATTCCACTGCTTTATTCTTTTGATTCTGACTCAGGTACAAAGATATAACTATGCATGTACTTTAAAGGTTCAGCAAGTTGAATAAAATATAGCCTACGTATTGAAAAACAACAAAATACCCAATTAAAAAAATATTTGATCCTTATCTGAAATAGACATTTATATATCCAAATCAAAATTTTTGATCATTTTCCATTG
Source organism: Parasteatoda lunata (assembly GCA_949128135.1). Taxonomy (NCBI): domain Eukaryota; kingdom Metazoa; phylum Arthropoda; class Arachnida; order Araneae; family Theridiidae; genus Parasteatoda; species Parasteatoda lunata. The sequence continues at coordinate 57,047,396 of OX421978.1, read as the reverse complement.
ATTGACCAATATCAATTATTCTGCCATGAACTATTATATTTTTTGATGGTAACCAAAATAAGTAACCATCACCCCAATGTAAAAACTCGGACAGATTTATGATAGTCCAACATAAGAAGAGCAATTTGTTTTAATGGTTTGTTCTTGTTGAACCATCAGAAATTTCCATCATAGTTTCTTAAAAATCAAATGTTGGAACGATCATGAACCACCATCTCCCAAATGTAGGAATTCGGACTGATCTATGATGAACCAATATGAAAAAACAAACAAATTGCTTTGATGGTTTATTCCTGAGAACCAACAAGAATTCCCATTAAACCATCATGGTATCAAGTGTATAGTTGGAATCCTCATGGACCATCATGGGTCATCATCGATTGTTTGGATATGAGAATCAAAATTCTCTTGATGGTTAACCATTATACTGTAAAGTAGCATTTTCCTTCATGATATGATGCAAGCTTGTTGGTTTATCAAAAACCATGAACGCATAATGGTAAATGTTGGATGATGGTAATCATTAAATGATGTTGGACCATCATGAATTGCACTGAAGCCATGAAAATGTTTTGATGGGGCTATCAAGAATTTTGACGTGGGTATCTTTGGTCATCACGAAATTCAACGCCTTGTCCGAATTGATAAACAAGTTAAACTACTTCCATAGAAACCACACATGCTGCAATATATTAACAAATATCAAAGATATTGAAACTAGTCATCTCTACTTCTAGGCGATCAAACGTAAGCTTACTCTAAACAAACTAAAAACTAAAGATCTTTAAAAAAATAATAAATAAAAAATTGCCCTCCATCGGTTCTTAAAATTGTTTGCTTGAAAATTAGTCTTTATATTATATTTAACAGAAAAGAAGCGTTGTTTAATTAACAAAAAAAAATTTATCCTCGCAATTTCAGAAGAACGTTTCGAAGAACGGTTCGAACGTGAAGTTTCTGAAGGATATTCTGGCAAAAAAATGACATGGAGCAATTTTTCCATTTTTCACTTAATAAACGAAAAACTATAAAGCTAAAAAAAATATCTGCCAATCTTATATTTCTTTAAAATTGTTCAGTTGATATCCAAAAGTCAAATTTAGTCATTAAGAGTTTTCATTGTTATGGAAGTGATTGCCAAAGTAAGTTTCAGTTTTTGAAGTATATTTTTAAATAGGTTTTCCTCTGACACTGTGAAAATTTTAACTGAACTAATTTAGACTTCTTAGATGCCGACATTTGCAAGAAAAGAATATCAAAAGGTTTCTTTTAAGAACAAGAAAGATTTTTTCTTAACTATTTATCTAACTATTCCATAGAAAGTTATATGACTTTGCATGTTTTCAACTATAGAGAAAACTAAAAAATTGAAAATATGTAATGAATAATAATATATGAGGGAAGAAAACTTTAAATGAAAACCTTCTTCTCAAATATAAAAATAGTCTATTTTTTGTGTGTCTGTAATGCTTTAGATTTAACAATTCTATTTGCATATCTTAAAAGCAGTTTAAAGTCTTTAAAACACCAAATTTCTTATTTTAAATTAATTCATATTCAGCATCAGAGAGTGTCAAAAGTTTCTTAAAAATGGAAATTTGAATTCATAGGAGGGAAAGCAGTGCAGTGACATTTATATTGGCGTGTTTTTTAAACTAAAAAAGATTTTATTATCCGTATTTTCTCTTGAAATTAGTAAAAGACTGCCAATCTTTCTCTCGAAATAAAGCTGTCGCTTGAAAAGAAAAGTGTACAAAATGAAAAAGAGAACATCTTAAGTAACGCTTGTTCTAATCAGCGAATTTTCACGTACTAGGACTAATTCATTATTGGTTAAACTGTCTAACTTTAAATATCCTAATCAATTAGAGCACTGATAATTTGAGCCGCAAAATCAGATATAAAATCTTACTTTCTCAAAATAAGCATAACTTTTTTTATGATTTTGGATTCTTGACCTAATAAACGTTGAGAGAGGATTGCCACAATCTAGAAATCCGAAGTTTTGGATCCCTTAAATTTTTTCCCCATATTTCTCTCTAACTCGAGAAAGTTTAAAGTGAATCCGGGAAGGATTGTCTACAATTTTGAAATACATTTATCAAAACAAAATTCCATGCAAAAATAAATTTAATAACTACTTACTATTTCTTATTTTATTTAATAATAGTAGAAAAATTTGAATTGTAAGATATATAACTTTTTACAGCATTTTGAAGAGTGTAATTTTAAATTGCTAAACACAAAATCTGATAGTTTCTTAGTTATCAGATTTAAAATAAAAGTCATCAAGTTTTTTAAAAAAAATTCTCAAGAACTGCTTCATCAATTTTGTTCTAAGTATTATTAGGGAAATCTATTAAAAAGAATTTTGAATTATCAGTGTAAATAAGTTAAAATAAAGCTGTTTTGAAAAAAAAACTCTATTTTATTGCTTTCGAATGTTTATTTCATCTGCACACAAGTTAGTTCTAGATTCTATGCGTCGGAACTATAGAATTCTTACATCTAATTATTTAAATCTAAATATCTAAAATTTAATTTCTCAAGAATGGCTTGATCAATTTTGTTAAAAATTATTATTAGGCAAATTGATTAATTTTTTTATAATTATCCATTTAAATAAGTTTAAATAAAACTCTTTTGATAAAAAACGAAAGCTTCCAAATTTCTTGCTGCTTTATGCTATATCATTTCCATTGCTCAAGTAAATGATTGTCCGTTCCTTTTAATGTTTGCAAACTTCCCAATCACAAATAATTTATCTTAAAAATGCAGTTCATTACATAGTCATAAAACAGCAATTTTTAAATTTATACTAAAAGTAACATTATTTAAAAAAAGAAGAAAATTGTCTAGACATATTTAAAAATTAAATTCAATTATGTATAACATAACATAAAACATAACATAAACATAAAAAAGAAAATTCTATTGATGAAATATTATTCTAAACATAAGCAAATATTTTGTATTGATATTAAAACAAACGTTTCATTTAATTTAGTGAAGAGTTTATCAAACTAGCATAGTTCGGAAAATATCACTAAATAAATAGATAAATTATGTTGAAAATAAATAAATTTTATTTTAAAACTAATTTATACATGATATAATGATAGAAGAAGGAGCAAACCAAAAAAAAAAAAAATTTAAAGTATTAAATTAATTTTAAATAACTTTTTACCGGGTATTTTTGGAAGTTCTGTTATCACTTGCAAAATACAATTTGAGATCTTTTCAAACAACTTATATTCTTTATTTTCAAAACGCCATTTTAAAAGTTTCCGGAAGTACAAGTTTTTGTGAATTTTAAGCTTTGAAGGGGAAAAAGAGAGCGTAGTTTTTCGAAAATATTCTTTATGAATATTATTTTTATCAATATTTCAAAAAAATTACTTAATTTTAAGCAAGAGTTAGTTATGATTATTATTAACTTCAAATGCCTTATTCTATTTCTTTTAATCTATTATATAACTAAGGATTAACATACGTGATTTTTTTAAAACTTGAAAAAAGTGAATTAGACATCATCACTCTTGAAATAGCTTTAAAAGTAAAATGTTTAAAAAAATTTGTCATTGCAATTGTTTGTGAAATAAAAGTCTTTAGTTTGATACAAGATTTAATGTTTATTTCTTAGAGAAAAAGCCTGAGATTAACGCTTTTGCAATAGTATAAGAAAGCGCAAATATAAAATAAAGAACACTGTTCATAAAAATAGACAATAACTAAAATTTTCAGAGAAGAACATGGAAAAAAAGTTTTTTTATTAGAAAATATTTCTTTTAAAATTTTATTAAAAAATTTTATTACAAAATTCTATTATTTCAAATTTAAAAGATTTATCACAAATTATTTATTTAAATTTTTATAAAAAATAATGCTATATTTTAAGTTTTTAAAATTGTTTATTAAAATTCTGCCAAGAAAATTAGTTAAAAAGTGTTTTTAATTTGCCTCCAAAAATAATGAATCGAATAAAAGCAACTTTTCTAACAATTATAGAACTTATGCAAAGATAGATAATTTTAATAACTTAACTAAGGTAGACAATTTTTCATACAAGGAGGAAGTTTATCTAAAGATAATTACAAGTAAAAATTTAGTATTATAATTATTCCTTATCTCTTTGTTATTGAATTCAATAAGGGAAGGAAAATTTTGCAAGGTTTACAAGTTTAATAATAAAATTCATTTTCGTAATTTTAAATGAAAAAATTCATATTGGAAAAAATATGTTTAAAACTACCAGAATACGGTAAAATATACCAAATATCTGGCCCTATTGGTGATCAAAAATGTCAGTAATTTTTACCGATGCACTTAGGTATTGATTTGTGCAAAATTTACAATATGGTTTAATAACATCTGAAAAAATGTGAAAAATATGGTAAAATTTAGTAATTTCATTCGGGCATCTTAGAATTAATTTTTAACCAAAAATGTGTTGATTTTTTTAAAAAAGAAATTACTACGTCTAACAGTGCGATTATTTCCTCAAAATTTTCTTCTTCGTGCAAAATAGAAAGGAAATCAAACGGGTTGTTCTTAGTTAGTGAAACTGAAGAAAATAAAATAAAGAAGAATCTTCGGCATTACGAAATACACAAAAACTTTAATTAACATTAAGAAACCCACATTTTCAATCGATCTTGCTTTGAATATTGGGACACATTTTTCAACTATTTCTAGTTTTAGGAATCTAAATCATTTAAAAGAAGTTGTGCTTAGCTAGCTAAGTACGTTTATGTCTGATTTCGTAACTTTAAAATTCGTAATAGTAATTCGTAAAATTCGTAATTCGCAACTTAGGAAATCATTTACATCGAATACTTTACGTTGAGTCCTAGAATATAAACATACGTTCACTAGATTAATAGTCTGCAAGGATTTCTTTCTTTGCTTTTGCGTCTGAAGAAAATGGTGGTTTAGCAATTTATTTAATTGTTATTCAACCATATTCAAACAAAACAGTCAAATAAGCCCAAATAAGATGGTATTCAAACTGTTAACTGTGAGAAAAATCATTTATTCTCACTGCTAGCAATATTAGCTGTCTTCTTGTAATGCAATTAAATAACCAGAATTTTATCACACCAACTAGACCCACCTAAAGAAGCCACTTAGTTCCTTGCAGATGAGTACATATTATAGCCGAGAGGATTAATCTGTCAATATCTTAACCTACAGAACGGGGGTTCGACTCTCAGTTTTGTAATCGCAATATTTTCGACTTTCATTTCAACGCATGAAGAGTTTCCAGTGTCTTTCTCTCTTTAATTTGTGACCCTGGACTATTAGAGTAAGATTCTCTCATTCACACATAGAGTTTAGCACCATAAAGCTGGTAATCTATATGCAATATAAAGTTAAAATTATTTTCTACGGTTTATTACTAGGCTAGTTGTAAATGGACAAGAAATCATATAATTTTGTATTCATGATTTCTTCACCATACTGTATGTAAACGGTATCCGAGCCGTAAAAGTAAAATAAAGAGTTTTTCATGGTAAACTTTACGGTTAGTTGGTTGCTGACAGTCTAAAATATAACAAATTGCTGTCGGTTATTTTAACGTAATTTTGGAATGAAATTTCTAACAGTGTACAACAATATAATTAATCTAAAAAGTAAAAGTATATATGTAGCTCTAGTATATATCATAACTTTTTCTTAATGTGGCAAATCAGATTCAACAGCAGAAAAAGCCGTAAAAAGAATGGGCAACCTTATTTCATACTGAGCATATTTTAAATTGACAAATATAACAGTTTAAAATCGGAAACACAAATCTGCAAAATGGGCTAAAAAATATTTATTTTTAATAAAGAATACATACAGGCAGGCATTCTTATATGAAATATTCGAAATTTTATTTTCTAGATCAAGAACAAAATAAATCCCATTATATGCAATTCTATACAAAGTAAACTTGAATCTACTAAAATTATTTTGAAGTTTCCTTTTTTATAAACTGTACTTAAAAAGGGAAATAAACTATTCCTTTACAGAACCGAAATATAAGACAACTTTTAAAAAAATGAAAAAAAAATTTTTTTATATTTATATAAATATATATATTTTTCTTGAAAACCAAGTTTTTAAGAAAAAAAAGAGTCAACCACGCACTTATATTTCTGGAATACGAAACTGTTTAAGAAATGATAATAAGGAAAAAATATTATTCTTATTTGATGATGTTTACATTCATAAAAAAATATAAACCTTATGCAGTTATCTAGTTTGACGAATAGTTTTTTCCTTCGTTTTCTTTTCTTCTTTTTACTTTCCTATATATTATTTTTTTATACATATGTTTCAACTGTTTCCTATAACGAAAATTTTTTGTTTATATTCATTGAGATTTTCTCACATTTTTAATCATTTTACAATATTTATTTATGTCTAAATAAAAAACAAAAATAACAAAAAAATTGGAAACTTTCTTCTTTTCTTGTGAAAATTACAAAACGTTTACGTCATTAAATAGGCAAAACATACAAGATTATCTTAATGCGCTAGAAATTATCAGTCATTAAAAAAGTTGATGCTTATAATACTAAAAGTTTTGTTTAAATGCTTGATCCTCTTAAATTAAATTTTTTTTTGAAACATAAAAATCTTTATAAAAAAACAAAAGCTAAATAAGTTTCATGATTATTTTATATATATACATATATATACATATATATATATATATATATATATATATATATATATATATATATATATATATATATATATATATATATATATATATATATATATATAATAATCATAAAACTAATTTAGCTTTTGTTTTTTTATAAAGATATGAAATATGGAGAAGTTAGGAAAATGGAACTTTGGTTTATAGAATTTGAAATCTGGAATTTAATGCATGTGATTTATCATTTAGATTTTGTAATGAACTACGTGGACTAGTTACTATCTCAGCACTACTGGCCATGGGAACTCATCTTTTTTCTTACCAAACACAGCCCCTTCAGGGTATATTTAAGAAGATTCAATATCACAAATAGAAATAAAATGTGCGTGAGGCAAGATTGGAACTGCATACCATTATATACACGGACAGTCCGCTCACAATTTTATATCATCTAATAAACCAAAGCTGCTAATGCTCATTCCCTGGAGAATATCAATTACTAAAAACACAATGCTTAGGAATTCGATGATTAACCTAATAAGTTAACTTTATGGTTATGAGGACCTATTAGTTACTTTTACTAAAAACCATAAAAAAGAGAAAGAAAAAAACTCAACTTATAAGCTCTCTATTATCATAAGCCCACTATCAGCCTCCTCCAATAACTATCGACTTTTAATTATTTATGCCTAATTTCTCATCTCTCCACCATTGTGATGCCCATTTTTTTTACCACAGATTTATCTACTGTTAATGCTACATACAAGCGTAGTGTGGGTCATAGGCGTGTATGGGTGCGTGCACGTGTGTGGGTGTACGTACTAGCTACTAAAATTTGTATAAAATAAGGAGAAGTTAGTATGAGAATACCAAGTGAAGCTTAGGATTTTTTTACTTTATCATTGCCACAATGTTGTCTCCTTTTTTTAGTTTAATCATAAACAAGATTGCTTGTTCATGCATCTCTAGTTTAATTATCTTGTTCACGTTTTTTTTACATTCCCCTACTACTCAGCTCATTATTTTGTTTCGTAATTTGATTGAATTTTTTTTAAGTGCTCCATTTTTAACACCATTTTTTAATGTTTTTGCACTGAGGAAGAATCCCGTAGGGGAGTATTTAAATCTGTACAGTCACTTTTACAATTTTCATTCCTAAATTTCAGTAAAATAACCGGCAGAAGTCCATTCAATTTACCGTAAGGTTTACGGGAAAGAATATTTTTCGCTATTACCGTTTGCCACTAGTATGGTTAAGAAACTATATTTAAAAAAAAATTATACGGTTCTTTAACCATTTACATCTAGGATGGTAGCAAAATCATAAAAAAGAAGTATAATTGGACATTGGAACAAGGCTTTTTATTAAATAATGGGCATAGAAATTAGGTTGTGGTTGAGTTGTGTTTTATCAAATGAACCATGGAATGTGGATAAGTTAGTTTATCTGGTTGTTTCATCTATTGTATGAGATCAGAAACACTAGACCTTTTGTGTTAATCAGCTTTTACTGCCTCCAGCTAAGCAGGAATGAGAATATCGTAATTTATTTGCCCAGGGTCACAAATTAGGAAGTACAGGACACCGGAAACTTTCCAAGAGTAGAAGGGAATGGAATAAATAGCGTTTTGTCAACGCTGGAACTCGAACTTCCATTCTGTCAATCATGAGATTGCAGATTAGCCCTCTCGGCGATATTATGCACCTGGCTGCAAGGAACTAAATAGCTCCATTAGGTGGATAAAAATCTGTATTTTTAGATGAAATTAGTTAATAAACGGTATTTGTCACAATTATCATTTTATTTATGGTTATTTGACTGTTTCGTTTAATATGGTAAAAAATAACAGTTAAATAAGTTGCTATTTTACCGCCTATTGAGAGAAACTAGTAGTGCTGTTGAAAATTCGACAAAGATAAAAAAAAAAGTAAAACATATATATATATATATATATATATATTGTTTTTTAAAGAATAAACAAATGAATGAATCCAAATGAGTTCGTTATGTAATGTCTTTAATTTGTATGAATCACTTAATACATCTTATTAATTTAGTATTTTCTTGAACTTGAAATTCAATTGTAGTTGTTACAAAGTCGCCGAGGACCTTATAATTTTATAATATTGGTTGTAAATTTCTCTTTTAGGAATCTAGATTTCTAAAACTCACTTAATTGCTCAAAGTTATGAAGAGATCATCTGAAAAGTTACTTGCGTAATATATCCGGCCATTTCGTCCCCGAAATTACTTTGCCCCGCATTCTGGTAGACGTTCTATGGTGAAATTGGTTAAAAAGCAATTTATTTTATTGTTATTTCACCATATTTAACCAAAACAGTCAAATAACTAATGTTAAAAAAATGTTAAAAAAATGATAGTCAAACTATTAAATGTAAGAATAACCGTTTATTAACTTATTTTACACATTACGGTTAAATAACCTGAATTTTATCGTGCCAACTATTCCCACTATATAAAGCCATCCTGTTTTATGCAGCTGAGTTCATAATGTAGCTGAAGGGGCTAATCAGCCAATCTCATGACCACCTGAATAGGGATTCGAATCCTAGCGTTGATACCATGATATTTCTCCCATTCCTTCAATACATTGAAAGTTTCGTGTACTGCACTCTCTACTTGTTGGTCTTAGAGAATTAGAGTATAAAACTATCATCCATGCATAAGTGGCGCAGCACTCGCAAAGCTCCAACATCCGTTTAAGTATTATTTATGTGGTTTAGAAGCTATGCTAGTTGTAAATTGTTAAACAACTGAGTAGTTTTGTATTCACGGATTTTTAACAGTACCAGTCGTAAATGGTTTCAGAACCATTAAGATATAGAAATATTCCGTTGCGAATAATCGGATGGAGAGACTGCTGCCTTTTATTTTATCCTAATTTTGGAATGAAAATTCTAACAATGTATCAATTAGACTTAGTTAAAAACGAAGTAAGGGAAAGTCAGCATGGCATTTCTCTATTAGTTATTATTTGAATTGAACATTTAAAAGACCCACTTCTTGCATTGTTTATTTTCTTAAATACATATTTTGAGCTATCTATTTTCTAAAACACGCATTTCGGGCAGTGTCCATTTTCTGAAACACGCATTTCGAACTGTTCCCATTTTCTTAAACACGCAATGTGTCCATTTTCTAAAACACGCAATTCGGGCAGTGTCCATTTCCTGAAACACGTGTTTCGAACTGTTCCCATTTTCTTAAACACGCAATGTGTCCATTTTCTAAAACACGCATTTCGGGCAGTGTCCATTTTCTGAAACACGCATTTCGAAATGTATCCAATTTCTTTAACACGCATTTCGAACTGTTCCCATTTTCTTAAACACGCAATGTGTCCATTTTCTTAAACAGGCATTTTAGGCTGTGTCCGAAATAGAAGGCGTACCAATGATCTTGATCAGAAACTGAAACTTTAGTTGGTTTATGTGGCCTCCTGTGTGCTTTTTTTTCTCTATCTGACTCTAGTCTACATATAATTACAATGTTTATTTTTCTGAAGTGTATTTATTTGCTTAAATTATGGCAATTTTGAAGTTGTTTATAAAATCCAGTTTCCAAGAGTTAGCTAATGGATGTTTCATGTAGCTAATTTGGAAAGTATATGTGGTGTATGAAATTCTCAAATAAACACGCTTGAAAACAGTAATTTTCAATGCAAGATAATTTAAAATACTCTTTAAGCAATTACACTCTTCAACGTTATCAAAGTTCTAGCCAAATATTTTAAAACTTGGCTATGAAAAAGAAGTTTTAACGTTAGTACACAAAACGCAAATTGTACAAAATGCTCAAATTCATACGAATATGATTGCTTATGGTGATATTAAACAGGATTGATATGATATGGAGCTTGGAATTAATTTTTAATGGAAAGAGCTTTTAAAATAAACGTTTCTTCGGGCGAAAGAGATTGGGATTAATCTTAGAAAGAAATAAAATTTCATTTAAAATTCAGAGAATAAAAAGTAAATGTTTTTAATGCTTCTTTGAAAATGTTACAAATTATATAAAATTTAACAATTATGCTTTTATATGTTATGAAATACATTTTAATATTTTAGATTTTTTGAAATAATAATATTATTTTAATTCTCAAAGTGCCATAGATATTGATTTGTAAATCTAGGGCATATGAGATGAATGTTTACATTTATTTTTGAGATTCTTATATTTTTTCTTGCTTTATTTTAATATTTAAAACCTTCTTGGAGCAATTTGGAAATTTCCTTTGAGCTTCAAGTAAGTAAGGAAAAGATACTTCTCTTGATTATCAGCATAGAGAAGTACAAAAATATTACATAATATTTTATACACTAAGCAAAGAAATTTTACGAATTAATTTTATTTCGAATAGAAAGAAAATGCTTTTAATAATACACCTAGTCAACAAAATCTTCCATAATAAATGTTATTTTGATCTAAACTAGGAAAATAAATTCATAGTTCTCGAATCTGTTAAGGCATTTATAAATATTAGTTTTATTAAATAAATGATATAAACTTTTACAATTTAAAAAAAAATACTACTTTTATTGCCGAATAATAAAATTAAAATCAAATATATAATTTTGCATATTTTATATACATCTAAAAATATATTTATAATATCGAAAAAGCATTTATAAATATTCCTTTTATTGAATAAATTATATGAAACTTTAACAATCTTCCTTTTTTAAAAAAAAAACTACTTTTTCTATGATCGAATTGTAAAATTAAAATAAAACATATCATTTTGCTTATTGTATGTACATTTCAAAATATCCGATTAGGTCTTATACGAAACAAACTTTATTAAGCACATTTATTAAAAACATTTTATCTTTTTATTTATGTGTTTTTTAACTATTTTATTTCTATTAAAAGTAAATAATTTTTTTCGTGTTTAAAAAAATGAATTTTTTTGACAAAGAAAAATTCATAATTAATTTAAATATATCACATGCATTGCAATGAAACCATAATTTTCCCCACATTTTAAAATAAAAAACTTTACTTAACGGTAAGCAGTTAACTAGTATTCTCTTAGTATGTGGTAAAAAGCCACCTAACCTCTGGGTTTTTTGGGGAGAAAAGGAAACGGCAAAACGTAAATAACTATCTAAATAATTTTGGTATTATTCTCGTTGTGTTTTATTTTTCTTTGAATCGAATGGATGTTAACTCAAAACTGTATAACTATTGAGATGTTATTAAAATTTTGTTAATAAAAAGCAATGTCAAGTATTATTAAACTTTTATTTTTTGCATTGCTTGACTTCATATAATTTCAATATTTTTTCTTTTTTTTAAAAAAAAAACTTTTTTTTACATAAAAGAAAACAAAACTTAATCTGACTAATCGTTCAGAATTTGGAGGATGTAAAAATTATATTTTTGAATAGTATTTCTTTATACTTTTTTTTCTTTACGTCCTCAAAAAAGTCAATTTCTCAGGAACCACTCTCTCTCTCTCTCTCTCTCTCTCTGACCAATTTCATTCAAATTTTGTAATTTTCCGTGTAAAATTATTTTCTTTAAAATGATATTAAAAAAATTGCATACCTTACAACTAAAATTTCTTGCATACCATCAAATAAAATATTAAAAACTGGTAAATATTTATAAAAAGTTATTTTATCAATAGACTTATCTTTGGATAAATCAAATTTATAATTGTGTGTAGAAAGTTTTTAATTCCCTTTTAAATTTCTCCAGAAATGACGAAATGCACAAAAACCAAAATTATCATCAAGGGATCCAAACTTTAAGGCCCTCTCCTGACTAAACTATTCGCATTATACATATTTTCCAAATTGCAGTTACATCCGAATCATTAGAAAAAAAGGTATGTTTAGTTAGAGAAAGTACGTTTTTGTGTCTGATTTCGTAACTAAAAATATCGTCTGCACTAATAAATTTGCATAACTGAGATCACCCCCTCGAATTAATAAAATTAAGTCTTCGAGCGCGAAGATCCACTCATTATAACAAAAGTTATTCAAGGTGGTCCGTTTGTCTTTTGCACACATGATCGTGCAAACTTTGCAAATAGTTCAAATCGTGCAAATTTTCACTGTTTACTCATGGAGAAAACATAGCAGTTTGTTACATTATAAATCAGTTTTTTATGGATGCGTGAGTTTTGATAATTATTGAGAAATGTTTAATTTACGTTGAATAGATAACTAAAAAAAAGTATTTTTTTGAATGAAATTTTTATTACTTCTATATTTATCCTTTAGTGAACGTGGATAGCAATACTTCACTTGTCTAATAGTCAACATATAGCAATTTCAAAAATGTAAGAAATTATATGATAAAAATAGACTCGTAATTAATTGCTTATGATTCAGTGGGGAAGATATAAATTTTGCCTGGTTTACATTTTAAAACTATCTGTAAAATTTGCGGAAAAAAACTGTCAACTGGTGTAATAGTATAAAACTGTTTGTTTCTTAGAAAAGTATTTTTATTTAAAAACGAATGCTCCTTATTTTTACTAACAAAGTTATTTTAGCAACAAAAAAAAATTCTGTAAAAGGACAATGTCAGCATTTTATCGTCGAGAGCAATGAGCAAAATTCGTACATTTAGTCAACTCTCGGATTCGAACCAGGGTCATGTCATTTGGCTTCGAGTGTTCTGTCCCTTGATCTACAATTAAGAAGAAAACATCTTAAACTGTTTTTATCTTTAAAGTTTTATTGAAATAATATGTAAAGGTAAAATAATTTAAAACTGTAGTGATTCACCCTCATGAAATTGTTTCTCAACTTAACTTACGAAAATATAATATATAAAGAAATATAATAATTCGGTAGAGTATCATTTTGACACTGAAAATCGATTCACAGTTTTATTTGCACGTTGTTCAAGACCATAAAAGAATTGATGAAAGTTAAGAATAAGTAAGAAGAAAATTCTCATAAAATTGTATGAAAAAAAGTAGAAAACTATAATTTAATCTCACAAATTGTTTTCTTTTTTTGAAAAGGATGAAAAAAAGAGTAAAACAGTTTTGTCAGCAAAACAGCTTTAAACCGCCAAGTATACGGGATGGAACGGGAAATTCTTTATCCTTCGTGGATAACATGTAAAAGCAGAAAAATCTGTAATTTTCTTTAAATAGTTTTTTTTTCTGTAAAAAATGTTCTTTTTTCTGTAACATTTACAATTATTTTTGCAGTGTAGATTGCAAAGCCAGATACATATTTAGGTACCAACCAAATACTTTTTTTTATACGTAGAAGACTTCAAATTGTAGTAATTGAAACACTGAATTGAATAAATTGAAAAACGTATCATTTCAACTCATTCGCTAACAATGGGGAACAAATTGTTTGTTATCCATTGCCTGAGATTGTTTTTAGATATTTGATACTTTCGTATCGCTGATTTCAAATCTTCAAACGATTTCTCTCTCCAATCTATTTATTTAAACTGATATTTTGTTCGATTTTTTGTCGAACTGTACAAGTTTAAGAACGTTATATATAACAAGGGATCGTAAAAATGTTGCGACAAACTTCTTGGAGAGTTAGGGCACATCATCAGGACTAAAAAAGAGCAGAAACCCATGGCCAGAAATTTTGACATATACCACTAGAAGCATTTCCCTATTATGAACCGTTTCCTTTTGTGCTTCTGAACAGCTCGTAATAGGAAAGCACGCCCCCAAAAAAATCCTGTTATAAGTTGTAATGCAATTTTAATTCCGATTAAGTGCCCTAATTGCCCTTTATAATTGTCGTAACATTTATTTGAATCTCTGTGATATATAAAGTTTTCAAAAATGGGATTAAAAATTCGACGTAAAGAAGATTAAAAATGTCATTTGAAAATATCTGCAGCTTTAAGAGCGAAATTAGTTTCAGATTTGAAATCTCCCACTCAAACTTAAACTGTATAAAACATTCGGGCCCCTGAGGCCGCTTGCGGCCCTTTTCCCATTCATCTTACGCTAGATCTTTGTGGTATTTCGATGAAGTTGAGGAATAAAAATGAAGTAAGGGAGTATTCATGTAGATCATTGAGGTTCTGACTGTGTAATTATATGCAGTAGGGTGATAAGACTGTATTGTAAAAGTATGAATTTTAGCTAAGCTGATATGATGAAAATGAGGTTATGTATATGCTATTGATGTCGGGAATATGATACATTACTGCAATAGTATGCTGCTATTGGTCTGATGAAATCTCTCACATTCAAATTTATATTATATTCGTTTTTTATAACTGTCGTTGAACAGTCGATCCAATTTCTCGTGCTTACTTACGACTACTAATTCCGTAGCCTTGTGATTTTGAACAATCCAGAAGTCAAAGGACTTCCTGGATCAAGTATTGGGAGAACTTTTTGACGAAACTAAGAAATTTGCGTTACATGAAGGGGAAAATCGCGAAGACATCCCGAATATGCAAGGTGGTGCAACATATAACTATTTTATCGGTGTTTTTTTTTTTTTCTTATCAATGCGCGGAAATCATGAATTAAGAAAATGAACATAGCTTAAAATGTGTATATATGAAAAAAGACACAACTAAAAAAGCGTATTTAAAAAAAATAGCGTATTAAAAAATTTAACATAGTTAAATAATGAGTTTTTAAGAAAATGGATGCAGTTCAAAAAGGTATCTATGAAAATTTACCTGGCTCAAAATGCGTACTTGATAAAATGACAACAATACCTTTTTTCAGTTACCTATGACAACATATTCTTTTCAACATTTTGAATGTAACAATTTAAATAAATTTTGATTTGGTTTTTAATGAAAATGAATGCACATTAAATTTTTTTACTATCATTACAATGTAAGTTATTGTGTATTGCAAAAATATTTTTAAAGTCTGTTTAATAATCGAGCCCGGATTTTATTTATCTGAAATATCCCTCAAAAAACGAAAAAAATAGCAAAAAAATACCTTTAAAAACACCGAAAGATTCTCTAAAAATAAAAAGAAATTTCGAAAACAAAAATTTTATTCATAAAAATTTCTTTCATAAAATTTCATAAGACATATAGCTGATTAAGCCACCATGCATATTAAGATAAATGGAGAAGTAATATACGTTAAAGCTTGAAATTAATGTATTAAATGAAAAATAATAAAAGACTAACGAAAAAAGATTGAAGGTGCTTCTAGAGTATCTTGAACTCCAATATATTTATTTCCTGTATTACCTGCCCATAAATTCTTCTAAAGTTATTTCCATCATTCCATCATTAACAATAGCTCCTTTTAATGAAGAAAATGGGTAACCATTTTTCCGAAAATAAATTTAAATTAATGGAATAACTTTATTAAAATAAATAAATAATCCTAAAACAACTGATGCGGAAAGATAAGCTTGATTAAAAGCTTTTTTAACTTCAAAGAATGTTAAGATTGTAATAAAAGTCAACACGTTTCAAGCACTCAAAATTAGACGCCCATTCTCAAGACTCGTCAGACGTAAATGCCGAAAAAGAATTACTTGAAACAGAAAACAAAAGTTTGGCAGAGAAAAATTTAAAATAAAGGTGAAAAACAAAACTGGAAAAAAGCAGTTGCCGGCAGTGAAACACAAAATGAATAATAAATAAATGTGAAAATACAAAGCTGGAAAAACTATTGCGGCCTAGACAGGGGAAATTAGAGAAAAATGCATTTCTACGTGCTAAAGTGGTTATTCTATTAAAATGTGAGAAAGTTGTAAGAAGTTACTGGGACTTCTAAAGATTTCTATAAATGTCTTAAAATTTTTCAGAAACCTCAAAAACTGCTCAAAAAGAGAAAAGTAAAATGCTCTAAATGCTCTATGCCCAATTAAAGCATAAATGTCCAAAAATGCTAAAATAACTGTAAAAATAATACTTTAGTTGTAAATAATTTTAAAAAACTTCTAATTTTTTTTTTCTAAATGCTAAGTTTAAATATCTTAGTGTGCTTCTTAACTGGATTTTATAATACTACTGTTAGAACATAACCGACAACATGGTTAAATTTAAAAATTCGAATTTACACCATGTGCTCATGTTATCCATATAGTGGCATCAGATAGAAATCAATCGATAGATCGATCCAAAAAGATAGGTTTTATTAAACTATAAAAAATAAATGTAAACATATGCAGTGCTCCAAAATGATGAGAAAGGAAACCATGCATCAGCTTCAGACTATTCGGATTAGGATGGTGGAATTTGTCCCAATTCGTTCACCAAGTATACATTTTCAAAGCGCATGCGCCCTCTTTACCCAGTCCCTTCGATCTTCTAAAAGTGCAACAGATTGGTTCCCTTACTTATTGGTAGAAAAATAAAGGAGAAAACACGATGCGTTCTCATCACTCCAATCAAGCACTTTCGGGAGATAAAAGAAGTTAGTTTCAGTGCTTTGAAATGTAGGTTCCAGTCGAATAGTTTGACTAAAGTTTCTTCACGGTAAGTTAATATATATTTGACTAGGTTTATATTTAATTTAAACATTTATTTTTAATTTTAAAATATAATAATAATAATAAATCATATGAAATAAACAGTGAGAGTTCCGATATGAAAATAATCTTTTAAAAATGATGTTTACCTAAAGATGTATTAATACTTTTCATAAAGTCAAAATAGAATAACGTGATTGTTTTGAGTGAAATTTAGTTTTAAGTAATTAAATAGCTTATTTAAACAATAATTAATTTGCATGAAAACGTGTGCTTAGTTAATTTAAAATGTATGCATGTTCTTTGCTTATTATAGATATTTACTTAAATGAATTGCTCCAGATTATGTCATTATATATTTGACTAAATTTATGCCTAATTTTAAAAAACACTATATTCAAATTAGATATAAATTTATTATCAGTATGATAAAATTGCCAAATTTTATTACATTTACAAAATTTTATCACACATTATAAAACGATATTTATGTAAATTTAAAGCAAAAAGTATTACTCATAGAGTAATTTTATCATATTCTATTAGTTTCGACCATACTTATTTTCTTAGTGCATAAACTTATTGTCGTTCGCTCAATTCTTATTATATTTTTTTTTCTTGAATTGATTACTCCAGAGAAAAATTATATATATTTGACTAAGTTTATAGCTAATTTGAATAACTATATTCAATTCGGATACAAACTTACTCTTTGCTTATTACAGTTTTTTACGTCAAATGAATTGCCGAGTATGTTCATATATATATATATATATATATATATATATATATATATATATTATTGAATCATTATTCTAATAGCTTAAAATTGTAGGATATAATATAAAATTTAAGACATGGTTAGTGGTTATCATTTAAAGATGAAATAGTGTTATTTGAAAAATAAATAAATAACATAACTTTATAAATGTAATTTTAACTTCACGTGTTTAAATTTCACATTTATTTTCATAACTTTCGTACATAAATACACTTTAAAAAATTTCGGTGTTTAGTTGCCACAAGTTTCAGTGTTGAGGTAAATTAATTACTTTCTTTAGTACAGAAAAGTTGTTATCGTGACAAAATTTGCGTAAATTTTCAAAATAACAATTATTTGAAAGAATTGTCTTGTATTTGTACTCGTACTTGTTTTTGAGACGATATTAAAACTTTAGAATGTTTTCGCAATGAAGTGAAAAATGTATTTCTTATGAGTTTGCAAATATGTCAAGTCAGTATATAAGCGAACAAATTTATTATAATAATAAATGTTACAGAAAACTGCAACAGTTAAAAAGTTTAAAAAATGTAACTACACGAATTATAAATTATTTTTGTTTATCACAACATCAAAAATGGTGGTAACTATGCAGAATTTGTTTTACAGTGCATTTTGTACAGTGCGTGTGTGATCTGCGAACTTCATGAAGTTTCCGAAGTTTTCTTCCGTCCTTAAAAATAAAAGTTGCGGCTACACAGTTTTGCTAATTTTTTTTCTCCAGCCAAATAAGATAAATTTCAAAAATTTTAATGGTAATTTGAATAAATTTGTTATTTATACTGTCCCAATTTTTTTTAAAATACAACTTTATAAAATTATATAACACCAAAGTATCAAAGTTTATTTTTGTAAAATATTTACTACAAATTTGAGACATTGGTACTTAAAGTTATTTAAAGATAAAATAATATTATTTATAAAAGAAACAGTTTAAATTTTTACGTATATTGAGAAAATGAATTCCTTATAGTATTCTATACTTAATGTACAGTGAACAAAATAAAAAATGGACCAACCTGAATAACTCTTGATCTAATCGGATCTTCACGTTCTAAAACTTCATCTTGATGGTTCAAGGGGGTGACCTCAAATATGCTAATTAATAAGTGCAGACGATATTTTAAATTACGAAATCAGACATAAAAAAATACTTTTTTTCGGCGGATACAGATTTTTGACCCCCAAAATATAATTGGTAGCCGCTGTCTGGGAAATATGGTCCCAAAAGTCTGCTCAGGAGACCGGTCCAAGGTTCGGACCCCTGAACGTTAATTTTACTTTTAGCATATTTCGTAATATATCTCGAGAACTTTTTCAACGAATTAAAAAAAAATTTGCATACAATTATAAAATTCATTTATCTAGAAATAACTTCACGAAAATTGTAATTTTTAGTAAATATTTATTTGTGTTTATTATTTTATTTAATAATAGACGAAGAGATTTTGAATTGTTTTTTTTTTCCCTATGTTCACCCGATTGACACTCTTAATTGTCAATCTTAATTGTCAATCAAATAGGGAAGATTTGTTGGCCACTCTTTCAGGGGCACAAACGTTGCTCCCATAGTATGGATAGATAGTACAGAGAATGATGGAATATCCATGCCTTGTTCGGGATTAAAACCCTGGACCGTTCCGATGTGAGTTCAGTGGGCGAATTGTTCCTGCGAAATCGAATTTCAAATTTACGGTGCTTTAGAAATTCGATGTCTCAGGAACTATTCGACCTATTTCGTTCTTCAATTTTGAATGTATTCTTCAGTTTAGAATTTTATTCCTTACAATGATGAAGAAAATTGTATATGTCATAATTAAAAAGTTTTTCAACTATCATTAAATAAAATAATAAAAAATAATAAATATTTATTTAAAACTATAATTTGCATTTAATTATCTTTGGATAAATGAATTTTACATTCATAAAATTCATTTATCCAAAAATGAATATTATATTCATTCATTCAAATGAATATTCATTTATCCAAAAATGAATATTATAAAATGAATATTATATTCATATAAAAAAAGAAAAAAATCGCTTAAAAAATTTCCGAGAAATTTCCGTAAAATTTACATTAAGGGTAGCAAACTTTGAACTCCTGACCAAACTATTGAGTCTATATTTCCCGTATTGCGGCTAACCTCTATATTTCGGGGGGCGGAAATTCCGAATCCGTCAAAAAAAGGTTTGTTTACCCGGAGAAAGTACGTTTTGTGTCTGATTTTGTATCTTAAAATATCGCCTGCAGTAATAAATTAGCATATATTACAGCAAACCCCTAAAACCATCAAGATTGAGTCCTTGATTGTGTGAATCGGATCATTACATCCAGAGTTTTCAGGGTGGTGCATTTATTTATATTTTTCGTACTGTGCATAAGAACGATAAAGAGAATTAAAAAATTCATTTTAAGTTAAATGTTCAAAACATGTTATTTAAAAAATAAAATGCTAAAATTAAGAATAACATAAACAATGTAATGAAAATTAATTCAGTTACCTTTAAGTAATCTAATGACTTCCACTGATTAATTATGTAGTAATGCTTTGACTTCCGGTCTTTGAGTGTTCCGATACGAAAATTGAGGAAATCTAAATTATGAAAATAATTTAAAAGCCTTTTAGCTTGTAATAAATAAGCAATTACATTAAGTAATTAAATTAATTTTGTAATAAATAAGTAATTTAATCTGTAAATAAATAATTAAGAATTAATTTGGGATTATTTTGTTTTTATAACTATTTTATATCTAGTATTAAATTTTAACTAATCAATATGAAATTCTAAACTTTTTTGTGAAATTAATTAAGTATTTTTTTTTTACATTTTACATTCATATTAGTCATTTTATATTTAGTTTTTATAATATATTTTCTTAAATACATTATAAATATTTTAAAAGAATTTTTAACATATATTTAATTTTCTTCATTGCATATTTTATGTAGTCTTGACCAAACGCATAGACCTATAATCTGAGTAGAAATAAACGAAAAATATATATATTTTTTTTAATTCAACTTAAATACTAATATGCTTAAAATTTTCTAAATGTATTTTTTAGAAAAAAAACACATCGTCTTTCTTAATAATAATAAATAATATACTTTTGTAAAAATTTTATGAACAATAAGAGTAATTATAAAATGATAATAGATATTACACATATTTTAACTCATTTTTAGCAGGTTATTAAAATAATATATTTTTAC
Organism: Parasteatoda lunata; assembly: GCA_949128135.1. Classification (NCBI taxonomy): domain Eukaryota; kingdom Metazoa; phylum Arthropoda; class Arachnida; order Araneae; family Theridiidae; genus Parasteatoda; species Parasteatoda lunata. Next base: position 57,026,320 of record OX421978.1, on the reverse strand, counting down.
AATGCAGCAAAAGATAAGAAACTTGAACCAATTTTTTAAGTTAATTGTTTGCACATTTTGTTCAATTTATAACCGAAAACCATAACCACCACACTACAATAACTAGATATTTTTTAATCGTTTTTATTAAAGGCTGGATCCTGGTGGCGAAATGCAAGTACTCTTTTGCCACATTGTAAAAAATTCCGGATCAAATTACTGTATAAAGTATTGGCACTTAGGGTGCTATTAAGTAAAATCCATTTTTACATAATATCCATTTTTACCATAAGATATTATACCGTGGTTTTTACAATAATATTTATTTAATTAGAGTTCATTTTTACTGTATTTGACGTTAATTTTTACTGTAAAAATTACGATGTATCAGATTTTTTTGTTCTGTATTATGTGCGGGTGAAAATATACTTATGGTAAAAAGTAACGACACCTTGGGTACCGATTATTTTTACTGTAATTAAATGCGTTTATCGTCATCTTTTTTGTGAACATTCGCATTTTTTTTATGCATTCTTGTTAGATTTATTTTCTATTCAGGGATATTTTTAAGAATAAACTTTGAAATTAATGTTTTCATTTGAACTGGAAAAACATTAAAGCGTTGCTGACATATTCTTTTTTATTCTTTCTTTTTAAAAAAAAATCACTTTTAGTTTATATTTTATTATTAATTTGACTTAAATTTGAGCAAAAAATAAATTATGAGTACCTTTATGTGCTTTTTATTATATTTTCAGACGTTTTTCTGACACTTACTTTTAAATGTTTATAATGAAAGAGGAAATGAAACTATAAATTTTGAACCAATTTATAAATATTAAACTATTTGACGCTCTTTTCTAGACAACATTTTCTTTATTAATTGCATTTCATTTTTTTATTTAATTTTTTAAGATGGAGATCATAAAACAGCAAATGGTTTTAAAAAGAGTAAATGATTGTTTTCTTAAATAAACTAGTTGTTTGACTAGTGCTTCAAAAATTTTCATGTAGTAGTCTCTGACTCGTTATCTATTATTGTACCTACCATTTTCTTTTATAAATTTGGAAGAGACTGATTTTCTTCCTTTAATTTTATTTATATTTTTTGTACTTTTTCAGAGATGTATGTCTTTCCTTAGTAGTTATCTAAAATATTAAGATTCTACATTAGCAAATTTAAAAATAAAAAAAATAAAAGAATAAGAATAAAAAAATATCATTAATAGAATAAAAAAAAACAGACAAAGAGAAACTTGGATTTTCTTTAATAAATAAATATTATGCAATCAACTCTATTCCTCTTTAAAAAAAATTACAAAAGCAATGAAGAAAATACTAATTTATTAAAATTCAGCAAAGAGCTGAAGTCTGTTTATTTTAAGATTGTTTTAATTAGAGAAAGGTTTTTTTAAATGCACGTAAATTGAATGAGTATTTTGATTCAAGTTAGTCTGAGAGCATTGTTTTTTTTTCTTTTGGAATAAAGAACAAATTATGTTGCACTCATGTAAGCTAAATTTCTTCAAAATAAAATTTAAAAATATGTTCGTGATTTTTTTATATGAACGATATCTTTTGATTATGCTAACGCAAAGGAGATTTAAGATTTATACGTACAGTGTTCTAAAAACAGAAAAATGCTATTATTTTTTCAAGATACCGAATTCTCATTTATTTTTCTAGATTTTTATCGCCTTATATTATTTGTGGAATGAAATTATTTATCTTCCTTAAAAATTCGTTCTTTAAAAACGTATTTTTATAAAGTAAAAAACAATATTTTCTTTAGAAATAAAAACTAATTAAACTTTGTTTTATTTCATTAACTAATGTGAATGGTAGTAGAAATAAATTTAAAATCACTTGGGTGTTTTTCACAAATCTCAATCCAATTTTATTTTAGAAGTTTTGTCTGTGTTTGAAATAGCTGCAAACAGTTTTATTAAATCTTACGTATAAAGCAAACTTAATTTTATTCAAATCGTCATTTCTCTTAAACAAAACTGTTCAAAAATATAAAGATGGTGTAATTTGTTTCTTTAAAAATATTTTAATGTTTCTAAAAACTGAAGGAAACGTCTACTCAAGCTTGCCTTCCGTCATTTCCCCTCATTTCTACACGAAGAAAAAGATTCTGATAATATTCACGTACTGTAAAGTTGTTTCCGGTAAAAAAATATACGTTATTTATAAACCATTACGTTCCTATGTCAGAGTTCTTACGCTCATATGGCAACAGCTTACCTGAAATTCTGGTTTTCAAAATTATAGCTTTTATTAATGAACATTTAGTAAAAAATGCAAACCTGAAAAGTAAAATTTACGGAAAAAATGATTTTTATGCCTTTCTCTTAGGTATTTTAATAAAATTACCAAATTTAGATTTTTTTTTACCAAATTTTATGACACATTCTTATTTTTAATTTTACCAAATTCATTACTAAAATGCTTCAACAAAAGTTACCGAGCTTTTTAGTGATTCCATAGTGCCAGAAGCACAATAAATTTTACCAGTTTTTGGTAGTTTTGACTATACTGTTTCGTGCTTCCGATAAATCTACCCGATCTACCCAGCGATGAAATAGCTTTAATTTATAAGAAATACCTGCGTAAACATCTTTACAAAAGCAACCATTTTATTTTCTTAGAACACATCTAGCACAACATTCTTTCTGTTGCCACTCATACTTTTTCACATATACACAGATTAGTATCACGTTATTAATATTTACACATTAAATGAATGACGTCATCATATGAGAGTGACGTCACACTCCCACCTTTTGATTATGTGTATTCCAATAATCAAAATAACAAAATATCTACTATAAATTTAAAATTATGTGTCCAAATATCTTGATGGCATCTTAACAGTTCGGCCGCTTCTTGTGGTAACGATGTTTCGTAAGGTACTTGGGAAATTATTATGCTTGTCACCTTCATCTGAAGTTGCGCTTTCGTTTGGAGTTGAACGTATTTCCAGCGGATAAATCCGCTGCACTGGCCTCAAAAACTCGGTATGTGCTGTTTTAAGTCGAGCCACGCGTATCCTTTTATCTTTACCAGGATAGACGGCAATAACTTTGGCCATCGGCCAGTGTACTCTTTTCTTCAAGTCATCTTCGATTAACACAATCTCGCCAACCTTTAGATCATTATAGTTATTCTTCTTGCACGGTTGAAGGAGTGTCGCTAGGTATTCGCGGCGAAATCTTTTTCTCAGCTGTTCTCTTAACGTCTGTTGATACCTACAGCGTTTTTTAAGATCTATTGCATCCAGCTGATCTAAATCAGGTACTCCCACCGTCGAGATCTCTTGTAAAAACATGGACGGAGAAAGAGGTATTAAGTCATTCAGATCTTCTGAGAGGTATGTAAGAGGTCTTGAATTGATAACTGACTCGCAGTCACATAAAACACTAATCATTTCTTCGTATGAAAGGCATGCTTTCCCCAAAATTTTTCGAAGAATATTTTTTACCAATTTCACCATAATCTTCCAAAAGTCTCCCCACCAGGGAGCAGATGGCGGATTAAATTTCCATTCAATTTTGTATACTGATGTTTCGGCTTCAATTGACTTCCAATCTAAGGACTGAAGTAGATTCTGAGCTCCTATAAAATTACTCCCGTTGTCACAATAGATGATGTGAGGTCTTCCTCGGCGAGCAATGAATCTTCGCAAACTCAAAAGGAACGCCTTAGTTGAAAGTGACAGCACAAGTTCGAGATGTATTGATCGATAAACGGCACATGTGTAGATGACAATCCAACTTTTCACACCTTCCTTTAAATGAAGAGGTCCGGCAAGATCTATCCCGACCACTTCAAAAACAGAAGCTTCTTTAACTCTGTCTTCAGGTAAACCTACGGGAATAGTTTTTATACTTCGTGCATTATATCGTTTGCATCTAACACAGGTTTTGAGGATGCGACGAACTGCTCGACGTCCATTAATAATCCAATAATTTTCTCTTAAATTGGACAGTAAAATTTGCAGTCCAGCATGTAAACATTTCAAATGCTCCTCTTTGATTAGCATATCAACCAACCTAATTTTTTCTGGAAGCAAAATAGGCCATCTAAAATTCTCGGTATCATTTCTCTCTGTCAATTTTGTTTTAATTCTATATATTCCTTTTTCATCTTTGAAGACATTCAATGATTTTAAGTTTTTAATATAATCTGCAGTAAATGCTTCATGTTGAATAACTTTTATAAGTTTGATTTCTGCATTCTCTACTTCAGCCAGAGTTAGTCCACCTTTTTTCCTATCCTTTTCAGACAGTTCGCAATTTTCAAGGAATCTCAGAATCCATCCAACCAGTCTGACATTTTTTGTGTAGCTTGAAAAATAAGAAAAACACTGGTTTGTTCCAAGCAAATTTTTACTTATGAGTATGGTTGTTCTTTTTTCTCTTTTCTTGTTGATAACTTCTTCATCAATTTTATATTCCGATAGAGGCCATGTGTTTTCAGGTAATTTCAACCAGGAAGGACCTTCCCACCACATTGAACTCAATAATTTTGTTACCGAGCAGCCGCGTGATGGTAGATCGGCTGGATTAGAGTGGACTTTAAGAGAATTGGACTTGAAAACTCCTCTATGAGGAAGATAATGGCCGGTACCTTCGTTTGATTCTTTGATGAAACCTTCTTTTATCCATTCTCCAAAAACTGCATTATAACTATCCAAACGGTTATCTTTGATAAGTTTAGTAGTCATCATTTTCAATCTTCTGCCCGCAATATCTCTGTTACTAAGCATATCGTTTACATCTCTCACCCATGGAAGACTGATTTCATATCTACCATCTGGGTTTATTTTGACAGTTCTAGAAAAGTGTTCCGTTGCTAGAGCATCGTATTCTTCTGAAGTAATTGTTTCGCAAGGATCAGATATACCAATTGTTTCCAATTCCCATAAGTCAGTAACCGAAGTATTTTGAATGAAAAGTGATGTTGAGATGAGCCCAGTGGAACTATAAGTATGGTTTGGTTTTCCCATTACTGTCCAACCAAGGTACGTTTCCATTGCTACCAGTCCGCACTTTAATTGCATGGTTTGACCAGTGTATAGTTTTCCAATATAATCCGCTCCTATCAAAAGTTCGATTTGTTGAGAATCTTTACCTACATCAGAGATATGGATTCCTTTACTTCGTAATTCAGCTAACCAAGGACCATTTTTCAAACTTGGAATATATCCACATATTACCTGTTGGTCTAAAACTTGAATTTCGAACTTGTTATTTTTCTTCATATTTCTTATCCACAATGTGTATTTTTTATGTTCTTTTCTGGAACTAGCTCCACCAAAGACTACGTGTGTTAAAGTTTCATATTTATTGGTCTTCCATCCCATTTCATTTATTGTTGATTTCAGGATGTATGACCGTTGAGATCCTGTATCACATAGGGCTCGAACAGTTTTCCGTTGTCCATTGGCTTCAATAACTACCATAAGGGTTTGCAATAAGACTTCAGGTTGGCTTTGATTCGACAAAGTAGTATTTTCTTCAGCTGATGTGTCCACAGCCGATGTCTGATTTATTTGGCACAAGTCTGGGCACATTACAGGCCAATGTCTTTTGTTACAAACAATACATCGAATATTAGCCCTGCAGTGTTTCGAGCGATGTCCCACCTTCAGACATAACAAACAGGCCTTCTGTTTCTTTATTATTTCCTGTTTCTCATCTAATGATAAATTCTTTCCTTTAAAACAATTTTCTGAATTATGTTGTTTCCCGCAAAAAAATGCAGTTGCGTTTAAAATGTAGTGCTATTGGCTTTGTCTCAGAGAGCAAATCATTTGCAGTAAAAACAGAAGTTGATATTTCGAAATCTTTGTCTCTTTTACGAGGCGAAGAGTCATTATTTTTAAAACCAGTTTTTGCCATATAAATACGTTCTTCGCCTTCGACTTCGGCTCTCAAAAATGTTAATAACTGCGATAATTTATTGCCATAGGAATCATTTGAATCATTTTCCTTAGTAATTACAGGATTTCTCAGCCCCACTCTTAATAAATCCTCTGGAATACATGATTCCACAAGCGGAAACAACATTGCTGCGTATTTCTCTTTCGTTACGCCAATAGACTCCAGTGAACGCAGATATGACTCCAATTTATCGTAAAGTTGCATTATGTTCATCTTTGTTCATTACATTTTTTACCACTAAATTTAGTAATTCTCTTACGTAATATTCGACGAGGAGTTCTTCCCGCCCAAATCTCGTTTTTAAACTTTCTACCACTTTGGCATAATTATCAGCAGATGGCGGATAACTGTCCACAATTTCCCTTGCTCTACTTCCGACAACCATGCATTGAATGAGATATTGGAATTTGTCCTCATCACTCATACCTTCATCATCATGGATTCGACTACAAAAACTTAACCAATCCTTTACTTCCCCACTAAATTTAACTAATTCTATTTTGGGAAGCTTTAATTTTGTCTTTTCAGCCACCACAGACAAAGCGGTTTCGGGAAATGTGAGAAATTTTTCCAAATATATTTTAACTTTAATACGAATTGCATCAGTTTTTTCCTTGTACTCTTCAATTTTATCGTATTCTTCAGATAAGTTTTCTGATTTGGCGTCAACTAATAATTTATATATTTCTTCATCTAATAATTCCAAATCGTTTGCACTACGTTCAAAAGATGAAAATTTAATTTCAATATCTTCACGAGTACTTTTATTTTCCTTACACATCGCCAATAACTGATTATAACGTTTTGTAAATGTTCCCCGAACAGGAATTCGTTTGGCGATAAGAGAATCCATAATTGCAGTCGCGAATTGATATTGCAAATGAAACTAACCTTTAAAATCCGGGTCACCACAATGTTTCGTGCTTCCGATAAATCTACCCGATCTACCCAGCGATGAAATAACTTTAATTTACAAGAAATACCTGCGTACACATCTTTACAAAAGCAACCATTTTATTTTCTTAGAACACATCTAGCACAACATTCTTTCTGTTGCCACTCATACTTTTTCACATATACACAGATTAATATCACGTTATTAATATTTACACATTAAATGAATGACGTCATCATATGAGAGTGACGTAACATATACTTTTCTACTCAGTGTTAATACAAGCAATGTGTTTGTTAACATTTTATTGAAAAAACTCAATTAAAATTAAACATTCAAATGTTTGCTACCAAAGAAAGTTTAAATATAATCATCAGAAAATATTAATTTACTTTTGAGTTAAAAGCTTATTAAAATTTTATTTGATTTCAATTTTTTTACAAGTTTATAAAGTTTTATTGAATAAGTGATATGTATTGCAGAAAACCAACCAATAATAAATAATATTTTCAGTGGAATAAAGAAACAACGCGAGTGCTTCAAATATATTGTATTTTGCACTCCAATAAAGAAAAACATTTTTCAAATAATTTTAATTATAGTAAAGTTTAAAAATATTTTGCGGTGAAATTTATGATGATAATAATCAATTTAGTTGGTTAATAGATTACCAGTAGTGTAGTTGTCAAAAAGCTTTTTAAAACCTGCTTTTAAAAAGCTTTTCAAAACATTTTAGAGGAAGTCATAAAATTAATAAAATTAACTTTGATGATGCTATGCTGTTTGTTTAACTAACTTAATTTTATTCACCCAATGTTGATGTAAATTTCTCGTGCTCCCCAAGAGCAAAAATATTTTTCTGGCGTAAGTACTTAACCATATGTTAAGAATTGGCAAGAAAAAGAAGTTAAATTAGAAAGTTAGAATAACTAGCAACATACATTTTCAGTTTTATAATACAGTAAAAAATAGATGATTGACGATTATCGATTTTTTATTCATTATCGTTTGTCGATGATCAATTAACTCATAAACATGAATGAAATCTTGATAAAGGATGGATAAATCTTTAACTGATATAATACAAAAATTATATAATAAAAAAAAACAAAATAATGATGTTATCAAAAGCAATATAGATTGAGATTTTTTGTGATTTCATGAATTATTTAATTGTTCGATTGTTTTTTTGCTTGGATGTCTTTTTTAAGAAGTAATTGAGGCAAGTTATGTTTTTCCGCTTCATCTAATATAAATGTTACGATTTTTTTTTTATAAATTTTTAATTCTTTTACCTCTTCTTGCTTTTAACTTTATCTAGGAATTTAGTACAGTACGTATAATATGTATAATGTAAAGTGTAAACATATGATTCGTATTAGTATAGTTGCGTTCATTTAATACGCATTATACTAATTGCGATAATTGTTCTATCTAATGAAATATATTTTTGATAGAAATATTTTTTTTATTTGGATATGAAATCAAAAAGTAGATTATTTTTTACTGCTAAAGTATTTGGTATTTTAAGAAAATATCCACGTCTTGAATTTATGATTTTTTTTAATAATTATTTTGGTATTTGTTACATTTTAATTGAATAAAATCCTTAGAAGTCTTTTTATGAGAATTTAATAAGGTAAGCTATGTTTTTCTGGGTCACCCAAAGTAAAATACGATTTGATTTACATTTTTAAGTTCTTTTTACTCTCTTGTTTTTAAATTTATATAGGAATTTAGTATAGCACGTGTAATATGTATAGTAAAGTGCGTGTACTTATAATACGGATTAAAATAATTTCATAAGTTTAATACGTATTACACTAGTATAATAAGTATAAGTATAATACGTATAAGTGTGATACGTATAATTATAATACGTATAATTATAATACGTATAAGTATAATGTTTATTTTAATGCTTAGAGTAGATTGAATTTATTGAATTGAAATTAATCGATTGAATTTATGTTTTTGTTTAATTGTTTGGATATTTGTTTAATTTTCAGTGCATATAATCTTTTGATGTCTTTTTTTAAGAAAACAAAATGTGGCAATCTAATATTTTTCCGCATCATCTAAAGTAAATAACCATTTGATTTATATGCTTTAAGTTCTTTTAACTTTCTTGCTTTAAAATTTGTCCAAAAATTTTGGTTAGTATGTGAATAGCATGCTTACATTAGAATATTACATTATACATATAATACGTATAGTAAAGTAAGTATACTATAATGTCTACACGCATAATACGAATTTGTCACATTTACACTTAGTGTAACGTGACAATTTAATCTTTAATTTCACCCAATCCTTTAATTTTCTTAAAACTTTATTCCTTTTTTTTATTATAGCAGCTTAAATTTATTTTAATTTTCTGTTTGACCTTCCTCATGGTCAACGCGGTCATTGTTCTACCTGTGGGGAGAGCTACCCTCTACCCGCCTTTCCTTTTTCTTCCTTTATTTTTTAGGTGGGCTAACTTAACCAATCTCTTTCTTTTATTTTTCAAACTCTCCTCCTCTTGAAATTTAATTAGCTAGTCACTTCTGGTCCTACAGCAGTTAAGAAATTTTTTAAGGTACTTAAGCACATTCTTTTTTTCGTGCTTCCTTGCTGGTTACTTTTTTTCTCCGAGATGCGGACCTTAGTCCATATCGGGGGGAACCTTTTTTACATCATTTTTTCTTAACCTTTATTTTAAATTAATTACATAACTGTATTCAATTTCTATAAATAAAGCATCTACATCTTATACCTTTAATTATCTCTTAACACTAAAGACCCTATTAAAGTTAATCTTTCTTTCCATAAATATATTTTTCAATAGTTAAATTTCTCGCTTTCTCTTATTTTTTATGCATGACGCCATTTTCTCTTGTCACCCATTTCTTAATAAGGCCTTTTGTGCATTACAACATGCATCTAAAGATAAGTCGTACTAACTAAGGCGTAAATTCGGTCATAATAAAACGTGTTGATTTTAAACAAGTGTGTGTTTTCATTGCTTCATTTTGTGATTTTGCTAATTGCTGTTACCTTTTTTCTCCTGCATGTAATGAGTACTTTTTTTTATTGTTATGGGCATGTGAATTTGCGAATTTTCTTATTGGAAACACCAGCTTACCGTATAAAATATTACGTTGTATATTGATATAGCATGGCTCTATATTATTTATCTTTAAATCTTCGATTTTGATTAATTTTTAGTTTTCACCCTTATTCTAAATTTAGTGATACCAATTTATCCAATTTGTTCAAACCTCGCAGTTTGTGACCCTTTGAACCTATTGGGTTATTATCCCACGATAGCATTGTACTACCACTTTCCTTAACGATCATATTCCCCTTAATTTAATTACTTCAAAACATTTTAAGCCTTAATTTGTTTATTAATAGGAAATCAATCATTACCTTTTTTAATCATGACTATATCCAAATATAAATCCAAATATAAGTACTTACATAATATTTCAGTCCATTATCCTAATTTTAATATTCAATAAATTTACTTTACATTGTACCATAAATGATAATATTATTTTATCTGTGACAGTATTGTTATAACTTCATACGTTTAATATATATTATGCTAATAGTATAATAACTATATAATTTTGATAAGCTGGTTTAACATTATTTTCACGGATCCTTTTTTTTTTCAAATAAAAATAAGAACAAAAGGACGATATGTGGTAGTTCTGGTGTCTTATTCCTAATATTTTTCTTCGGAAACATAATTATTCTGTCTAAAAAAATATATTAATGATATGAATATTCTTATTTGGATAAGAATTCAAAATATTAGAAATCATTTGGCGTGAAAATATTTATTACCTCAAGAAAATACCCACCACTTTTTTTTAACCATCTTTTCTACATCATTTCTTGAACTCAAGCAATTATGAACAAATCGATGCTAGTTCACACATTAGTCAAAGTTTGCACGTTCACTTTCTAGTGTTACGAAGTTTGTTGGATATTGAAAGTATAATATAGAAAATGCAATATAGAAACAGAATAAAGAAAATAAATTTTTCTTAAAGTTTACTTATCTAGTGTCTGTTCTAATAGAAGCTAAGAAAAAGATTGATTAAAAAAATTTTTTTTGCCAAAACTTTAAGGAATGCTTCAAAAATAAAAAATAAAAATTACCCATCAAATTATCTGAAGTTGTTCAAAATGTCCCCATTTCGTCATTGAAAACTTTTTTAATCTCTTGAAAACGTATTACAAGTTTTATTTTCTATCAAAAAGTTATTTTTTAAAAAATTCTTTTTTAGTATAAATGAAGTTTGTTTGGTATATTTTCTTCGAAGCTTTGCAAGCTTTTTATGATTACAATTTTACTATTACTTAATTATAACTGACGCAAAATAATGAATAAATAATAACAAAAAATATTAGTTTCAATTTTTAAATTTATTTATTATATTTAAACTTAACTCTTATAATTTGAGCTTATTTTAAATTTATTTACAATGCTTCTCGTCACTTTTCTCTAAGTGCTAATTTTTTTTTTTTTTTTTTTTTTTGTAATTTATCTTTGGCTTCTCTTAGTCAACTATCTCTAATAGTTAAGTAAAATATTTCTTCGTTAGATTTATTTATTTCTAATAGTAATTTGGAATATATTTTCAAAATAGCTTTCTATAATTTTGCTCATTTATTTAGCTCAAAAAGTTAATTGAAGAATTATTTTCCCAATCTTTTAGTTTCACTTAGTAATTTATGTAATAGTTAATAGAAGCAAAATGCTCCCTAATTGAAGAGATTAGTGAATGAACCAGGTAAGTGGAGTTCTTAGTGGGATCAGGGTACTAAACAGAAGTGGTATTTGAACTATTTAATTTAGATTTATTAAAAATCGAAAAAAATTACTCTTTGCTTATTTTATTTATTGTTCCCTAACTTGAAATAACAATCATGAAAGCGTACTCAAAACTACTGTGGATTAGTTATGTTAAAATTAAAGTGAAAACAAAAAAAATCCTGTTACATTTAGCATACCGATATATGATGCAACCACTTTATATTTTTTATGAATAATAAATAAACCTTAAAATATCACTTACCTGTGTCATCTACTAAACTCTTTAATTTATCGATACTTTTAATTATTCACATTCATCTTAATCTTAATTTGAAATTTTTTTTTCATAGTTTATCGCTACGTTCATTTATTCATTTATCTCTAATTCTTTAGTTGCTCAATTTTTTCATGATTTAGTGTTACATTTGCTTATTCATTTATCTCTATTAATTAAACGAGTTAAATTTTTTCACAATTTGTGGTTATCTTTACTAATTTATTTGTTACGAATAGTTAAGTGGAACATGCTTTATCGTAATTATTCCTTTGCTTCACTTACTTACATTTCTTTTTTATATTTTCTTAGCTCATAAATAAATAACTGCGCAATATTTTATTGGCTTTAAGAAGTAATAGCTCATTCAAATATATTTACAATGCTAATTTGACCTTTTAGTAACAGAAATGAAATGTATATGTGTCACTTAAGATTTATTAAAACTATTAAGATTTATAAGAGACATTTATAGTAAAAAAGTACAAATGTCTTAAACCGAATCAGAATAAGCAATACATTTCAGACATAAATATCTTTAGAACTTTAGGTTTTACAAAACAAACTGCTTTTGGGAATCAAGCTTAGAGTACTAAATTATGTGTATTACATTTTTAAACTAAGCTTAATATTGATAAAAGATCAGATTGTTTGGCAGAATATTCTGAATCACCAAGTGCATTATAAAATTAACAACATTAAATTCTAGATAAAATTTCGTTGATGAGATTAGATAGAATTTGTAAAATAAATGCACAGAAAGGATTTTTAATAAAATTCTTAAGACAACTACATTTAAGTAATTATTTTAAAGGAAGAGTTTTTTAAGGAGAGTTACCAATTATAGACTATTGCTTTTATTGATATAAAAGTTATAAAATTATAAGTATTTCTCTCTCAAAATGGTTTCAACAGCAGTCCCTATTTTAAAATTTAAAATCGTTATTCATACAATTTCAAGTTTTAATTAGTGAGTATGAACTTTAAAAACATTAAATTTATTTTAGGGACTAACGTAAAGCCAATATTTTAATTTGTTAATTTATTTCCGAAACTAATGAGAATAATTGAATTAAAATTTTATAAACATGTTGAGAAAATTTTGGCATTTCAATGAAATGCCAGTATTCATTAAATTAATAATACCAATGAATAAATAATAATCAGTAATGCAAGTACCATTGTTCTCACTAAACAGTTATGATTGGTAATTTAATATATAATAAGTTTATGTATATTTTGCGATTTTAAGGACAGGATGACTAAAACAATTCGGGAGATTATTTATTTATAAATAAAAACGATCAAAATGAACATATTTTTGTTATTTTATTAAGACACTGCACTGTTAGAAATGTTTCGAAAAAAAATAGTGAAATAACAATTTGTTAAATTGTTATTTTACCATGTTTAATAACAGTTAAATAGTCAAATAAGACAATATTCAAACGCTTAACTGTTAACTGTGAAGTCTCGAGAAACTCTTGCACAAAATAACACAACTGATTTATCCATATATAAACACAACTTTGACCCATATATATAATATATTTTTTTATAGTTTACTATTAATTTTTATTATTTTATTTAATAATAGTCAATAAATTTGATCCGTAACGCATATAAATTTTTTTTACCATTTTAAAGTATGCAATTTTAAATAACAAAAAACAAAATTTGTACGAACTCGGCCGATTAGTATTTGAGAAATCAAACTTTTATTTATACGAAATCTTTACTTTTCTTTTATTTTGGCACTGCAAAGAGAGTATACAGAGAGTGAAAACATAATTGCCATAGGTGTAATCTGTGTTTACAAATTGTTTTGATTTTGAGTTAAATGTATTTTAATCTTGTAAGATACTTTGAGTTTCAATAATTAGTAAAAAATGATTGTTCACTAATTGATGGTTAAATGTGCGTTAAAACATTCCTGAAGCATTTCATAATGTTAGATGCTTTATATTTTTTGTTTTGGATTTGAGCTAAATGTCTTTTAATCTTGTAAGATACTTTGAGTTTGAATAATTAGAAAAAAAATGATTGCTCACTAACTGCTGATGAAATGTGCGTTAAAATATTCCTGAAGCATTTTATTAATATTAAATGCTTTATATTTTACAGCGGTCTAATCTAAACTAGATATTCTAAGAAATATAAAACTTACTTAGTTACAAAAGTGAACAAAAAATTGCTTAATCAAACACTTTAAATTCCAATTTTCCCTTTACGTTAAAAATGAACTATTACAATACTATATAAAACTTCCATGCAATTTGTGTAATTGCTTATTAAAGTGATCGTTTTAATACGCTTTTATGATTCCTTACTGTATTACCCATCAACTAAATAGCTAATTTTGAAGTATATCAATTATCCTAGTAATAACTAGCAAGATTTTGAAATTTGTTTTATTTATGACATTTAAAAAGTGGGATAAAAAATGAAAATAGCGTTAAGTTGAGATAGATGAGAAAAGCAGATGCAAGCAAATTAAACAATCTTTATCAGGTTTGTTTTTTATTAATCTAGGCGTCATATTTCTTTTAAAATAATAACTGCAATTTACAATTACTTAATTAGAAATAAATAATTAAATTATTAGTTACAATTTTCATAAAAAAAACGTAAATACCTCTCCGTTTCAAATATTTTTTTTATATTAGGTAAATTTAATGACAATTTAGTTTAGCTGTTTCTCAATTTCAAATTTTTCTTATTAAATCGTTTATAATTTATCGTCACGTAGTAATATAATTATTAACGGGAAGCCTTCTTTCATGTATTTATAACATATTATTCTACATTTCAATGATCATATAGTGGGTATCTTAATTAGCGCTTGAGAAACATTTTGAATTCCTTTTTTATACCAAGTATTACAAAATTTTCTACAATATTTCACTTATTGATAAAATTACAAGTAAGAAATTAAGCATGGTTAAATTTTTTATTCGCCTAAACAATTTCATTTTTAATATATCAGGTCTTTTAGATGTATCACATAAATATTTTATTATCATAGTAGTCAATATTATTTTAATTTAAACTTCAATACAAAAAACATATTTTACAGGTTTAGATATGTGAAAAAAACATCCAGCAAAAATTCGCAAAAGTTAGTAGATCTGCTACACAAATGATAGTTAAGTAACTTTTCCCACATTTATTTGATTATGATAGTATGTTGACTCTTCCCACGCTGATTGCGATTCTGTAGACGCAATGGTCTTCTATATAAATACTGATGGAAATTACAATTCAAATCTCTTTAATTCTATAATATATTCTATGTATAATATATTCCATATATAATCTCAAATATCTTTAAAAGCAGTATCTTTCTATGAAAATAGAGATTTCATAATAATAATTTTAATCTCCTAATCAGCATATCTTTTTCTTTACAAATGATTAAGTATGATTTTCTTTACCTACATAATGATTGTGTGATTTAAACCCATAATGATTGTGATTCCTCTGCCCGAATTTAAATTTATAAATAAGTAACTCTCCTTCTACAATAAAAATACCGCAGTAGGAATTTCTTTTTAAGCAGGACTCTTTCTAAGAAAAAACGATTCTATAGTCAAAATTTTAATCACGAGCTTCTCTATTTCCTTACAAAAGTAAAATATAAATTTCTTAACAAACACCACTCTATCTATACTGATTGTGATTCCTTAACTCTAATTTAAATTTACTAATTAGTAAAACACTTATTTCACGTTGATATCTTTGGCAATGAGCAAGCGGATCGCTTGGCCAAGGAGGGCTGTAGTCATTCCTCACCTTCGTCTTCAGCCCTAACCTACTCAGAGATTCAGTCCAAAATCAAAAGCCATCTATCAAAAAAGTGGAGAATCCCCCCCTCTCACCACTGGTATGCGGCCAAGGAGCCGGGCTCTTTACTTGTTCATATAAGTGATAGAACGACTCAAACAGAAATTTCCAGATTGGCAAGTGGACACACGAATAGTCTCTCGTACTTTGAAGGAAGAAAGACTTATGCAGTCTTCTCCAAATGTGAAGCCCAGCAGGCCTCTGTTGAACATATTCTTGACTGCTTGGGCCTTTCCAAGGCCCAAGCAGTCAAAGGAATCACATACGCTACTCCACTTCTTGTCATCGACTTTTTGAGGGTCAACAACCTACTGGATCTTGTCTGACTCCGTCAGACAAATGGAGGATAAGTAACAACAACAACAACAACAATTAGTAAAACTCATTCTGCGCTTACAACAGTTCCACAGTAAGAATAATTTTTTAAGCAGGACTCTTTCTAAAAAAAATAGAAATTTTGTTGCCAAAATTTGAATCTCAAGAATCCCTATTTCCTTACAAATGATAGAATATGAGTTACTTGACACACATTACCCTTACTGTACTGATGGAAATTTCTTTATTATGATATAAATCTACCAATATTTATTCTTCCTCTTACACTGATAGTAATACCACAGTCATAATTTGAGTCTCTAAAGTAACATTCCATTTTCCACTTGATTCCATACGGTGATTCCATAATCATATATCTCACGCAAAGAGAGCGACTTCTAAAAAGCCGTTTTTTTTTTCATGTAGATGTCGGTCTTATAGCTTTAATTTAAAAACTCTTAATAAGCAGCTCTCTTCGTGTGCGATTAAGAGATAAAAGAGCTCTTACATTTGTTTCAAACTAATCACAAAGCTAAAAAAAATTTAATCAACAAGAAACATATTAAAATATTAAAACCTTATATAAATTGTGATAATAATAATGATACTCTATTTGTTCTTTTTTTATCATTTTTTGTATGGAAATGATAAATATCGTATATCGAGAGCAAATTGGGCATTATAAACTAATCATAAAACAAAATATTTGTCCACAGGTAAAATTGAGATTGGAGTTATTTCCTGTCAGTTCCAGCAACAGGATTTAGATTAAGCATTTTGTGTCATCATGCATTGGAGAACTTAAAGGCTTTTCCTCGCAAACACAATTGGTAAATAATCATGTGGCATTAGTGAGTATCTCATATTCAGTGGGTGGTATTTCTATTCATGTAGTAATTCGAAACGCTTAGTTTCAACAAACTGATTACTTATGGCATGTTTGCCTTATTTCAAAATGTAAATTAAAGAATAAATTAAAATTCGTTTGATTAGTAATTCGAGTCACATGGATTTGTAAAACAGCAGTGTACTCTTAAGTAGGTATAGGAACTTTAAAGAAAGCTATGCCAGTTCTCAGCTTTTAAAAGTAGGGATGTGGTTTACATTTCAACTGTAATTAAGTTGTTTTTGGCTTCTCAGTCGGAAGCTTTACTGAAGTTACACCTGAAAGCATAGGCGTCTGTTTAAGGAGTCAAATCTTTTTTTTTTCTTATGAGGAAAAGTACATTCGATAAAACTAAAAATCAACCCTCAGGACATAAAATCATCTATGTTAAACATACGATACTAATCGATGCACAAATGTTGAATACGTATGATACGTATGTTGAATACGTATGATACGTATGTTGAATACGTATAATAAGTATGTTGAATACGTATGATACGTATGTTGAATACGTATGATACGTATATTGAATACGTATGAAAATTGTGTAGAAATTTCAAAAGTAAAATTATTTACGAGAATAAATTCCTTTCTTGGAGGACTTTTTGATTAAATTACCCAGCATTTGCGTTACAGAAGACCATGAAAGGAAGAACCTCTCATGGTTAGCCTGATGCCAAGGATCTGTCTATCACTGAGGATATTTCACGTCAGCACTTTGGTCGGTGTGATGCGGATGCAGAATTAATGGATTCGAACCCGGTTCACCTCATTGAAATACGAATGCTCTATCCATTGAGCCATCGTAACTCTGCCTACGAATATTGCTGCCCATCTGTTGAAAACTAGCATCATTTTGCAAACGATGTCGTTTAATCCACTCCAAGGAGAGTGCCCTTAGGGGTTCCTTCTTTGCTTTGCGACTTTTTATGCTTAAAGCTTTACATTAAAAATTGATTGTTTCAGCAGGTTACTCCTCATTGCAGTTGTCGCCTTTAGTTTTATAACTTTTTTGCATGAAATAATCATGAAACTTGAAAAAACGTGAAATCGTATTTTATCGGAGTAAGTAACGTTTTTTATTCTCGTAAATAATTTTACTTTTGAAATTTCTACACAATTTTCATACGTATTCAATATACGTATCATACGTATTCAACATACGTATCATACGTATTCAACATACTTATTATACGTATTCAACATACGTATCATACGTATTCAACATACGTATCATACGTATTCAACATTTGTGCATCGATTAGTATCGTATGTTTAACATAGATGATTTTATGTCCTGAGGGTTGATTTTTAGTTTTATCGAATGTACTTTTCCTCATAAGAAAAAAAAAAGATTTGACTCCTTAAACAGACGCCTATGCTTTTAGGTGTAACTTCAGTAAAGCTTCCGACTGAGAAGCCAAAAACAACTTAATTACAGTTGAAATGTAAACCACATCCCTACTTTTAAAAGCTGAGAACTGGCATAGCTTTCTTTAAAGTTCCTATACCTACTTAAGAGTACACTGCTGTTTTACAAATCCATGTGACTCGAATTACTAATCAAACGAATTTTAATTTATTCTTTAATTTACATTTTGAAATAAGGCAAACATGCCATAAGTAATCAGTTTATTGAAACTAAGCGTTTCGAATTACTACGTGAATAGAAATACCACCCACTGAATATGAGATACTCACTAATGCCACATGATTATTTACCAATTGTGTTTGCGAGGAAAAGCCTTTAAGTTCTCCAATGCATGATGACACAAAATGCTTAATCTAAATCCTGTTGCTGGAACTGACAGGAAATAACTCCAATCTCAATTTTACCTGTGGACAAATATTTTGTTTCATGATTAGTTTATAATGCCCAATTTGCTCTCGATATACGATATTTATCATTTCCATACAAAAAATGATAAAAAAAGAACAAATAGAGTATCATTATTATTATCACAATTTATATAAGGTTTTAATATTTTAATATGTTTCTTGTTGATTAAATTTTTTTAGCTTTGTGATTAGTTTGAAACAAATGTAAGAGCTCTTTTATCTCTTAATCGCACACGAAGAGAGCTGCTTATTAAGAGTTTTTAAATTAAAGCTATAAGACCGACATCTACATGAAAAAAAACGGCTTTTTAGAAGTCGATCTCTTTGCGTCAGATATATGATTATGGAATCACCGTATGGAATCAAGTGGAAAATGGAATGTTACTTTAGAGACTCAAATTATGACTGTGGTATTACTATCAGTGTAAGAGGAAGAATAAATATTGGTAGATTTATATCATAATAAAGAAATTTCCATCAGTACAGTAAGGGTAATGTGTGTCAAGTAACTCATATTCTATCATTTGTAAGGAAATAGGGATTCTTGAGATTCAAATTTTGGCAACAAAATTTCTATTTTTTTTAGAAAGAGTCCTGCTTAAAAAATTATTCTTACTGTGGAACTGTTGTAAGCGCTGAATGAGTTTTACTAATTGTTGTTGTTGTTGTTGTTACTTATCCTCCATTTGTCTGACGGAGTCAGACAAGATCCAGTAGGTTGTTGACCCTCAAAAAGTCGATGACAAGAAGTGGAGTAGCGTATGTGATTCCTTTGACTGCTTGGGCCTTGGAAAGGCCCAAGCAGTCAAGGATATGTTCAACAGAGGCCTGTTGGGCTTCACATTTGGAGAAGACTGCATAAGTCTTTCTTCCTTCAAAGTACGAGAGACTATTCGTGTGTCCACTTGCCAATCTGGAAATTTCTGTTTGAGTCGTTCTATCACTTATATGAACAGGTAAAGAGCCCGGCTCCTTGGCCGCATACCAGTGGTGAGAGGGGGGGATTCTCCACTTTTTTGATAGATGGCTTTTGATTTTGGACTGAATCTCTGAGTAGGTTAGGGCTGAAGACGAAGGTGAGGAATGACTACAGCCCTCCTTGGCCAAGCGATCCGCTTGCTCATTGCCAAAGATATCAACGTGAAATAAGTGTTTTACTAATTAGTAAATTTAAATTAGAGTTAAGGAATCACAATCAGTATAGATAGAGTGGTGTTTGTTAAGAAATTTATATTTTACTTTTGTAAGGAAATAGAGAAGCTCGTGATTAAAATTTTGACTATAGAATCGTTTTTTCTTAGAAAGAGTCCTGCTTAAAAAGAAATTCCTACTGCGGTATTTTTATTGTAGAAGGAGAGTTACTTATTTATAAATTTAAATTCGGGCAGAGGAATCACAATCATTATGGGTTTAAATCACACAATCATTATGTAGGTAAAGAAAATCATACTTAATCATTTGTAAAGAAAAAGATATGCTGATTAGGAGATTAAAATTATAATTATGAAATCTCTATTTTCATAGAAAGATACTGCTTTTAAAGATATTTGAGATTATATATGGAATATATTATACATAGAATATATTATAGAATTAAAGAGATTTGAATTGTAATTTCCATCAGTATTTATATAGAAGACCATTGCGTCTACAGAATCGCAATCAGCGTGGGAAGAGTCAACATACTATCATAATCAAATAAATGTGGGAAAAGTTACTTAACTATCATTTGTGTAGCAGATCTACTAACTTTTGCGAATTTTTGCTGGATGTTTTTTTCACATATCTAAACCTGTAAAATCTGTTTTTTGTATTGAAGTTTAAATTAAAATAATATTGACTACTATGATAATAAAATATTTATGTGATACATCTAAAAGACCTGATATATTAAAAATGAAATTGTTTAGGCGAATAAAAAATTTAACCATGCTTAATTTCTTACTTGTAATTTTATCAATAAGTGAAATATTGTAGAAAATTTTGTAATACTTGGTATAAAAAAGGAATTTAAAATGTTTCTCAAGCGCGAATTAAGATACCCATTATATGATCATTGAAATGTAGAATAATATGTTATATATTATTCTACATCGTCACAGTAGCAGAAGTAATGTAAAGCTTTAAGCATAAAAAGTCGCAAAGCAAAGAAGGAACCCCTAAGGGCACTCTCCTTGGAGTGGATTAAACGACATCGTTTGCAAAATGATGCTAGTTTTCAACAGATGGGCAGCAATATTCGTAGGCAGAGTTACGATGGCTCAATGGATAGAGCATTCGTATTTCAATGAGGTGAACCGGGTTCGAATCCATTAATTCTGCATCCGCATCACACCGACCAAAGTGCTGACGTGAAATATCCTCAGTGATAGACAGATCATGGGTTTGAGTCCCTTTGCCATCAGGCTAACTTTGAGAGGTTCTTCCTTTCATGGTCTTCTGTAACGCAAATGCTGGGTAATTTAATCAAAAAGTCCTCCAAGAAAGGAAAATTTCTCCCAATGCTTGATCAAGGAGTTCCCTTGTCTTCTGGATTGCGTTCAAAATTACAAGGCTACTAAGTTGAACATCAGTAGTCGTTAACCCAAAAATTGGGTCGACTGTTCAACGACGGTTATAAATTAAAATAAAATAAAATATTTGTTGTCCCATGTGCTGATATGATTATTCTTACCAGATACCTAAATGCGGCTTATAATGCTTAAAAACTTAAGTTTTTTCTATTACTTAAAAAATTTAATATGGTGTTGGTAGAGTCAACGAAGATGCTACAGAAGTATAAACACTTAACAGGTACGAGGAAATTGACGTCACAGTTGCAGAAGTAAAATGATAGTAATCACCCAATGCTTGCTTTGAAACTAAGAGAGGCATATTTGAGCATTTTGTGATAGGTGTTTTATGTTAAGCCTCTTAGTTCCCATAAAACTATAATTAATTGAATTTAATTTTATTCGGAAAATTATTCAATCTTCTGTTTCACAGCAGGCGCCATTTTGAAGCAGGACCTTCATTGTGTGATCTATGTCACTCTTTTCAGTTTTGACTAATGCATTTGCAATACATGTATCACTCATTTGTTACACATTTGTAATACATGTAGAGTATGCATCAATGTATACACCGAAGAGCCATTACATTATGACCACCCTCCATCTATAACAATGTATGGTGTGGCAATGTATGGTAGTATGGTGTGGGCAATGTTTTCATGGGGCACATTAGGACCCATAATCCTCATAGAACAATCCCTGACATCTGTAAGCTACTTGAACATAGTTGCAGACCAGGTTCCACCCATTCATGGCAACAGTTTTTCTTGCGGGGGATGGTGTTTACCAACACGATAATGCACCATGTCATAAGGGTCGAATCGTCATGGATTGGTTCGAAGAACATTCTAGTGACTTTCAAGTCATGTCTTGGCCCTCAAATTCACCTGACCTTAATCCAATAGAGCATTTGTGGTCCTACTTGGAAAACCAAATTCATGCTGCCACGCTATCCCCTCGCAATGTGATGGAATTGCTGGACCAGTTGGAGAGCGCTTGATACCAGATACCTCAGACTACCTATCAGCACCTTGTGGAATCAATGCCATGGCGGGTGATAGCAGTTTTGAGGGTTAAAGGTGGTCCTACATGTTATTAGCATCGTGGTCATAATGTAAGGGCTCTTCGGTGTATATGCAATAAGATTTCACGTAAATAAAAATCTATTCAAACTTATATTTTATTTAAAAATTATATTCGAATGCTTAAACTCTCGAAGTATGTAGGAAAAAAAGATATTATGAATCTGGACTCGGTTTGAAACATGTGTTTAAGGAAATCAACAGATCTCTAAATATGTGTTTAAGAAAATGGCCTCAGTTCGAAATAGGGATTATGAAAATTGGCAGGGCTTAAATTGTGTGCTTACAAAAATGAACAAAGTTCAAAATGCGTGTTTACAAAAATAGACGCAGCCAAAATGCGAGTTTAAGGAAATGAATACAGTTAAAAATGCGTGTTCAAGAAATTGTACTGAGCTCAAAATGTGTGTTTAAGAAAATGTACACAACTCGAAATGCGTGTTTAAGAAAATAAGCATCGCTCACATTGTGTGTTTAAAAAATAGACACAGTTAGAAATTCATGTTAAAGAAATAGACAAAGCTCGAAATACGTCTTTAAGAAAAAGGACAAAACACAAAATACGTTAAGAAAATCGATTCTCGAAATACCTGTTAATAAAAATGTACATAACTTGACATCCGTGTTTAAAAATCGAAAAGCGCGTTTAAGAAAATCAACACAGATTGAAATGCGTGTTTTTGAAAACGGTCAAAGCTGGAAACGCGTGTTTAAAAAAATGGACAGAGCATACAGTATGCCAAGATGTGTCCTGTGGTGGGTTTGTCTCAAAGTAATAGATTCAATGTCCCTTTGGATTCTCGGTATTTTGCTTAATTGAGTTATACGTCAGATTATCCGGAAAGTTGGCCTTCCTGAGTTGGCAGTAGAGAGGGCAGTGAATTAAAACATGTTCTAAATCATCAGTTACTTTACAAGTGTTGCACAGAGGGGATTTATTATAGAATTTCGATTGGTATGTACCCTTGGTTACATGGTTTGTAATACATTGATTAACGTAGAAATTTGCATATATTTTACGGTGGTGAACTTTTCGAATAAATTGATTGATTTATATGAGTAAGAAAAAGTAATTCCTCGTTTAGTAGTTAAATTTGAGTTGAGGACAGATAAGTTACATTTTTTGTTATGCCCTCTTTCGTAAACAGTCATTTCGAGCTGTGGCCATTTTCGAAAAAAAAAAAAACGCATTTTGAAATATATCTATTTTCGTAAACACATATTTTCAAGCTGTGTTTATTTTGTAATCACGCATTTCGAACTGCTTCTAGATTTCAAAGATAATAGCTGACATATTTTATAGTGATATTCACGCTTAAACCTAAATCCAGTTATATCAATTTGATGGAGACCTTTTGACGTTGACCTTTTTAGCTTGGACATAGCTCAAAACGCAAGTTTTAGAATATGAATAATGCTTAGAATACACATTTGAAAAAAAAATTTTTTCCCAAAAGGTGCGTTAAAGAAAATTAAAATAGCGTGGTATGTGAATTTGAGAAATGAAGAATGCTCAAAATGCGTATTTAAGGAAATGTACATGACTTAAAATGCGTTTTTGAAAGAAAAAAAAGAATATAGCTCAAAATGCGTCCTAACGAGATTTGACATAACAGAAAATGCGTTTTTTTATGTTAAAAATGTTTTTTAAATGCTTTTTTAGATTTTATTTACGCAAATTTTTTACAACTATGTAACTTCTTAAAAATAATCACAAAGCAAAACAATGCTAAAATTCTCTCAGTTTTTTTTTTTTTTATAAGCAGAAAGCATAGTCATAATTCGTTTGTGCTTTCTATCAAATTACAATTCCCATTACAGTAATTTAAAAAAATGGAAACAAGGGAGTTCTTTTTCTGAGTTGTTCATTTTCTTTGAAAGATGAGTAAACTTTCTTTTACGCCCATTTCGAGCTGTAGCAAAGCTCATTATTTTTTTAAACTCGCATTTCTAACTGAGTCGGTTTTCTTTAAACTGCTGCTTGTCCATTCATTTAAACTTTTTAAAATGCACTTACCAAACTATGTCCATTTTCTTTCCTCGTTTTAGGAACTATATCCATTTTCTTGCACGCAAAAATGATGTAAGTCCTGAATTAAAAGTTCACCGTCAAGTTTTAAATCTACCCAATCAGTTATGATAATGCAAGTTTCTTTGTTATGACAATCTATTTTCTTGCACGCATAATTTGATCTAAGTCTTGAACTAAAAGTTTACTTACACGCATTAAATCTACCCAATCAGTTACGATAATGCAAGTTATACATTACGAATTCAAACTTTATACCCACTTTTTCATATATACTATAATTTTAAAACAGCGAAAAACAATAAATACTGTAAAGCTTTGAACAAAACCAAAACTGAAGAAAATTTATTTTACAATATCTGTATGATTTAAACAAACGAGGGGAACAGTTCATGTATGATAAATGTACACTCTATAAAAAATAAAAAAAATCGACGCACCAAGAAGGAGTTGTCCGATTGAAACGAAAATTGGTGGATAGAAAGACAATGTACAGAATAGTAAATAATTAAAATTTCAGAACAATTGAATAATTTATTGCAGAGTTACAGTAACAAGTTCAATAAGGTGTTGACACACCTCTAGCCTGGATACAAGCTGCCACACGGCGTGGCATAGACCGATAAAGCTCCCGGATGGTCTCTTGCGGTATTCTCAGCCAAATGCGATCAAATTGTTGAACGAGGTCATCAACATTCTTTGCCAGATGCAATCGCTTTCCCATCATATCTCAGACATGCTCGATGGGAGACAGATCTGGTGATCTGGCAGGCCAAGGAAGAGTTTGACAAGCTTGCAGACAGTTCATAGCAACACGTTCCGTATGTGGTCTGACATTGTCCTGCTGAAAAACCAGCCCAGGGCGCTGCAAAAGGAACGGTTGTAAAACAGGTCTTAGGATGTCGTCAATGTACCGCTGTGCAGTAAGTGTACCTCTAATGACGACCAAAGGGGTCCGGCTGTCAAAGGAAATGGCACCCCAGACCATAATGCCTTGTTGAGAGCCGGTGTGGCGTGCAATAGAGAAGGCAGGATCCCCCCTCTGCCCTGTGCGTTTCCAAACACGCCTTCGATGATCGTCAGGACACAGTTGGAAGCGGGATTCGTCGCTAAAGACTATACGTCCCCATTCGGCAACATTCCAGCCTGATCGAGCCATGCACCACTGTAATCTAGCTCGGCAGTGTGCGTAAATTTTTTTTCGTTATAGAGTGTAGTTTTATTTAAGTGATAGTTTATTTATCACTTAATTATTTATTATTAGAGTGCAGTTTATTTATGATTTTCATACAGTTTTTTTTTAATGGTCACATCTTTTTTAAATGTAATACAATGAGTTAAAAACAATGAGAAAAAATGGTACTTAGCATTTAACTGAACAGAAACTGTGACTATTTTTATATATTTAAAAAAAAAACTGCTAATCTGAAATATAGTAAAAATTTCGGATTGTGCAAAAACAATGGGAGGTTATTACATAAAATTATTTTAGTTTTGTTGTCAACAGAATTTACAACGCTGTTTCAAATTCATAGATCTTAGGAAAAAAAAAAAGATTTTGCAATTATTTTTTCTATTTTACGATGAAATATTTTAGTATTCATTACTTCAGGAGAGCGGCTATATCGATCATCCTTGTCAATTAGCCTGTTTGAAAGATATCTGGTTAATTACTACACTAACAAAGCTATTTTTTCAGTTGTAGTAATGATCATATCTTGCTCTCCTCCCTTCATTTAAATACTGTGTATGATCCTACTCAGTAAATTAGTATGTATTTCGGATTGCGCAACCAATCTGAGTGAAGAGCCATGCGCAGCGCCATTGACTAATGAAGGGCCGCATGCTTATTTATTAAGATATATTGACAGCAATTATGATAATTTTATCTTAACATATTTATTTTAGGGGCCAAATTTTGATTATTTGTAAACTTGGTAAAGTATTTTCATCAATTAAATTTTTTTCTGAAAATTTGACTTCATTTAAAACTTAAGAATGCAAAACTGATAAATATTTTTTTTAAAAACAAATGTTATCGTTTCATTTAGAAAAAAAAAGAGATTTATTTACGTGAATATAAACAGGAAAACAAATTAGTCACATTACGCATTACAAAAGGTATTTTAAAATAAATTATAATTTTAAAATATATTCGAATAATAAAATTTTAATATTTTATTAAGTAAATAAAATAATTAAATAAATTAAATAAATTAAAAGCTTTACTCAATAAATCTTTACTTTAAGTAATAAAAACTTTATTTTTAATAAAATACTTTAAATGAAAATTATAACGGTTTAAAATAGATTTAAAAAGATTTAACATTTGATTGGTAATCTCCTTTAACTTTCAGAGATTTATATTAGTGAATTTCAATAAGTTTTATGAGTATTAAATATTAAACCATATTTTTAAGCTATTAAAAATTAGAAACAGAGTTAAAGAACAGTAAACAGTTAAAAATTCACATATATATCTACATTTTCCGAATTTCATCCGTTGATTTAAATATCAGGCTTTTAAATATTGCGTGGTAATGCATTTCGAAAACTGCTGGGGAAAAACAATCGAAAAACCCCTGGGATATTTCGGATGAAGTAGGCACAAAGAAAACACGTCAAAAGAGATTAGTTAAATGTGCAATTCAAAACTTACTTAAAAATTGCTCAATCAAATTATCGGGATTTCCAAAAACAAAAGGGAAAACGTAGAAATATCTGTAGAAACGAAAATAAATGTTGAAACGAAAGTAAATAAAACGCTTCAAAAATATTTAAATAGGGGATTTGAAATTCAGGTGATGCTACAGATATAGCTTTAAAAAATTGATTTTGAAAGTGTGGAAATGCTTAACAGTAGATGAGGGAGAAAAAACTGAAAAACCCAGCACGAATAGAACATAAGAATATGTGATTATTTAATTATCATTCGAGTTCTCGTCATCCGAGCTTCGTAAGGTAGTGAATAAAGATTAACAGTATGTTAAAAATTATGTGAAAATGCCAAGTATAATTGCCAAAAAAAGCGATCGAAAAATTGCGATAAATTCAGGTCAAACAAAGCCTGTGAAAAAATTTATATCGTAGTCGAGCCTCAAAACTTGCCAGTCCTAATAGTTGGTCTTATTATCATATCTTAATAGCTATTGCTATTATCATATCTTAATAGCAAGCTAATGCTATTATCATATCTTAATAGCAAGTCTAATAAACTTGCAAGTCTTAATATTTAAAACATCAAGGTTTGAAAAGCACGTGAAAAGTTTTAGTAGTAATTGCGGAAACAACGATCAACTCATTTAGATTTGTGTTGCAATTGGTGCAGATAAAACACTTTAATAAGTGATCATTCAAATACATGATTCGAAACTTGCGAGTCTTAATGATATTGTATTAAAATTATCGAGATTTTAAAATCCAAAAAAAAAAAAAAACTATATCAATAATCTCAACAAAAAAACGGTAAAAATAATACTTGAATTTACGATGCAATCGGTACAAAAAAGGAGCGTCATTCGTGATTACGATGCAAAAATATCGGTAGTTTCAAAACCGTAACGGAAATTCAGTAAGAGTTATAATAAGAGGTCTAAACATGTTAATTTACTAAAGAACCTACTTAAATTGTGCTTGTCAAAAAGAAATGATGTAAAAGGGTGAAACAAATTTCAAAAATTGTTACTTTATTCTGTTTATTTTGTTTTATTCTGTTAATTTTTTTATTATGTACACTACTAATTTATATTATATCTTTTTTTTAAATTTCCGTACTTTTTGCGTTTTTTTTATTACTGAAAAAAATATTAATCAAATTAAAATATCACAACATAAAATATAATATTTTTATAACGAATTTAGTAAGAAAACATGAAATTGAATCATATTTTGTTAACTAGGAAGTAGTATATTAATAATGAACATATAATCATGTGTGTGCTCTTTTTTTTTTTTTTTTAAAAAAACAATAACGATCGAATGCAACATTTCAAAGTACGAAAAGAAAAAGATTACATTAGTAGTTCATAAGTCAATAAAAAGCTTACTAAAACAATTTGCAAAAAATTTTAAATATATATTTCTAAACATAATTTTTTTTAAATAAATCTAAATTTAATTCTTTTGATATTTGCGCTCGTTCAATAAGCTTTCTCGATATAAATCTGCTAACAAAACATTTTTTTAGCAATATATAAAATTTCTGCCAAATAATTAAATTCCCATGGCACACTAAAATGATTTGAATTAAACAAAGGCTTATATTTTAAGGTAATAAAAAATATAATTATTAAAAATAATAGTATATGAACAGTGAATTCTCAATTGAAAAGAATTCTAAATAAATCTAAAAATATAATTCTTCTGATATTTACGCTCGTTAAATAAGCTTTCTCGAAATAAATTTGCTAACAACGCATTTTTTTAGCTATATATAAAATTTCTACCAAATAATTAAATTCCCATGGCATAATAAAATGATTTGAATTAAAAAAAGCCTTTTACTTTAAGGTAATAAAAAATATAATTATTAAAAATAATAGTACATGAACATTGAATTCTCAATTGAAAATAATTCAGATGTCAAAAATATATGCACCTTTGAATTAAAAGTCAATTCATTTTAACTAGAATTGATTTACAAATTAAATGAACTCATTTGCAAAAGTAAACGTAGGTGAACGAGGAATTTCGAAATAAAATTAATTTAGATGTCGGAAATGAATGCGTAGATCAATGATGAATTCTCAAATAAATTCATTTCTAATCGAAATGAGTTCACTAATAAATGTAAAAAATAATAAATTTCTTGTCTTTTAGATGACATTTATTTTTTTTCTTTTCATTTTCATAAATTCTTTACAGTTTCGATCTTTTTCTACATGCTTTTAGCACTAATAAAAGTATTGCTTGTTTATAAAACATTTTTTTATTTATTTGTACTAAAAAACGCAAAACAAAATAAATTTAAAATTATTTCCTTCAGAATTCTCATCTAAGATCAATTACAAAAAATTTTCCAAGGTTTTTGCAGAAACCTTCTTAAAATTATTCAAACCAAACTTGAAAGATTCTACATTAAGAATCGCTAAAAACAATAAAAAATATTTTGTTTTTATTTTAATTTTTTGAAATCGAATTCTTTAATTTTGGGTTATTTTAAAACTCATTTGTGCCTGAATTTTTTATATGCTGTGACGCAAAAAAAGCTCCGATTAAAAAAGAGGTTATTTTCTTGAACCAAATGAATACTTTTTTTCTATTTGCTACAACTTGAAGTTTGAATGTAATAAAAACACCTGCTTGGAGGGAAAATAGTTCTGTTTCAGATATTAAAAATACAATAATACGAGAATTCTACTAGAAGAATTCTATACTTCGTTGCAAGTTAAGAAAATGCCATTGCGGTATAGGATTTGAGTAATCATTCGCGACTGCATATAGTTCCGTTTTATTTAGCTGTTAAATTATATAATACTGCTTTCAAAACAATATAAAAGCTCTTAAAAATTTTAATCTTAGGACAGAAATTTTATTTGTGCTATTTTTTTTAGCGAAAAGGTGCCTCGCTATGTCGTTACAAGAGATGTTGATATTCGTTCGCATTTGGAGTTTGTAATTCATTTAGTGTGCACTTAAACGCAAACCGGCTCACTCTTCATAGGGATAATCGTTTTTTGTTAACTGCAGTATTGTAGAAATCTTGTAATTTGCGTGATGCATATGTCATGATAGGTCACTAAGAAATCATTAAGAATAATATACTTTACCATTTAACGTAAAATATAATTAACAATTGAACAAAATATTTTATCAATTCCATAAGGCTTGATGGTTTAGATTTAGTTAGATGTATCAGAGTTCAAACTATGAATCTCAGTTATATCCGCATGGTTGACTTTTCATTTAAATAATCATTCAAAAAAAAAAAAAAAAAAAAGAATGTTCCACTGAATTATCATCAACGAACATGTTAAATGTTTTAAAACATAAAATTTACATATTTAAACCCATACTAGACCCATCAATCACCAGTTCCCGCTATGGCTATAGTCTTTATTTTTTCGTGCTTCCTCTGTACAGATTATTTAAATTCTACTTATGCATCGCTGTACATAATCTGTGATAATATTTTAATAATTTTTAGGAGAAATAATATATATAAATATAATAAAAATAATAATTTATAATAAAAATAGCCAGAATGAAAAAATGAAAAAATTGTGACTTTTTTTCCATTCTCAATTTTCGTTATAATTACATTAAACTTTCATCCAATTATTCATTCTATTTTCATTTTAATTGCTGAAAATCTTTAAAAGTAACTCAACTTCAATACCTGTCAGAAGCTTATTCAAAAAGAGTATTGCAAGTTGTTGATATTTGTAGGTTTTTTTTTTAGCATACGTTTATCTTGTGATGCCAGAATAGGAATTGCATATTTCCTAGCTTTTAAAATTTCTTTAATTACTTAAACTTTTTTTAACCATTATTGATCGAATTATATTTAAATTAAATCAAATAGTTCATTTTTACCAAAATTTATAAAAAGCGAACACAAAATATTTCATTCTTTTCTTATAGATCAATGTAACGGCTAACTTTTTATTTCAATACTAATGTAGACTCATTAATTCCCTGCCTCGCCTAATCGAAAACAAAAATCTATTTATAACTCTTTATTATCATTATTTTTGCCACAGATTTGTTTCAGTTACATGGTTATAATAATTCTCACTGTCTTATTGGCGATTCGCGACCGCCAAAGTATTATCAAACCTAATATTGATTATGAGGGATTGGCTTTATTTTGGCTATGTTATCTTTCGATAATTCGCCAATCCTGGATCTCTTCTCCATGCTCGTAACTGTCCGTTGGGAACAAACTCATTCACCTTCGATTTCAAATTTTGTGGCGACTGAGGGTGCATTTTCGGGCCGTTGAATACAAATCTCAACTGAAAAATTCATGCTAATAAAATCTCGATGTAAGAGAATGTTTTATCTTGATCCCGTAAAAGGATTTCTTTTCTTTATTATTTTTATATTTTTGAGTTATCGCCGTTTTCAATAGTTAATAAATCAATTTTTTCTTTAACGATTTTATTTATTTCTCAGAGACAATTATAGTTTTATTACATCCAAATTAAAATGTAACGGCCAAAAAGTCAATGATGATGTTTCAACTCTCTCCAAAACTCAGTGGCGCGACAGCCCATAGAGGGCCTAGGCTTATTGTGTCCATCTCAGTTTTCTTGACCTTGGGCTCTGGGGTGCAGGAGCAGATGTTCAAGTCAGGTGGTCAGCCGAACTTGAAACCCCCAGTGTTTAGTTCCCAAGCATGCTTGGTACTCATTTATCGACCCACTGAAGGGATGAAAGGCTGAGTCGACCTTGCCCGGTCCGAGGGTCGAACCCAGGACCTGTGGCACGGGAGCGCTAAGCGCTACCACTCTGCCACTGGCGTCGAAGCTTCAACTACCACTAAAATATTTGTAATGGCGACCAACGCTACCAAACATCTCTATATAGTCTTAAAAATAAATTTACATTATAATTAAAGGTTATATGATTGAAATAATATTGATTGAAATTAGAGCGTGATTGAGAAAAAAATATCCAGATGTTTTGACGTTCTCCTAAACAGATAATACTGTTTATGGAACTTACAATTTTTTTTGAAAAAAATTCAGTTTTTCAATTTAAATTATATTTTAATTTTTCCGTTTTGCGTATAAAGTAAGAAAACAATTTTAAACAAGCTATTTCCCATAACTGCATTTCATTCAAAAGTATTCAAAATAAAACCCATGAAAATATTTATAATAAATTATCATTATCAAAAATTCCGAAACTTACTTTATTGCATTATTTAATCAGAAATACTTCTTCTCAATTAAAGAGTCAATTCTTTCTAAGAAAGGAAATCGGCTTACATGGAAATAAAAATAAAAAAACACAGAAAGGTAAGGTAAGAAAAATTTCGAGTTCTGAATCCTTTGCCTAATTGTTTTGTTTGGGAAGAAAAGTATAATACTGTAAAAATAAGAATTTAATCCTAAAATTCAAAAATAAAATTCCACTGAGTGGAATTTTCTAACTTCCGTTTTAGTAAGTGATAAAAAAAAAATACTTAACCTTTTGTATCGAAGAGAGGGAAAAAGTATGTTTAGTTTAAATTTCTGCTATCTAGAGAAATGAAGTATTGTTGCCGAATTATTCCGCTAATTAAAATAAGAAAAAATTCAAAAAAATTAACATAATTTAAAAAGATACATTTTTTTCCAAATTTCTAAATTTAATTTTAAAAAAAAATTGTTCTTCGAAGTGGGGGAATGCAATATAGAATGTCTCATACAATTATTCCTATATTAAATCACAAGCTTAAAATAAAGCTCTTATTAATTTTAATACGTAGAAATCCTTTTGTCGCAAAGAGCCATAAAAAGTCAAGATGTCAATTAAAAGATTATTTTATGAAACTATTGGGTAATAATTCTTAGAAAAATACTCATTAAGAAAATCCCGTTCCCGCCTTGAACTGATGGCTAAGACACGGTTCCCAGTAGAACACCGAAGTCAAGCAGCACTTCCTGCGGTCAGTGTGCGGGCGGGTGACCATTTGGATTAATCTGCGTAGGGTCGAGGGTGTGCGGTATTGGTCTTCGTTAAACTGTTCTACCGTAAAGTGCTCGACTTCGCGCACAGGTCGTTGTGCTACCGAAGAGAAGGTGCCATCCCCTCTGCACAGGATCGAAATTGTGATGGTATGTCTTCAAATCATCCTTGGGGATATTTCCCGGACCGATATTGGCGACCAATAGCCATTGTGCAGATTTAGTGTGGTGTAAATAAACAACTAAGAAAATCTCGAAAATTCCCTATCGTCTGAACTTCGTCATGTTTCGGAACATATCAAAATCTCTAAATCTTCCCGTTTGAATGACTGTTGATTAAGTTAAGGATATTCTTGCTACCGATTCCCTTTCAGAATCCCTGGTTAAATAGCTGGAGTCATCGAAATTGCGTGGTTTTTTCATGATGTAACTGCTACTAAAACTACGGCCAGAATGATCAAACGCCAAGACCCTGCTAAGGAAAACCTTAGTCCCTACGAGTACTTAGAATGATGAAATAGTTTTTATGGCAATTGAAATAGAAAAACAAAATTAAATAAATCAAGATATCAATTGAAAAACTTTAAAATAAAGTGTAAAAAAATAATAAGGGGTGGATTTTAAATTCGCTTTTGTAAACGAAACAAGCTTAATTAATAAAAAAATAGATTTAAAGAAAGTTTCGTGATGATTTAGAATGATGAAATAGTTTCTATGGCAATTGAAACAGAAAAACAAAATTAAATAAATCAAGATATCAAGGAAAAAGATTTAAAAACAAACTGTAATAAGACTAAATTTTGTCTATAACTATTTAAAAAATTATTTAAAGAAAATTTTCAAAACTTCCTAATGTATTTTAATTTTAAACTAACAAGCATATTTAATAGAAAAACTAAGAACTCGTCAAAAAGATAGGCGAATTTACTTTTTATTATTTTATTAAAACAGAAACAATATGGTATTAAATATACTAATTCGAGGTTGGTAAATCAGCATATGACGGATACTTTGAATGGAGATTTATAACTTCAAATACTTTTTATGATATTGATGCTTTTTTTAACCAATATAATGTCAAATATGATATGAAGTCAGAAATGATATTCACTCCTTTTGTTAAGTAGGTTTTTTTTTTTCTTTTTGCTTCTTAATTTTT
Organism: Parasteatoda lunata; assembly: GCA_949128135.1. Lineage (NCBI taxonomy): Eukaryota > Metazoa > Arthropoda > Arachnida > Araneae > Theridiidae > Parasteatoda > Parasteatoda lunata. Next base: position 56,992,088 of record OX421978.1, on the reverse strand, counting down.
TTTTCTCGAATTGTTGGACCGCAGATATGTATAGTACCTTTAAGGTAATCATTTTTCCTCTGTTTGAACTATAACCAAAATAGATTTTTAAAAAATTGATTTTGCTATTTCAGTAATTTATACAATCATATTATCTCCTGTTAAATCATATTATTTCCTGTCAATCATACCATCTTCTGTTAAAGAAATTCTTCGACAATACTGTCCAGCAGTTGTGTGCAATGGGGGCAATTTGGTGCAAAAGGTTAAAAATCCAATTTTAAAGATGTATGTTATCAATAATTTTTGTTGCAAGATTTTTGATAGAGCTGATCACAATATTATACTGTACATTTAAATTTAGCTGTTATCTAATGAATCTCTTTCACTTTTTTGTCCAGCAGTAGTGTAGCCCATCGGGTCCTATGATTTACTGATGTACCCTTCTGACCTATGAGGCCCCTGTTTAAAGACACTTATTGTTAATCCCCTATCAGAGTTTTTTTTTTTTTTTAATTTCATAGAACGGACTAAATACTTTTTTTTATCGCGTCCATGGACAATTAAATGGCCTCGTGTGCCTTCAAAACTGCATCAGCAAGCTCCAATACATCATTGCTGTAGAGGATCTCACGAAGTTCTGAAGCTAGTGGCACCATACCCAGTTGTGAAACATATGGGGTAAGAGCTGGGCACTCTAGAACGGTGTGATACGGGGTGAGTTGGATAACGGAGCAGTTCTTGCAGGGAATGTAAGTTCTTATATTGTCGGTAAGAATTTTCATCCCTTTAAAGTGGTTTGTTCTTAGTCTTGTAATTGACAAAATACTTAAAATGCTGATTTAAATTTTTAGTCAAGTTTGTCTTCAAATGTGTTCCCTTTAAAACATTTATGACTGCGCATTATTTAGTCTATTTCTTTGAAGTAATTAAAACACACATTCAGTACCGTCTTTACGCATGGGCACACCCAGGAAGTGCCCGAAGGTCTCAAGCACTCACGGGATCCTAAAGAGACCTTTTTTTATAAATTCTATTTAAAAAAATTAAGAATGAACAAGATGGCATTACATAATTTTTAAAATAAATATGTTCTCATGTAAAATGTGTGCATTTTTTTTCTACATATAGTGATTGATTATCATACAAAAACCAATAGTTTGAGCAGTTTATCCCCAAGAAGACTTAAAAAGTCAACCGAAAACTATTTTTCTACTTTAAAATGAAATTTTTTGGTACTCAACTCTCTAAGTCATAACGTCTCTAAAATATGCTTGACCACCACCAACTTTGTTTAGTATTTATAATTAGTTAAATGAAGTAATAATTGAAAGAGATTAGAATTTCACACGGGATAGCAACTTTTAAACTAGTTATGTCTGACGTGAATTGGAAGATGTTTTGACTTTTAAATAGTTTGACGAAATAATTCATACCTTTTGAATTTTTTTTATTTGTTATCCCTTATATTTTTTAATATAATTGTTTTAATTTGATTTTCAAATTTTGAAAATTATTTTGTTATTTGAGGATTGCAATTGGTTAAGTATCATAATTTTTTTTAAAAATTATGCATATAGGTGTTTTAAATTAAAAGTTCCCATTTTAATTTAGAGCCACACGTTTAAAAATTCATTATTTTATGCAAATTCAGTTTTTGGGGGTAATAAAAATATGTCTCAATTTTCTAAAATTATTACATATACTAAAAATGCTTTATTTTATGTATGTGAAATTTTTTAGTTTAATTTTAAACAGTGTGATATGTTTTAGGGGCCCAAAATATTTCTGTGCCCGTGGGCCCTGCTTGCTGTTAAGACGACCCTGCACACATTACTGAGTTATTAAAAATCAGTTTGTGTGAAATTCTGAGCCCTAACTACCCTAAAAAGATAATAAAAGCTTAAATATAGCGTATGTTTCCTTTTCTTTATTACGTAACATTCTGTGTCCTTGTATACCCGCAAAGTTACAGAATCATTTTCTGGCGGTATGTGGTCCATTTTAAAGGCTTAAATATACATAAATCTCTATTAATGTTTGCTACTTGTTACATATTTTCTTCATTAGAGAATGGAACAAATGCTTATTTAATGAGAGGAATTATATGCTTAATGTTATGCAATAAAAATATTAACAGAAAGAAGACATATTATTTTTAATTAGGTAAAAATATTTATTTTTCTCATAACTTAATAATTGTTCATTTTGAATATATTGAACAATTTTGGTTATTAATATACAAGATGTCCTGAATTAGACTAACAGTTCAAAGAAAATTATAATGGAAGAAAAGGTTAAGGGCAAAACGAAATGAAACTTTTACAAAAAAGTCATGAATCAGGGTACAATTTTTTAACCCCAGATTTCTGGTCTTAATTCAAAACTTTTTGCAACTAAAAAAAAATGAATATGGAAACATTTTGAAACAAAATAGAGAATCTCGAGAGCGAAAAATTAGTGCCTTGTCTATTTTTTTTTCTTTTAACCTTAAATCAATAACTCTTCTCCTGCTGTAAGTTACTGCAAATGTCAATTTTATTTAAGATACTAATATTTTCAAATAAAAATACTCAAGAAAGAAATACTTTTAAATCACCAAAGGGATTCTCCATAAATGATGTCATGCTTACATAGAAGGTAGGGGATATCCAAAAGTCTGTTATCAGACATTTTTGTTGAAATGTAACATTCAAAGACAACAGATTAAATATTTTTATACGATTATTTTTTACTGTTTTTTCACATTTTTTATAAAAAAAAACACATCTAACCATTATTGTGGTAATGCTCACAAATATCACTAAAACGCCTTGACTAAATTTAAAAATGAAATTTAAAATATGACTTAAAGCAATCGAATATGACCTACAACAATGGAATCTCCTATCAAAATTTGAAAAAGTCGCATTTTTAAAGTTTTATTTCTCAGGAACTAGTCGATCAGTTTTGCTAATTTTTTTTTTATTTTGCTATTTAAAATTCCCTTAAAATTAATGTAAGAATTTCTATACCTTAAAATTTAAAAAAATTTTCTACCATTATTAAATAGAATAATAAATATTTACTAAAAGTTATATTTTGCTTGGAATTTTATAGTTTTGCGCATTTTTTTTTTTTAATTTGCTTGTAAGGCTATTGAGACATTGTGAAATATGCAAAAAGGGAAATTACCACTAAGGGGTCCAAACCATTTGGGACCATATTTCTCAGATTTCGGCAACCCCCCCCCCATTTTATAGTAAAAAATCTGAATCAATTGAAAACAAAGTATGTTTATTCATAGCAAATACGTTTTTCTGTCTGATTTCGTATTTTGAAATAAATAATGCACTACTTAATTAGCATTTTGTGGTCAACCCCATGAACCATTAAAATTGAGTAATAGAATGTGAAGATCCGATCATTTGATCAAAAGTTATTTAGAGTGGTTCGTTTATTTATTTATCTATTTTGTGCATTGTACCCTCATTATACATTCATGTAATTTCAGTAGAAGGGAGCATATTTTATCGGTAATTTTCGTTGTTCTTTATATTTTAGACAAATATAAGAGCATTGAACACTCAACAAAATTTCTAATATTTAATGATTCCTTCGCATTTTCTAAGTTAAATAATCGCTGTCGAAAAAAAACATAAAAAAGAGATAGTTAAAAGAAGAAATTCTTGAAAAATGGCTTAAAAAAACAAATTGGCTCATGTAAACATGAATAAATATTTCTTAACCAATTTATAAGCCAATTTTTATTCAAAACCACTTTGAACGTGAGTGTAAATTAAGTTCTTTAGCAAATTTTGTCTCTTTAAAGTAGTGCAGTAGTGAGTAACTTTGGAAAATAGTTTGTAGTCACTACGTTTTAAAAAAAAAGTATTAGTAAATGTAATTTACTGCATTTGTAACAAGTAATAGTTGTTGCAGTTTACTACATTTGTAAAAAAATAATAGTAGTTGTAGTTTACTACGTTTTTAAAAAAGTAGTATTTGTATAGTTTACTACATTTGTAAAAAAATAGTAGTAGTTGTAGTCTACTAGGTTTGTAAAAAAGTAGTAGTTGTATAGTTTACTACTTTTGTAATAAAATAGTTGTAGTTAACTACAAAAATACTGTAGTTTTTCCTACTATTGGGTAAGGTGAAGAGTGGCAGAAGGAGGGAAAGTAAAAAAGATTTGAAAAAAAATTGTGACATCTTTAATTGACAGTCCTAAAATAAAAGATAGGCAAAATAAATAACTGTATTTTAAACAAAATCATAAATGTTATATGACTTGAATTCTTTTGGAAGAAAAAAAAACTATGCTTTTTAGTAAAAGAATCTACCGTTTATTACATATATATTCGATGAAAAACAAAGGTACGAACAAAATTCAGTGTAGCAGAAACAATTAAATTGCGTTTTATCATCCTGTTACATTTATTTAATATTTATTTAATCAAAAAATAGCAATGCTCCAATGTTTGAGATAACTATTAATATTCCGTTTCATCAAAAGCCTAGTAACAGTCTCCCATTAGACAATATTTTCTTACGAAATAAAATCAAAGGCTGCTATGTCATTTATCATTGAAATCTATTTTAAATCATGCATATTCCTTAATGGAGGGATTAATAATATTTTATTATTTGCAAAGTATCTATTTAAAAATATTTATTTTTGTTTTAAAGTCTATTGTATTTCAGATGAATAAAAAATCATATAGATTTTTACATTAGCTGTTGAAGAGAGTAGAATATTTTACTTCAGCTAGTAGAATTCAGAGAGTAGAATATTTTACTTCTTAAAATGCCCTTCTTTATTGCAACGTTAAATGTGATGAAATTAGAGAAGCGCGCGCTTTGTGAATATAAATGTCATCTGGCAACAATTCGAGAATATTTTTCCAGTCACAAGAGAAAATTGCAAAACAGCTCTCATTTCTGTGATTGCTCTCCCTTGTTTGTTTACAAAAAACATATGTCATTTGATCGTCTTTCTTTCGATGAGGATCTTAAATTTCTTATAAAAATCAATCACATTTACATAATTGTAAACGATTTAAAAGCTTTAAAGGTAAAAATTGTTTTTTTTTCTTTGCTTTTTTTTGCTGTAATTTTTACGAATAATTGCAGGAACAGACAGCTACCCATTTTTTTACCTTAATTTTCGAATGGATATTCTAACAGCGCAGTTCGTGAAATATTCAATCTTTTTATCATACGATTCCATCATTGATGGATTTTAGTTAAGAAACTTATATTTTATCTCCCTAAACACCAATATTCAGAGCAAATAAATCAAACAAAAACAAATTTATGCAGTTCATGAAATATTCAATCTTTTTATTACACGATGCCATCATTGAGGAGTTTCAGTTAAAAAAAAAATTATGTCCCTAAAGATCAATATTCAGAGCAAATAAATCAAACAAAAACACATATTTAAACATATTGGCATAAAACTTAACTAACGCAAGAACAATATTCTTAGATTGAGCAAATTAAATTTTACTCGTATAAAAACAAGTAAGAGGTAAAAGTAAAAAAATTTCTTACGTTTCTAACTTTTCAAGGTGATATTTTTTAATTTTGAGTTAATTTGACATCATTGCGCCATTAAAAAAAATATTTAAAAGATATTATGATAATAGATTAAATGAAAGTAACATTTTAATTAAATGGCATAGACTTCTAAAAAAATGAACAAGCACTTTCATTAAGAGGAAGTTTCCCGGATTTGTTGATAAAACTGATTTTATTTTTTAAAGAAACTCTTTTTCGATAATAAATTTAATTTGCTAGTTTTAAGAGCTTCGACAGAGTGAATCATCTGCTTAGTATTATAGTTGAATGATATTGTTTTTCAATCGTAAATTCTGTCTTTATTAAAAAATCGTGATTTTGGATGTTCAGATCTGTCTTTATTAAAAAATCGTGATTTTGGGTGTTCAGAATAACGCTACAAATTGGAAATTTCTCGAAAAAAAATTATTATATAACAATTTATGTAATTTCTGCTTTACCGTGTGAATTAAAACAGCCAAATAATCATAAATAAGATGGGGCTCCAACTGATAGTTTTGAGAAAAACTGTTTATTACTTGCTTTCACTTAATGCGGTTAAACAACCAGAATTTTACGGAACCAGCTTATAAAGGCACTCAGTTCATTGCATCTAGGTACACATTATAGCCGAGACAGGTAATCTGTCAAATCTCATGACCGACAGCTTATGAAGCCACTCAGTTCATTGCATCTAGGTACACATTATAGCCGAGACAGGTAATCCGTCAAGTCTCATGACCGACAGCTTATGAAGCCACTCAGTTCATTGCATCTAGGTACACATTATAGCCGAGACAGGTAATCTGTCAAGTCTCATGACCGAAGCTCATGACCGACAGTTTATGAAGCCACTCAGTTCATTGCATCTAGGTACACATTATAGCCGAGACAGGTAATCTGTCAAGTCTCATGACCGAAGCTCATGACCGACAGCTTATGAAGCCACTCAGTTCATTGCATCTAGGTACACATTATAGCCGAGACAGGTAATCTGTCAAGTCTCATGACCGAAGCTCATGACCGACAGCTTATGAAGCCACTCAGTTCATTGCATCTAGGTACACATTATAGCCGAGACAGGTAATCTGTCAAGTCTCATGACCGAAGCTCATGACCGACAGCTTATGAAGCCACTCAGTTCATTGCATCTAGGTACACATTATAGCCGAGGCAGGTAATCTGTCAAATCTCATGACCGAAGCTCATGACCGACAGCTTATGAAGCCACTCAGTTCATTGCATCTAGGTACACATTATAGCCGAGACAGGTAATCTGTCAAGTCTCATGACCGAAGCTCATGACCGACAGCTTATGAAGCCACTCAGTTCATTGCATCTAGGTACACATTATAGCCGAGACAGGTAATCTGTCAAGTCTCATGACCGAAGCTCATGACCGACAGCTTATGAAGCCACTCAGTTCATTGCATCTAGGTACACATTATAGCCGAGACAGGTAATCTGTCAAATCTCATGACCGAAGCTCATGACCGACAGCTTATGAAGCCACTCAGTTCATTGCATCTAGGTACACATTATAGCCGAGACAGGTAATCTGTCAAGTCTCATGACCGAAGCTCATGACCGACAGCTTATGAAGCCACTCAGTTCATTGCATCTAGGTACACATTATAGCCGAGACAGGTAATCTGTCAAGTCTCATGACCGAAGCTCATGACCGACAGCTTATGAAGCCACTCAGTTCATTGCATCTAGGTACACATTATAGCCGAGACAGGTAATCTGTCAAATCTCATGACCGAAGCTCATGACCGACAGCTTATGAAGCCACTCAGTTCATTGCATCTAGGTACACATTATAGCCGAGACAGGTAATCTGTCAAGTCTCATGACCGAAGCTCATGACCGACAGCTTATGAAGCCACTCAGTTCATTGCATCTAGGTACACATTATAGCCGAGACAGGTAATCTGTCAAATCTCATGACCGAAGCTCATGACCGACAGCTTATGAAGCCACTCAGTTCATTGCATCTAGGTACACATTATAGCCGAGACAGGTAATCTGTCAAGTCTCATGACCGAAGCTCATGACCGACAGCTTATGAAGCCACTCAGTTCATTGCATCTAGGTACACATTATAGCCGAGACAGGTAATCTGTCAAGTCTCATGACCGAAGCTCATGACCGACAGCTTATGAAGCCACTCAGTTCATTGCATCTAGGTACACATTATAGCCGAGACAGGTAATCTGTCAAATCTCATGACCGAAGCTCATGACCGACAGCTTATGAAGCCACTCAGTTCATTGCATCTAGGTACACATTATAGCCGAGACAGGTAATCTGTCAAATCTCATGACCGAAGCTCATGACCGACAGCTTATGAAGCCACTCAGTTCATTGCATCTAGGTACACATTATAGCCGAGACAGGTAATCTGTCAAGTCTCATGACCGAAGCTCATGACCGACAGCTTATGAAGCCACTCAGTTCATTGCATCTAGGTACACATTATAGCCGAGACAGGTAATCTGTCAAGTCTCATGACCGAAGCTCATGACCGACAGCTTATGAAGCCACTCAGTTCATTGCATCTAGGTACACATTATAGCCGAGACAGGTAATCTGTCAAGTCTCATGACCGAAGCTCATGACCGACAGCTTATGAAGCCACTCAGTTCATTGCATCTAGGTACACATTATAGCCGAGACAGGTAATCTGTCAAATCTCATGACCGAAGCTCATGACCGACAGCTTATGAAGCCACTCAGTTCATTGCATCTAGGTACACATTATAGCCGAGACAGGTAATCTGTCAAGTCTCATGACCGACAGCTTATGAAGCCACTCAGTTCATTGCATCTAGGTACACATTATAGCCGAGACAGGTAATCTGTCAAATCTCATGACCGAAGCTCATGACCGACAGCTTATGAAGCCACTCAGTTCATTGCATCTAGGTACACATTATAGCCGAGACAGGTAATCTGTCAAATCTCATGACCGAAGCTCATGACCGACAGCTTATGAAGCCACTCAGTTCATTGCATCTAGGTACACATTATAGCCGAGACAGGTAATCTGTCAAGTCTCATGACCGAAGCTCATGACCGACAGCTTATGAAGCCACTCAGTTCATTGCATCTAGGTACACATTATAGCCGAGACAGGTAATCTGTCAAGTCTCATGACCGAAGCTCATGACCGACAGCTTATGAAGCCACTCAGTTCATTGCATCTAGGTACACATTATAGCCGAGACAGGTAATCTGTCAAATCTCATGACCGAAGCTCATGACCGACAGCTTATGAAGCCACTCAGTTCATTGCATCTAGGTACACATTATAGCCGAGACAGGTAATCTGTCAAGTCTCATGACCGAAGCTCATGACCGACAGCTTATGAAGCCACTCAGTTCATTGCATCTAGGTACACATTATAGCCGAGACAGGTAATCTGTCAAATCTCATGACCGAAGCTCATGACCGACAGCTTATGAAGCCACTCAGTTCATTGCATCTAGGTACACATTATAGCCGAGACAGGTAATCTGTCAAGTCTCATGACCGAAGCTCATGACCGACAGCTTATGAAGCCACTCAGTTCATTGCATCTAGGTACACATTATAGCCGAGACAGGTAATCAGTCAAGTCTCATGACCGAAGCTCATGACCGACAGCTTATGAAGCCACTCAGTTCATTGCATCTAGGTACACATTATAGCCGAGACAGGTAATCTGTCAAATCTCATGACCGAAGCTCATGACCGACAGCTTATGAAGCCACTCAGTTCATTGCATCTAGGTACACATTATAGCCGAGACAGGTAATCTGTCAAATCTCATGACCGAAAGATCGGGGGTACAAGTCCTAGATTTGACACCACAATATTTTCTCCACCCCTTTCAACGCCTGATGCGTTTCCAGAGTCCCGCACTCCCCAATTTCAACTATTAGAATATGACAATATCATTCATGGATAGATGGTTGCACCATAAAGCGGCTTAACACAAAAAGTCCGACATTTCCATGCTAGTTGTAAAAATTCCAACAAAAAAAAGTATAGTTTTGTATTCATAGTTATTTAAACATACTAGTTGAAAATGATTTCAAAACCGTAAATGTAAAAAAATGTACTTTTCAGTAAACAGTGATAAAATAGGTTCGAATTCCAGCTGTGGCTGGTTGATACGAATTCTGCTCCTGGCTTGCACCGATCACAGCGCTAACGTAAAATATCATCAGTGGTAGATAATATATGGCTTAATTTCCCCTTACATAGGGCTAACCATCAGAGGTTTTAGTGGTTTTCCTCTACACGTAACTCAAATAGGGGTTAAATCCCTCAAAGGTTCCTCCAGGAAAGCTAGTTTCCTTCTATGCTTGATACAGGCAGTCCATTGTATTCCGGATTGGGTTTCAAATTACAACATTACAGAGTTGAGCCTTGATAGTCGTAAACTTAGAATTGGGTCGGTCGCACAACGTCTGTTATAAAATAAAATAAAATTAATAAAACATTTAATTTTGCACTTCAAATACATAGAGTACAAAAAATTATTGACAGTAATAATTATTAATAGGTTTTGTTAAAGGTAAAAAACTTGAATGTGTGTTCCAAATATAATGTCTAAATGTTCTCCTGCTAACAGTAAGAATTTTTTTTACTCTTTAAAACACCTAAGCTTTCGCGTTTCGTTAGCCCGTGCGTTGTTTGTTTCTAATCGAGAATAAACTGACGAACGTTTGCTTTTGTTTTCTACTCTGATATTCATCAACAGAAATAAAAATTTGCCATTAAAATATGTCGATAAGATTTTAATTCTGTAGTAAGGATTATTCTACTTTAATTTTTAAATCTCTGAAAACTGTACTAATAGATTTTATAACGTATCATTTTCATTCGTTTCCGTTCTATTAAGCCTAGTTCGCATTTGTCTTAAGATTCTCTTTGTGCTAGATGCACGCTAAAATGAAAAACTAATTTTATTATAAGAATTAGTCCATATATGCCTTCTAAATTATTGTATCTTAATTTATATTTATTTTGTACTAGATAAATCTTTTCAATTTACGTACATACCTAATTATATTTCAAATTGAAGGCAACATTTACTTATTTGAATCTGATAAAAATCATTTCTATAATTCAAATATTGTGTGAATTCTAAATCAAATTGGAATGAGAAATATTTCAGAATGCTTTCAGATTCAACACATTTAAACAAATAATTTAAAGAACAGAAAAGAACACTTTCATTGCTTTATTTGACAAAGAAGAGATTAAATTTCTTTCACATATCAATTAAAAAAAAGTGTAAGAAACAAAAAATCTAAAACCTTTTTTTTTTTTTTTAATGTGAACTTTATCTAATATTAGCTTTAAAAAAAATGCTATGTTCTTTAAAAAAAATCTCAACAAATGATGTTATCGCTGTTTTGCTCCCTTTATTTTCTTTCTTTTTTTGTGTTTTTTAAAAATACACTCGTTAGTCAGAATTAAGGTACTTAAAGCAATTTTGTATCATTATAAAGTTATTTGTCTGTCTGATGTCATTCTTTAAAGAATTTATCTTGCAAAAAAATTTCTTTTGCCGTGATATAATGTTTGAAGGGCTTTATCCTAACAAAATAATGAAGCTAATAGTTTCAACAGGTACGGTAATTATGTATCAGAATTTGCAGGGTATAAAGTCAAGGAAGAGAGGCAGATTATAATATAATAAATTTGACACATTAGAACATAACTAGGTAATTAACGCAAGAACAGTAGGATTTTAAACTTGCCTGAAACCGCCATTTGGGATCAATTTGACCCTCATAAGAATTTGATGTTTTTTCAAATTAAATGTTTTTTTAATGATGAATATAAAGGAAAAAAAGATGTGTAAGTGTTTTTAGACATTTAATTTTTTCTGTTGTTTTTTTTTTTTTTTAATATTAACGCAATGGCAATATTACATTATAATGTAATATTGTATTGCAGATTATTATTTCACGTGAGCACAAGTAATAAACAAATAAATAAAATAAGCAAACAACATGGATATAAATAATATACATTAGCACCAAACATGTTTTAGAATGTTAAGTTCCATTACTAGTTAGGCTTTAGAGTAGGCGTATACAGTATATCCGCGTGCGTGAAAGTGGCAACAAAACATTGACAAATTATTTTCTAGCATTTCTCATAGCAAGTATTCGTTTCATTCTATTCCTTGTGATGCTAAAAGGGTTGTGCTGCAAAATTTTATCAATTAGGGGCAATCTGATGAGCAAAGAACTAATTTGTAGTTCTTCGACAAACACAAGAATGAATTCGCAATGATTCAAACAATGAGGACGGAAATATCAGAAACGTTGTAAAGAAATGACACCTGAAGTTTCCCCTATTGTAGCATAATTCCTTAGCATCTAGTCCTGTAAGCCTACGTCACATATTGTAGTACGGAACATTGCTTGGCTTCTAATCCGTGCTATCGTTTGCAAACACTTTCGCATGAATTCGCTATTCAGAATTCTAGTATCCAGTATCCAGTATTCTAGAATCCAGAATCCAGTATTCTTTTTATTTTGCACATAATATTTTATGTAATTAGTTTTCTTTTTGAAGCGTAAAAGATGAATGCCATGACAAAGAAGTCACGTTGAAATTAGGAGGACATTTTACTTTATTGAAACTTAGCATCTCTGCAGTAGAAGGGTTTTTTTTTTGCGGAAAAAAATTATTTTGCAAGTTTTACTGAAGCGAAAGTCACTAATTCCACTTCGCCTGGCGTTTGAAATGGTTCCATGATTAGAGCACTATGCTTTTCCCTGGTCGTAATTCATTTGCCCGTTTTTCAACTTATACATATAAAAATAGCAATTTAAAAAAAAAAATTGAATTTTATATCAGTTTAATTCATAGTTATGTGGCCTCGAACGTCTTTAAATAAATTTAAATGATTATTTACATGGCAATAACTGTTTCTAAGTAATACTATCTCTTCGAGAATTATAACGAAATTGTAATTCAATAGGAACGAAGCAGCTTAGGAAAGTAAGCTACTTCAGTAATCGAATCTCAGACACAATATAATTTCTCAGAAACTGTTGCATTGATACTTTTTAACAGAGTCGACTCTAATTTCTGTTTTACAATTCATCTTCATAATGTTTTCAGTTCCACAAAATCAAAAACAAACATTTCAAAATTGAATGCTGATCTGCTATGAGTCAAACTGATCCCCTTTCGCTGTTTTAGGTATTTCCATAATTACTTAATTTCAATTATTATAATATCAACAGAAAGGCATGGGTAATTGCACACACATTGCGAGTGTCGTATATGGTTTTTAGGAAATGCATAGTGTAGAGACAACATCAAATGTCCATCGACGAAGCTTACAGAATGATCGACGATGTAGCAAATTGATCACTCCAACAATAATATTTAAATAATTGTTGTCTAGTTATGTGTATGCGTCGTAACTATATACATCTGTATCCATCCCAGTATGTTTTTGCTTAAAGAATTAGCCCTTATAAGGCCTGTAGCATGTGTGATATTCGATCCGACAACCTTCATGTGGTTCACATTAGTTGATGCTGCTGTTATGAGGATATTAGAGAATTATACTATTTATATTTGAGTCTTAATATCTCGGAAAATATTAATTTTTTGACTATATGTCACTAAGAACTTTCGATCAGAATGTTTTAAATTACAACATAATATATTTTCAGCCAATATTTGGCAAAGAATTAATTTTAATGAGATTTGTGCGGTGTATTTAATATTTCTCCAAATACTCCGGACATGAAAAAAACCGCTTATATTTACTAATACCAAGCCAAGAGCCGTGTTGGCTCAGGGAATAGAACGTTCGCCTTCCAATGAGGTGAACCGGGTTCGAATCCCATCGCTGGATGGTCGATACAAATTATGCATCCGGCTTTCACCGATCCTCAGTAGTAGATGGATCATGGGTTAGAGTCCCCTTGCAAAGGCTAACATTTGGAGGTTTTCGTGGTTTTAACTCCCATGTAACGCAAACGGAGCTTAATTCCACCAAAAAGTCTTATATAAAGGCAAATTTTTCCCAATACTTGATCCAGGAGTTCCCTTGTCTTTTGGATTTGGTTCAAAGTTACAAGGCTACGGAGTTGAACATTAGTCGTAAACGTAAAAATTGGGTCGGCAGTTCAACGACGGTTATAAAATAAAATAATACCATACCAAAGTTTTTGTGTCTTTTTTCAAAAATATTCTAAAAAATCTTTTGTTCTTCAGAAAAATCATTTATATGTTAACTTATTTCATAATTTGTGATTTACAAATTCATTCATACATTATTTCTATCATTTAAAATTAAATGTCAAGTACAGAAATGTGTAAGTTGTTTTGGATAGTGCCTTTTTACAGAACTAAGCGATAACTCTTCTTTTCAATATATGAAACCTTAATAAGTCATTAGGTTTCATATAATGAAAATAGTATAGTAATAAGTCATCTTATCTTATATAAAAGTTACAGACTCAGCATATAATGATGGATCATATTTACTATTATACAGCTTATCTTCAATCGACTCTAAGCCATAATCTGATAATAGACTTATGACATAGATGATGATTATATTCACTTGATTTATGCTGCAGTTTCCATCAATGATCAACTTACTTTAAGACTGTCTTTTAGCATTGGTTAAGCTAAAATAGTGAAGTTTTGCTAGTTTAGAAGCAGTTAGGAAATTGTTAATCATAAAACACAAAGATGAAAAGAATTCTAAATGTCTGAAACAAATCAGGCATGCAGAAAGAGTAAATAATATTATTTAATGATATACATTTACTTTACAGTGATGTATTCAATTTATATTGCATTTAATACTTTAGTGTAATGATTACAAATAATTTTCACAAAAAAAAAAATTTGTGATACAAGATGCTATTTTTCAGTGCTTTTGATCACTACACTTTTCTAAGTAAAAGTAAGATATCATTACAAACACATATTTATTGTTTGTAGATTATTTATATTTACATAGTAGGCAAATCAAGAAAAAAACTTTAAATTTATTGATAAAATTAAATAAAAAAACAGAATTACAGTTTTTTCATGTCACTTTGTTCTGTAACATTTCAATTTCTTTTCACGAAATCTTTTTTCACCGCAGTATATCCCGCTATTTGTGTGCTAAACCCTACTGCTGTTATAATGTCTCTTTAAATATTGCTGAAACTCTACACTTATATATTTTAACGTGTCATGTGTTTTTTAAAGTACGCTTTACCTTTTCCACCATATCCGGGTTGCAACAAACCGATTGCCGGCGGACTGAACTCGGAGGCATTAAGTGTTAAAGCAATAGAGTCTTTAAATTATTTATGTAGGAGACAGACCAAAAGCATTTAATAAATATGAATTATGTGTGATATTATGGCTCGTACATTCGTATGTACGTATGGCTTTATTGGAATTTAATCCATTATATAAAGACATCTTATCTCATCTGGTATCATGAAATTAAATAAAATAAAATCAAAAATATTTATAAAATTTTACGAATGGTGAAATTATAGAAAATATCGGACAATACCTGCGAAACAATTGTAAGGTGTCTAAAATTACAACTGACATTTTCGGCAGTGCTATCGGTTAAATTGTTGTTCATCCCTAAATTTTTGTCCAAGCAGTCTGAAAGTTCAGTTTTGTCTTCTTTAAATTAGAATTTCAATATTGTTTCTGACAAAAGAACCAATGGCTAGGTTCATTCTTAAAAATTAGACAAGGCTCAAGAAATGGCTCAAGAAATTGAGAATGATACAATTGTCCAAATATATGATTTATTATGTAGAAAGACTTCCTAATATTTATGTTCTGTCGAAGTTGGGTGACAAAATCTACCATTCTATGACATTCGGTAATGTTGCATTTTATATGGCTTAAACAATTAACAATGACTGGTAGAGTAGAATAAAAAATATAATTAATATATGAAGGACGGGTTTCAAAATAAGATAAGCTTAATTTTAAAATTATTTAAGAATCCTTACTTGGTTAAAACAGCCATTTACGCAATACATATTTACGTGCATAGTATTGTCATATATTAGAAAAAGTACCATTCTGAATGCAATAACCAAGTAACAGCTCGATCAAAAACTATCATCTGTAGTTGATTAAAATATTGTTGCAAGCCATCTAAAGCTAAATTAGAAATAAATAAAAAATGAAATCAAAATGTCTTCAATTTAAGATGGACTAAGTAATCCAAAATTAATGTAGAAAAAATTCCAACTCATATTTCATAGTCGTTATAATGGCATTTATTTTTCACATACTCAATATAACCTTATACATTTTTGAAGTTTGCGTAACGAATTTTTTTTGTAAGAAATGCTTGTTATGCTTAATTTAGTATGCTATATACACTTCTAATTTAATTATTCTAGTAATATTAAGTTTTATCCCAAAACTGATTTTTTAAATACAAATAGATATCATGACAAACATTAAATCCTGCATTGTTTGGATTATTTAAAAGCTTAATTAAAAAATTTTCCAATTGTTGCTTAGGCACAACTATTCATTTGGTCAATGCATGCATTCTGTAACAAACCTTAATATCTTTCGGTTAATGAAAATATTAATTTGAAGTGTATGATTGTAAGTCAATATTCATTGGTCATTTTAGGTGAGTTTTACCATAGTAAAAAATACGCTTAAAAATGATCTAAAAAAAGTATGCCTGCAATATTTAAAATTGCTTCTTTTCAATCTAAAGAAAATCTTTTTTATATCTTTCATACTCTATTTAATATTTTAGATAACAGGAGAGACATATATTTAACTTCATTCACTATAGTTGGAGTAGAACACTATTAATTCTTTTAAATTTGAATTCTTCTGTAAAGTATTTAAAAGAAAAGAAAACGTTTCATTATAAACTATGTTTTTTGAGACGTGAAAGCTCAGGAGATATAGCGTTCCCCATCCAATGTGGTAGACGGATCATGGGTTAGAGTACCCTTGCCATTAGGCTGACCATGAGAGGTTTTCGTGGTTTCCCTCTCCATGTTACGCAAATGCGAGTTAGTTCCATCAAAAAGTCCTCCACGAAGGGAAATTTCTTCCAATACTTGATCCTGAAGTTCTTTTGTCTTCTGGTTTGGGTTCAAAATTATTAGGAGGCAGAGTTGAACATCAGTAGTCGAAAACTGAATGTTCGGTCCTATAATTCGGAATATAAATTTCTCTATTACAGACTTCCTTTACTACGTATTATTTTGCTACAAGAGTTTTCCATTATTTTTTTAAATTTGAATTATTCTTAATCTTTTATTGAATTAATCTTTTATTGAATTAACTCTTAATTTGAATTAATCTTAATCACTGCAAAGTAAAAATAAATATGAAGAAAAAAAAATTACGGATATCTTTTACCTTACATTTCATTTGCTTATGATAGAACTCTATTACTTCTTTAAAATCTAAATTGAGTGCCATAATTTACCGAATCCAAATTTAAATTTAAAAAAATAAATATTCGAGGGAATAGTTAATGAAGTAAAATCATTAAAATAAAACTGTATGAATATATAATGTATACGATAATGGTTTTCATATATTTTGAAGAAAGAGATAATTTTTTATAGATTCATCTCACAAAAAGGGTGATGATGTTAAATAAACATTTCACAGCTATCTTTTTCGTTTCATAAAAGATGCAAGATCCATACTGGTGACAAAGAAAGACAATTACGTCTTCACAGAATTAAACAAAATAATCTAAAGTTTTTTTTTCTCCTGTTCGTTGATTAGATATGGAGGATGCTGGGAATTCCTACGTGCACATCACTAAATCTCGAGCAAGATGATAGGATAAAGTTTCTCGTGTCTTTTCCAATCAGCCAGCTTTAAAAATTAGATTCCATACTTGCACTTTTTTCTTTCAAGTACTTTATCAAGGTAGGAATTAATGCTCAAGTGTAAAATGACAGCGGTTATCTCTGTACGTGCTCCTTTAGTTACGAATCCTCTCCAAAAAAAAAAAAAAAAGGACCAAATTGCTGTCTCCTAAATGTGTTTTTTAAATAATCATTTTAGTTTTCTAATCGAAAAATAAATGACAAAGATAAAAACATGATTTTACATTATTGTTATTACAATTAATTGTTAAGAAAATAAAGTGAAATTGCAGACACACAGTGAGGAGATGGAAGTGTTATAGCTTAAAAAATTAGAAGTGAAAAGTCAAGTTCCCGTTCCATCAAGTGTTGCCAAAAAGAAATGCTGAAGTGAGGAAGATTAATCTCAGTTGCAGTTAAGAATTAAATCGATATAAAGAAATCAATTGAGATTTAAAAACCTAACCTGGTGAAGTTAATAAAAATGAGAAAACTAAGTTACTATAAATCTGAATTTTTTTTTCACGATTGAAAAACTATGCAACTGAATTAGCAAAACTAGCACCACAATCGTTCTACTCTTTACATTAAACTAATAATTTGATATTAAAGAAACTGCCTTAGTTTTGCATTTTCAATTCATTTTATTTCGTTAGTTAATAGAATTATTCGTTGGAGATAGAATTAGTTAATTATTTTGCACGTTAACTACGCTTTATCATGTGCCGCATCCATTAACTATGAATTATTTGACATGAAAGAAAAGGCCTAATTACAGATTATTTTCTGCTGTCTTTCATTTCATTATGATAGAACTCATTCGAATAAAATATTGTATCTGAAGAAGAGCCTGTGACAGAAAGTATTTTAAAAGAGTGTCTGATAAAATGAAAAGTCTGATGTTCTTTAAGCGAATTTCTCGGTTGCAAAATTTATCACTTGATAAATTTGTTTATCAGGCTATAAATGGCATGAAGTTTTAAATAAAATCTTTGATAAATTTCAAATAAATCAAGGTTAAATATAAAAAAATGAACTAATCTTTTATGTATTCATTTAAATCAAACTAGTACTAAATAAAACAACAAATCAAAAAATTTATATTTATTCATCAAATTAAAAAAAATTCTCATTTGCACACATTGACTGAAGTCGTACAACAAATAATCTTAAACATTCTCTTTAATGGCAAATTTCTCTTAATATACACTGATGGAAAGAAAATCCCAACACCAAGAAGGATTTGTGCTAACTAAAACTAAATTAAACATAGTTGTGCTAACTAAGCTAGCTAAACTAAGATCCTGTTTATACATCTAAAAGATGACGTCTATTAAAGTTTCGTGCTTGGCGCGTATGTTTGTTGCTAGTAGAGCAATTATGAACATACAAATCAGAGTTGCTTTAAATACGTTTTTTACAGTTCGTAAGATATATTTTTCGTTAAATTTTGACACAGTGAGTTACTTCTAAGTCAAGAATGCCTTTAAGTAGACGAAGAAACCATTACCAACAGTTCACTGACTTTGAAAGTGGTCGTGCAATAGGGCTGCGAGAAGGTGTAATTTCTATCCGTGGTATTGCAAAAAGAGTGGGGAGAAATGTATCGACTGTGCATGATTGTTGACAGCAGTAGTCAAGGGAAGGTACTGCTTCAAGAATACCAGGCTCTGGGTAGCTACGTGGGGCTACGTGGGGCGTTAGCTACTGAACTGTCTCCGGCCTAGACACACTAGACCTACACCTGGAATTCTGGTGAGAGGAGCAGTTTCCTATGACGGCAGGAGCATTCTCATAATTATTCCACGTACTTTGCCTGCAAATTTGTACGTTAACCTGATGATTTAACCTGTTTTGTTGAGATTCATGATCAGTATTCAAGGGGATTCTGTTGTAACCAACTCTACAGAATGTCAACATATTGCCTTGGCCGGC
Organism: Parasteatoda lunata; assembly: GCA_949128135.1. Classification (NCBI taxonomy): domain Eukaryota; kingdom Metazoa; phylum Arthropoda; class Arachnida; order Araneae; family Theridiidae; genus Parasteatoda; species Parasteatoda lunata. The sequence continues at coordinate 56,972,768 of OX421978.1, read as the reverse complement.
TAGATCACTAGATTTGCCGCCAACTGAGCACATATGAGACATCATTGGACGACAACTTCAACAGGATCCGCAACCAGCATTAATTATCCTCGTATTAACTGACCAAGTGCAACAGGTATGGAACTCCATCCCACAAAATGACATACGGCATCTTTATGCCACATTTCATGACCGTTTGCATGCTTGCATTCAAAATTCTAATGGTTACACCGGTTAGTAATGTACCAGTATTTCACATTTGAAATGTTTTTTTTTCTCTTAATTGCTTTAACCTGTGATCTTGAAACTTTAATCAATTAAATATGTTACTCAGACAAACGCATTCCCGAAATTGTATCACTCTGCAATATTTTTTTCTTGATCTGCGGATTTTTATATCTTAAGAAAGTTTATATATCTTAATACATAGACACAAAACTCTTATATCGGAAAATTTATCTGGTTTAGCTCAATAATATTTGAAGTTGAAAAGAATAATTACGTAAATTACGTAATTATAAGACTTTGTTATTTAAATTAACTTATGTAAATTTCGTTTATTTTCCTAACAACTCTTGCATTGCCTGTCTCAAAATGTCAGTTTATTTTACACAATGGCATGTAGTTTTAATAAATGGATGCTTAATTAACTAAGCAAAATTTGATCGCTAAGTTTGAAGTTTTCTAACTGCGATGTGTTAATTAGTGTTTTGTAACAATAAATGAAAAAGACTCTCACTTTTACTAAAATTTTTAAATTAATTTATTCACGTCACTTTTAATTATATGCTGTTCAATCGAATTTATTTCAGAAGCAGTTTTAAAATTCGTTAATGCGATTTAATGATTATTTTTATAATATTAATTTCAATATCGGTTAAAAGTGTTAATTCAAATTATAAAAGTTTATTATCATATAATTTTCCGATATTATTATGAAATCCCGCTTCTTACTAACCTAATCCCGTTGTTGCATTTCATTCATCATGGTTTTCACCTTTTAAAAGTTAATATTGTTTCAATAAAAAAATATAAGTTTTTTTATATACTATATAATTATTATAATTTATTATTATATTAATAAAAAATAGCAAATAAAAAGTTAATGGTTTTTAATATAAGTTGATTTTTTATTAATAAAAAGTTTATTACCTAATAAAAAAATATTTATATTCTTTTAATAAAAGCATTACTTTAACAAATCATGACTAATTTAACTTCCACGAGCAAGTAAGGTACTAATTTCAGAAGGCAACCCCTTAAATGATGGCACACTGATGATAAATAAATTAATTAATTAAATTACAAATTAAGAAATTACAGTTTAAAATTTTAAGCATAAAAATTTGTGGATTCTTATACTGTCGAATCGTGGAGAAGTGCATTTTACCATGCCATAATTAAGCTCTGCTTGAAACATTATATGGATGGTGATTTCAATACAAATGTAAACAGTAACAAATCTCGAGTTCTTCTTGACTTTCGGTTAGAAAGCTCGCAGCTGTTTACTACAGCTTATTGTGCGATGCGAGCTTTCAAAATGGATAATTTTGTTTCCAATGAAAAAATAGTAAGTAGCATAATTTCTGAACTCAAATCTGCAGCATTTAATAAAATATTAATGATATTAAACTATCCTGGTGAGTTTGAAGTAGAAATTTGTTTTAGTAATTTATAGATATATTGTTAAAAAAAAGTCGTAATATTTGTTATATTTAGAAAGAACTCTTTTTTTTTTTTTTGGCTGTCCTGACTTGGCTTCTTTTGACCTGTTACTATTTGTTCATGCACTGTGCATACGTTAGTGCCAGCATTTAGTTAAAACAGCGAGATAAAGTTTATTTTACAACTTATTTAGATTTAAATTTCGAAGTTAGTTTAATGTCAACAAGGTAATAAGCTTCTTACAATGATTTTTATTCTAATGTCTCAAACTATATGTTTACGATTATTATTATATAACTACATGTAATGTATTTTTATTATTTAATTCAATAAACTCGTTGAGCCAAATAGCTTTAAAATACACCGGATACTGTAACCTTGAATTATGGACGATAAAGAGCCTGCGACGCTCCCTAATGTAGAAAAATCATGCAATAAAATTATGTTTCATTGGATTTTAATTTCAGTATTTTTATTTGAGCTTTTGATACTAACCATTTAGGTTTTCCCAATAATATTTGAATCACCAAATTTTCTCAATGTATGCTTATTTCTTGTAGGTTTATTTCCTCAAGTAACATGGATCTACATGTTTCCAAGGCATTTTTCAAGTCCTGGTACTAGTATCAACGCACAACATGCCAGTTCATTTTCCAATAAATAATACAGATGCAAACTATAATTTATCCTTTAACTTCAGTTTGCTTCAAGCCTTGGATGTTCTGGAAGAACATTTTTCCAATGACAACATTTTTGGATATAATATTGAAACAGCTATCATAGCTAGCTATACTACACTCATGGCAATCGGGCTTTTCAGCAATGTTTTAGTTTGTTGCGTCATTCTGGCTAATACTAAAATAAGGTAAGTTGCCTGGTCTCAGTTGAAGTAATTGCAAGTATTAGCAAACTAGCATTTTAAAAGTTAATTTTTTAATAATATTTTAGTTCGTAATGTCATTCTGGCTAATACAACAAAGCGGTAAGTTGCCTGGTTTTAGTTGAACAAATTTCAAGTTTCAACAAGCTAACATTTTAGAAGTTAATATTTTCAATAATATTTTAGTTTATAATGTCATTCTGGCTTATACGAAAAAAAAAAACGGTAAGTTGTCTGGTCTTAGTAAAACTAATTTTAAGTATTAACAAAGTAAACTTCTAAAAGTTACATTTTTTAATAATATTTTAATTTGTGGTACCATTGCGGCTCATGCAAAAGTTCGGTAGTTTCATTTAACGAGCTAATAGCGCGAACTATACTCAATATTTCACTATACGCTAGTAATATATGCCTACCTATGAGAGCGGCTAATGACTCCTGTTATTATCTACTCGCATATCCCACACTATTTGGAGTGGGTAGTTTAAACTAACAGTTCATTAACTCCTGCTACCTTATGATACCTACTGTCGAAATAACTATTTCGTTTAAGGGCAAATACATTTATGTTAGAAGAATTTATGTTGTCCCTTTTCGTAATACGTAAAAAAATGCAACTATTTTTTAATTCGAGTATACATTTTTAAATTAGCTAGTTCTGGAAGGTTATAATACATCATAATTTATATTCTGTAATCTAAATAAAATGTTGCTTGTCATCAAAGTACGAAAGACCTTTTAAATGCAAGAAATTGCAAACACTGATTCTTAACTTTTGACCTTAACTAATCCTAAACTATTAACTGATTATCAAACAACAACTTATACATTCAACCGAGTATTCTTACTCCATAAATAGATATAACTGAAACAATATATTCTTACAGTGTTTAAGTATAAATTACTTTAATACTATATCCTTAAAATATTACATTCTGCCAAAGATATCAACTCCTGCTTATCCTATATTTAATATCCTATATCCTATATTTATATCCTATATTTATATAAGTCCTATATTATATATCCTATATTTATATAAGTCCTATATTATATATCCTATATTTATATAAGTTATCCTATATTTTAATTTTATACTGTATCGAATAATCATATACCACAAAATTATAAATCTAAAAAATTGGATCATACTGTAACAATTTGATTCTATATCTTAGAAATATTCGATTCTTATAAGATATAAAACCGTAAATAATCCCCATGTATTTATCTTAGGATAAAATTCTTTATTCAGAAATATCGCATTAATAGATGTGTCTTGATAATTACTATTTGTTTTTTCCCATTTCCAGTTTTCTCTTTATATTATTTTATATTATTCTTTATATTATGTATATATATATATATATATATATATATATATACTAATAATCAAATAAGAAATTATCAAATGAAAAGGACATGACGCACAAAAGAAGAATCCCCCTCAGCCTGGCATCGTGACCCTGCAAAAACCTTTACTGCTTTCTACATTTATATAAAAATATCCTTTTGGGTCTCATTTTTCTTAATATTTTTATTTTTTTATTTTCTGAAGTTTGCAGTTGATATTCGTTGTAATCATAATTGGGAAAATAGCTTCTCCTTTCAAAATTAGTGACGTTGGTGAGAATGATTCTTCCCATGGTCTCGTGCAGGCTTAGGATGAAGCACTTTAACGCTGCATCCTGAAAATAATCAGTTTTTTTTTTTTTTTTAAATACAGATACTATTAACCAATTATCAAATATTTTACGTTCAAATCGTACCTAAAATTATAAACTTTAACCCCATCTACATAATAAATATTATGTAGTTATTTAAAAAAAAAACACTGATATTACGTCTGGAAATATGTGGCTATCTTTTTAAAGCGAAATCCTTGGAAAAAATGAGATTTCTCCGTGAAAAAATCTATTTTGTCTCATTTAACCGTAATTTATTTTACTAAGTATTTAAATTTTAAAGATCTCATGGTAAAAAGGTACTCAGTGGCTATCTTTGAATGAGTAATGCAGGTTCAAGTGCATTTGTAACGAACAGTTGGCGGATAAATTTAAATAAACCACTCTTCCGGCTACAGCCGTTATGACACAAACAGTTTAAATCATAGCAATTTATAAAATTTTATCAATTGGAAGCTTGCGAGCCGTGATGGCTCAGAAGATAGGGCGTTAACCTTCCAATACGGTGAACCAGGTTCGAATCCCAGGGATGACTGGTCGCTACAAATCGCTCCCGGCTCACACCGACCATTGTGCTGATGCTAAATATCCTCAGTGGTCGACGGAGTCCTCTTGTCGTCATGCAAGCCGTGTTAGGTTTTCGTGATTTTTCTTTTCACGTAACGCAAAAGCGGGTTAGTTCCACCAAAAAGCCCTCCACAAAGGCAAAATTTCATCCAATAAGTTGATCCAGCAGTACCCACCCAATAAGTTGATCAATTTGATCCAGCAGTTTTTTGGATTCTGAATTTGGTTCAAAATTACAAGGCAACGAAGCAGTCGTAAACTCAAAAAATAGGGTCGGCAGTTAAACGACAGTAATATAATAAAATAAAATTGGAAGCTTGTAGAGATGTAGCTCAAGAGTGGATAGAGCGTTCGCCTTTCAATGGGGTGAACCAGGGACAAATCCCAGCGATAACCGGTCGATACGAGTAGTACACCCGGTTTGCACCGACCACAATGCAGACGCAATGCAGACGTAAAAATATCCTCAGTGGTAGACGTATCATGGGTTTGAGTCACCCTGCCATCAGGCTAACCGTGGGAAGTTTTCGTGGTTTTCTCTCCATGTAACTTAAATGCGGGTTAGTTTTATAAAAAAAAAAGTTCTCCACGAAGGCAAATTTCTTCCAATACCTGATTCAAAAGTTTCCTTGTCTTCGGGATAGGGTTCAAAATTACAAGGATTTATGGAGTTGAACAGCAGTAGTCGTAAGCCCAAAATTGTGTCGGCCTTTCAATGACGGTTATAAAATAAAACTAAAATTCGAAGCTTGCAGACAGGAAGTAAGGCAAAGAAAGCAAAGAAAACTCGCAGAAGTATGTTTTCATCAGCAGTCCATGGAAAACGGACAAGTAAAGTCAAATTTTTAAAAAATCTCAATATATTCAGAAACATTCAAAAACCCACAAAAATATTTTATTACTTTTTTAAGAGTGTAAACTACTTAGTTTCAATAAATAAAAAAAGGTTTACTTTCGTTTTCGTCTGAAACGGGGATTCATGTGTTTATTCCCAAAATGACTTCTCCTATGCCCATCTGCCATTTGTTTATAATTGCTGCGTACTTCTTTTTTGTCACAACGTAAATTTAAAACTAATTTACAAAAAGGTATTAAATTTTCCTCAAAAATTTCACCTACTGATAATTTTTAACAAACTAAATTATGTTAATAACTATGCCCTATATATATATATATATATATATATATATATATATATATATATATAATCAATGCTTTTTGAAGAAAATTTAATGAATTTTAATGTCATGGTTCTTTTAAACTTATCTCACCACCCAACAAAAGCTCATACATACATTATTTGACGAAAGAAAAAGAATGGCAAAAAAATGACTGCACTTTCAAAAATGTAAAAATATATCAAAGATAAAAGTTCTTAAATAACCAATATCAATACATCTTGTCGCCTTAATATATTAATATATTTCTGGTAAAAAAGAGAAAGCGAAACATATTAGTTTAGAGAAATGTATTTTCTTTGTTTTCTAAACTTTTTTAATCTTTTTGAAAGTTCTAACTGTATCTTCTTAAACTTGCTCAAGTAAACTCAAATATAAATAAAAATGTTTTTGTAAGACTACATAGATGTTTTTAAAGGAAGCAGATAAGGAAGATAATAAAAAGAGCTTGGAATATGGTATTGATAAATTAAATTTTCTCAAATGATCTTCTTGTTTCTTGGTTATAAATGTCAACATATTAGTTATAATACTAGTTTCAATATAAGCTTCTTATCAATATAATAGAAAAACGCTTATATGTCCTTATATGCTCATACCGATGAAAATGTTCCTCATGTTGACAACAAAAAGAAGGGAATCTGGTTAGGACTCATATGATCCTTAAAATTTAAAAACCAACAGAATAATTAAGAAAATAAATTTATGTTCACCACTATTTCCAAATAAATGTATCTAATTGCAAAATTATTAGCATTAAAGTTTTAATTTGAAAGTGAAAGCTAATAAAAAATTGAATCTATTTTATTAGAAAATAACAACCATTTACTAAAATTTCTAAGGACCATACAAACCCTGATAATTTTTTCTAAGACGATGTCCTTAAATTCTATTACTGTCATGTCTAATAATTCCTAAATTTACAAGTGTGAAATCTATAAATTTTCAAACTAGCCCACTTTTGTGCTACTTACATTAAAAGACGTTGCTCATTGGTTTAATCTAAGTATTTGTATCATCCTTGTGTTTTTATTAATAATTCTATATGCCCTAATTTGATATTCTATTCAAATGATCTTTTTAATTAAAATTGAAATACAAAGAATGTAAATCAAAATTTAATTTTGAAAGAAATATCAAAAGTTTCATAGCGTGTATATTTTGAGCAATTTTAATACTCATGTTTTAAAAGAATCCCACCATTCAGACGAACCTCAACTACAGTAGTTCAGAATTCCATGAGAAAGGCATGGAGCTCCAATTGAAAAGAAATTCGAAATGAATTTTTAAAAGCAGTTCCAAGAATATGTTTTGTTGGATCTTAAATCTCTTTTGTTTATTATATCCTATGTTTAGTTTTTAAATACTCCTTTTTTAAAGAAAAAATAATGTTTTGCTTTTTTTTTTCCAGGTCATCTCGTAATATATTGGTTATTAATCTCAATATATCAGACATCATTTTATGTGTATTCTGCATGCCTTTCACACTGATGGTGATAATACGAAGAAGCTGGATCTTGGGAGCTTTTCTTTGTAAGATGGTTCCATTCGTACAAGCGTCCACCATATTTGTATCTGCAGCGACAGTATTAGCAATAGCTGTTGACCGGTATAACACAATTATTAATTTAAACCAGCAATTTCCGAAAGACAATAAACGTGAAATGTTTATGAGTGCTTCTCTTATATGGATTTCAGCTTTGCTTCTCTCTATACCTATTTGCATATTTCAAAACACTGTGCCTGTCGGACTTCCGGGATTGCATCTTTATTATAAGTGCGTTGAATTGTGGCCAAGTTCAACTTTTAAAGCAGTGTATACTCTTTTGACGTTAGTTTTTCAATTCGTTATTCCGTCAATAGCTCTTTTAATAACGCATGTCCACATACGGACTCATTTGAATAAAAAGATTATTAAAACGGATAGTGATGTATCGAGTATTGATAACGCAAGCGTGAACAATGAGAGATTCCAAAGAGATCTGAGGCGGAATACTCGAGCTACAATGGTACTACTGTTAATTTCAGTTGTGTTTACTGTTAGCTGGCTTCCATGGAACGGTTTAAATTTGCTGGTGGAATTCCATCCAAATATATTGGAGCCAAAAGATTTATATTTATCGTTTGCAATTTGTCACATGACAGCAATGACGTCATCAATAACCAATCCCATACTTTATGGATGGTTAAACAGTAACATTCGACGTGAAATGGTGCGAATGGGATGTGTGATAGCTAAAGTTAGTTCGGCTCTGGTGTCGAACAGAAGTTCCTTGACAGATAACTTGAGAGCACAACAGAACACTCAAATTCGCTCCTCTGGGGGTGAATCTTGCAATTACAGAAGTAACCATAATTCAGAAAGTCAAGTTTGACGAAATTGACAAGTTAAATTATATTCAATTACACCAGTGGATAATATTTTCCTGCACAATAGTTAATTTTAATTTGAATTTTAACATATATAAATAAGATTCAAAATAAAAGCAAACATTTCATCGCAGCCATAGCTTAAAAAGCAAAGAATAGTTTGTAACATTAAATTTATGATTTATATTTTATTATACCATTCAAATGTATTTGCTTACTTCAATCATTTTTTATTTGTTTCGAATGTTAACGTACACGTTCTATCCGAAATAAAAACGAACATTTCATCGCAGCCATAGTCTAAAAAGCAAAAAAAAAAAGTTTAAATTCAATTAATAATAAAATTTTTTATACCATTCGATTGAGTTTACCTAAACAATAATTTTTTTTCGCATAATTTGAATGTTAATATATCAATAAAATTCAAACTAAAAACAAGCATTTCATCTTTGCCATAGTTTAAAATAATGAAAATTGTATATTTCATTCCCTTAATATTTTACTATCTAACATAAAAGTATTTGCCTGCGCCATAACCAATTTTTATTTATTTAGAGTTTTAACATGTAAAAATATTCAAATTAAGAGCATCGTAATCATAGTTTAAAAAGGTGAATATTTTTATTATAATCCATTAATTGTTTATAATACAATATACCAGTAGAAAGTACTTCCCTACAAAAAATATTTTGAATATTAACATACAAGTAAGATTTGAAAAAACAAACATTTCATTCAGCCAAAAATTAAAAAGCTGAAAATTAATTATTATATTTCATTACTACTTTTTATTTTACTACACCACTACGAAGTAGTTGCCTATATCAAAAGCCATTTTTCATTGATTTTGAGTGGCAACAAATAAGTGAGATTCCCAAAAATAAAATAGAAAAACTGTTATCGTAGTCAAAAAGGCTGAAATTTGTTCATATTTTTGTATTCAGTTGATGTAAATCTCTTGTGCAATAAAAGCACCATTACTATGAACGACTTTTTTTTTTGAGGCATCTTCTGTGATTGGTTCAATGTGATGTTTCCTTTTAATTATTTTCTAATCATAAAAACGTGTCTGCTACATGAAAAATAGTTAGTCTTCTATCAAGCAAGTGAAAAACTTAGAGAAATAGTTACCAATTTTTTTTAACTGATTACACTAAAAACAAAGAAACAACATCAATGCACTTTCTTTGCCTTAAATAAAAAACTTAGTGTCAAATTTTTTCGTTACAAACTTCATTATCATAACTCATTTTTTTTAACAACAATGCATGCAAATACTTTTTATATACCTAACATTTAAACATCAAATATATAAATAAAATTGTCTGCATTAAAAGGTGAATATGCATTTTTTTATTGAAGTTATCTTTTTATACTCATGAATTTTCTTTTTACTTAAATAATTGAAAACTATGTATTCATGTTTTATAAGCTTCTTGATTCTTCGTACTTATGTGACACAGTTTTAATAGGCTTGCTCACAACTTTTGAAAATATGATGCCAATCTTGTTGTTTCACATTCACATAAAAATTTAGAATTCAAAACATTGATCTATTTTAAAAATCAACTTTCATTATTTACACTGTTGCATGAAACTAATTCCAAATATTTAAGAACATTAAAACGTCTCTTTTTTAAGATTTAAAATAATTCACATATTTTAAAGTTAACAATAAACTATTAATTCTTGTAATTTATTACAGAAATTTAACAGAGTTTTAATGTAAATTACAATATGCTTGTATGTATGCATGCGTTTTAAATAAAACTCATTGCATTTTCTTGAAACTAATTTTATTCTAATAGCGTAAAGTATTATAATCATTTCTCGTAAGGCGTAAAATACAATTATAATGCTTTTAAATAGCAATAATTTACATTTGCCGCATTATTGGTGGTGTTAACCATTATATATAACTCGATATTGTGCTTATGTGCGTGAATTGGGATGACGAAACTATTGATGTACTTATTACTTTTAAAGTATTTGATTACTAAATTAGAATGTTTTTACTTTTAATTATTTTTTTAATAAGTGTTGTTCTAAATTTGATCTTTTAGAACAAATTTATAGATAATTAATTATTTGTTGAATTAGTCAAAAGGCTAACCAAATATACAAAACTTCGTTTTGATTGTGATATAAAAATGCTTAAAACACATAAAAATAAGATTCATTTGAATATTAAGTTCTGTAACTAAATCACATTCCTATTTGTATAAGTTATTATGAATTGTTTTGTTTAGAATTTATTATTTATTTTTTATGTTGTGTGCTCTTTGTTTAAGACATCACTTAAATTTATTTTAATACGCCTTTGAAAATAAATATGAAAAAGTGCTTTAATTTTTGATGATTTAAGTTTTTATGAATGCTTTCAAGCATTATGCTTTTGAAATAAATGTATTATTTTGCTCTGAATAAATTTTATTTAATACCAATAACAAATTTTCTGAATTAAATATAAATCTTATTACGTGTTTAGCCTTATTAAAATTTACCAGACATATGTATGTACATATTACTAGTAAGCACTGTCAAACACAAAAAATGTTCACATAAATAAGCTCGATGAAATTTGAAGTGTTTAATCAAATGATATTGATATAGTACTATTCAAAACTTAATGCATTCTGTTGTTATAATAATTTCAAATTTACGTCAATTTTAAAATTATATTCTTGATATTGTTTTCCTTTGAGGATTTTGATATTGTTTTAACAAACTTTGCACTTACATATTCCGTAATGAGTGACTTTCTATCTCGTAAAAAAACAGTCATTACGTTTAAATGCACTTTTATATGCTTACTTCAAACAGAATACAAAAAGTGCTCTGAAAATAGTTTTTTTTTTATTGGTAAAAGCAACACTTTCTAAAAAAGAAGGCCTCCTCACGGATCAATAAAGTAGTCCGGATTTTTAAAAAAAATACGTTCGGAAAAAGGACCTGAAAAGTAGTTTCTGAAACTTTTATAGTCGAGTATATATATTGATTGCATCAAGTGGAGATTTTTTTGTAAACAAATTGAATAGGTATGTAATCCTTAAAATACATGTAGAAATTACTAGATCAGTTTTGAAAATTGATATTCACAATTTGTATTAAAATACTTTTTGAGTATCGATGCTACTCTGGATCATATTCATCAGGCTAAAGTATAATACAAAAAAAAATAGTGCAGAATAAAAAGAAATACAAAATCTTATACCTTACACTTTGTCTACAGATGAATTTTTTGATCTTTTTGCTACGAATTTCTTTTCACAATAACTTCGTTGAAATATTGAGAACTCCAACTTTTGTTTACGTCTTCTATGGAGCAAGAAACACAATAACAATCTCAATACTCGCATTTCATGATAGGTACATTGAAAGAGAAGCGAAGTAGGTTAGGCTGTCAGGCATTAAATATGTTCTTCAGAACTTTTTGTAAAGGAAAATGAAATAAGTCCAGCTCACGTGTTTGAATTTTAAATTATAATAACTGAGGACTGACTGATTTCAAAAATAAAAATTTCGGAAACAAACGCGATAGAGGAATGAAACACAAGTATGTCGAATGTGACATGAATTTTGACATATACTTACAAAATATGCCGAAAGATGGCAAAGTTCTTGTAAGGAATGAATATAAATGTTGTATAGCTGTAATTTAACCTGTGTTGTTTCCGTCCCACGAACTACGTTATTTAACAACTTCTTTTCACGTTTTAACGCTTGCACTTATCGCTCTGATCATCCGTAGATTGCAGAACTATCTGCTGGCAATTTTTGTAACGAAATGTCAATAAACATACTGTTTGTTTTGTTCCTTTACAGCTTTGCTTTCCGAGATTTTTAACTTTGAAAAGAGTCAGTCCTCTGCTGAATATCATATTGTCTACCGTTAATTTTCTACCTTTTAAAACAGACAAATAATGTAAATATTAAAAAAAAAAAATTGACTTTAAAAAAATCGCATGTTCGGCGAGATTTTTCCCCAATTTTCTTTATAGAAAAAGTTAATAAAACAAAAAATAAATCTCAGTTTTTGCATAGATTCGTGAACTCAAGCATGGGGGTGCAGAAGTAACTTTTAAACATTGAAAAAAGAAATACCACGATTTTTATTTTTTTAAAATAGGCTTTTCGTCACAATGACAGTTTATGATATTTTAGAAATTAGCTAATAGAATGCTATTTTTAAGAGTCAAAACTACTGTAATGATAGCATTTTATATTTTGAAAAGCGTTATTTATGTTGATAGAGTTTCTGATGAACAGAGTGGCACAAAAACTAATTCAAACTTTTCCAGTTATCTAATTCAATCTTAGAACGGTGGGTTGCTAGTTGCGCATGGAAATTAAAAAATATCAAAAAGAAATATTTATCTGTTTATTATTTTCCAAAATTTTATTGCGATCTTATCTAATACTGTCTCTGCACGGTTACCATAAACGCGAGAAATCGGATCCTTCAGTAGTTTGAACATTGGGACATCTTTCTTATTATCCTCCGCTGTATAGTTAATGTTCAATGTCTCCATCTTCATTAATCAATCCTTTATCAATTTTTCAGTTTAGGGAACCTGAAAGAGTTTCGTCCGAAAAATATGGTGAATGATTTATCTTCATGACCTCAGAAAAGGAAATTATTGGCTAAAAGCAAACAAAGTTTAAGAATGTCAAAGCCATTTAAAAAAATATTAACTTCATAATTAAGGATCATTCAGAAAGTTTTAATTCTTAAACTTTCACATCTGAGTGACAAAGTACTTTTTTAAAGGTGAAACTTATTTCAAAATGTCTTAAATAATTATGTAATCCGCACAACTGTTTCATTGGTTATTAGATCAGTCTCAAAAATTAATCAAGACTTACTTTATATTTCAGATTTATTTTACGATAATCTTTCTTTTGTTTTTTTTAATTTCCTCCTCAGAATTTTATTCTTCTCAGTATAAAAGATAATTTTTATGTATTGTGAGTCAATTTTCAAATATTATAGTGTTTCACAACAATTAATTTTGGTTATATCTTGGTGAATTTTAATCTATTGAAAAAAATGAACTGAGTGTTTAAAAAAAAACTGATTTCAAAATGTGG
>OX421978.1:56639353-56954353 GCA_949128135.1 Parasteatoda lunata | reverse complement strand
TCAGTTTCGTGACAATTTGCATATACATGCATAGGGGTTTTATATAATATTGATCATTTCAGCGAAATGAAGTCACGGTGCTTGCCGAAGATAAAATTTTCCAGCCACGATTTTTTCAAAATGTTAGACAACTCTTTCGTGGATCAAACAGTATTGTTTTTAAAGTAGGATTTTCAAGTCTGGATAAACACACTTATACGTAACCAGTGTCTACTTTTTTTAAATATGTTTATGCGTAATTCGTTTCATTCTGAACCTGGAATAGTCTGCCTTAAAATATAACAAAACAGATTTTATAAGCCTAGTTATATGTTTGATTTCACGGTGCTTTTATAAAACTTCAGAAATCTTTCAAAAATTGAATTCTAAATACTATTGCTCTTTTAAAATAATATTATTATTATCATGTGGCACTAACAATTATTTTAACAAAGTAAAAAAAAAAGTAAGAAAAATTTCTACTTAGTTAACCTCAGTTGCGTTGTGATGACACATTAAATTTTATATTTTATAAGAGTCGTTGAACAGCTGACTCAATTTTGAGTTTCCGACTATGTTTGACTCCGTCACCTGTTAATTTGGCACAAAATCCAGAAGACGAGGGTACTCTTGGGTCAAGTATTGAGAGAAATTTGCCTTCGTGGAGGACTTTGGATGAAACTAACCTGTATTTGCGCTTTATGTAGTGGAAAACTCACCCACAGTTAACCTCCGGTCGACACTAACCACCCTCGATAAGTCCGACTGCAATCGGATTCCAATCATTCATCCGTCTACCACTGATGATATTTTGCGTCAGTACCGTGGTCGGTGCGATGCGGGAACGAAATCTGTTTCTACAAGCCATCGTTGGAATTTGAAACTGGGCACTTCAGTGATAGACAATTAATTAAGACATTGAGCTAAAGGACTTGGGTTCTATAATCGCATCCTACATCAGAAAGCCTCTACACGATTATCAAATGTAGTCTGCAGAGACTATTTAAATGGGGAGCAAGTTTTGCGCATAAAAAGAATTTCTATGTTTAATGCAGAAACATACGATGGTTAACAAGAAAGTAAGACAAACGGATTATATAAATTAATTAAGAGAGTATTAACCTCCATGAATTCTTGGGATAATAACTGGATGTTTCTGTGGGTCTTCAAGGTGTTAAAAACATTTAAATTAGAAAGGACTTGAAAATACAGAAAGTCCGGGAAACATATTGCCAAACCATACCGTAGATTATAAAAGGGTTGGCGAAAATTTCTATTGGCGTTAAAGGAGCGTTCTCGCAAATCGCCAAACAGCTGTGCGCTTATGTTTTCGTTTTGTTCTCGGTATCATGTATCTATCTTTCACCAAGTTATATATGGGTGAGACATTTGAGAGTTTCAATTAATGAGGTCTTCATTAGATTCTTCTGCATTAAATGAAATATAAAGCGTATTTTTTTTTCTTTTTTTTTTTTTGTTATAGCGCCGACATAATTGTTTGTATCTGTTAATAAAATTGTGTTTATTAGCGTGTTTTAGAAGGTCGTAATAAAACTAAGATAAAAAAAATTATATATTATTACCTCCATCATCCTTTCTATATTTTCATAACTTTCATTAAATGTATTTCGAGTAGTGAACTTCTTTACCTACTCATCCACTAATTAAAATTAATAATTTCACAATAACCTTTAATCCTTAATAATGAAATGATTATTACAATAAAGTTTGTTTACTTAAAAGATTAAAAAAAATATTTTTTATTGTTCAGCAGAGACTTTGTTTCCAATTCTATACTCATTAATTAAACTTAATGGTTTTGCTTGATAACCATTTACAATTTTTTTAAAATTTTATTTAATTTTCAGTTATTATGGGATTCTTTAAAT
The DNA here is from genome assembly GCA_949128135.1 of Parasteatoda lunata. NCBI lineage: Eukaryota > Metazoa > Arthropoda > Arachnida > Araneae > Theridiidae > Parasteatoda > Parasteatoda lunata. Next base: position 56,952,485 of record OX421978.1, on the reverse strand, counting down.
ATTTTTCGACGTATAGATTATTTAGCAATAATGCGAAAAGCTGAAATTTATAAATGTATAATATTTATAAATGTTTAAGAGAATTTTTAGCAGCTATTTTGTACTAATAATTATTTTAGTTGAAATGTTCATTATACGCAGTTTTACAATAATTTCGTAAAATTCATTGAACAATTGAGTATTACATTTTAAAATGCAAGTAGAAATGAATACTTATTTCATTTTATAATTGTAAAACGGTAGATAAATAACTTCATCATAAAGTTTTACATGATACGAGAATATTATACGATTGCTTCATAATGAAGGAGCAACAATTTAAATTCTAAACTTTTTGTGGAAGAGAAAAAAAAACGAGATATTTTCCTGTCATCGGTGTTAGCGGTTAGAGATATTTTATTGTATAAATATCAAGTCAGTATTGTTCCCTTTTAAATAAAAATACATTTCGCTCCAGAAAACAAATTACTTGAATTTTGTCAATAGAAACTCCCTAATTATTGCAGCAAAACTATTAAATTTCTAATCAAACTTTTTTTTATTATAATTTTGTGTAAATAATTATTATTAATAATATAAATGACTATTGAGAGGAATTATATGAGAATGTCCAATTTTAATGAATTAACTGTTTACGCAATCAGATTAATAACTTTTTTCATAATTTACAAATGGAGAAAAAGTCTTTTACAGTTTAAAAGTGAAGAAAAAAATAAAGTTGAGATTAAATTTATAAAGTAAGCATAACCTGAAGGAGGTTGAAGTAATGGCATTGAAATCAAAATTTCAAAAGAAAAAAATCTAAAACTGACTTTTGATCTAATGATCAGATGTTTACGTTCTAGGACTCAAACTTTAGATTTAGAATTTCCTTAATTCTCTACCACTATTGTAAGATATTTACTTTTCACCTAACTTGTAAAATTAAAAAGTTTAAAATTCCTTACAAAATCACCCAGGCGAAGTGATTGTGTTTTATTTAAATATTATTTAGAAAAATTTTTTCTAAAAGTATTTCGTTTAAAGTTATTATCTAACTTTTGTTTTTTATTAATCTATAGTTATTGAAAGTTAAGTTGATGATTTTTTAGTTAAAATGAATGTCGCCCTGCTTTGCATATTTCAAAAATTATTTTTTAAAAAAATTTATAACTTAACATTAAACACTCAGGACTTACAATTATAAATCAAACAATCACTACATTTATTTATTAAACAACACTCTTATGACGTGATAATAAATTAATCGAAGTCTTAAATGTGAGTTCTATAACATATAATTTATTTAAACTCAGCACATACATCTAATCTCTGTTGTCGCCAATGGCTCAATTTTAAAATATAGTTTTTCTTTTATAAATTTTCTGATATTTTCATATAAAGGATAGTATTAAGTTCGAGAAATAAAAATTTGTGTTTAAAAAAATTTTAAACATTATAATTATTATTAATATTTGACAACAGGAAGTTTTTAATTGAAGGTTGACAATTTTTTTAATTATTTTATTTTTTAATTATGTTTTTTTTAATTATGTTATTTTTTAATTATGCTATTTTTAATTATATTTTTAATTACCAAACTCATATAACAGTATTTAGGAATCTATAAATTTATGTTACGTATGATAGTTGCAGAATAACCTGTACGCAATATATGTAAATTAAATATATTTTTAAAATTGGGCATTTTCTATTAATTGCATTTATTATTCTTATATTTAAGGAGTATCAAGGTATCTTTGACCTCCATAATGAATGAAGTATTAACGGACTTTTATATACTATGTTAAGGAATTGAATAAATTTTTCGCGAAGTTTGAGATCTCATCTCATTGCAAAAAAAGTAATTTAATAAATATTTTTTTACAATAAATGCTTCTAGTAATGAAACAAACGCTTTCAAACTTTATTTTAAAAATATCGATTATTTCGTTTGCAAGAAATTTTTACTTTAAAGCGTAATAACATTTTTGAATACTCTACTTTTTTTCTAGTAAATAATAATATGTCTTTGTTAATTTCTAAAAAAATATCTTCATAAAAGTACTCACTTTATTCTTTTATAGGGAATATTGATTTAATAGAGAATATCACTAAAATAAAACAGGTTATGCTTTCTTACAATAAAAGTTAAATAGAATTAATTCTTCAAAATAGCATTCCAATAAAACATGGTATTGAAATGTTACGTTATTTTTTGTGATTGATTCATTTTTATTTCTTCGCAACCACAATTCTTGTAAAAAAAAATTAAAAAATTAAATCTGTTAAATCAAAAAACTGGATAATGTTTTATAAAATATAAATTACTGCGTTTAATAAATTTTAAATACAGTGTATTTGTAAAGTGATCTTTACAATAAAAAGGTTATTTTCTTTTTTAATTCTCTTCTAAAAAGAATTAATGAGTTATTTTTATTCATCATGGCTAGTCCAGGAGGAGAAAAAGAGTATCGAATTACCCTGTTTAGGTTAATGTTATTTCGTTCTGTCACCACATTTGCGCGTAATCCATCGCCAATACCACCTGCAATCGCCAAGTTTATAATCTATGGTATGGTTTGGCAATACGCGTCTGGGAAGGCGTTTGGAAAAAGATTTCAGAAAAAAGGCCTATTCTAGTAGTTAATTAAAATAACAACACTAAAAAAAGTATGGTTCAAACAATCAGAATACAGTAAAGTTTTTTCTCTAATGACCGAAAAGTACAGTAATTTTCACCGATGCACTATGAAAATGATTTTGCTAAAATTAACAATAATTAATGGTTTTATAGTATGTAAAAAAATTGTAATTGTTGCAAAATTTGGCAGTTTTATCATGACATTTTAGACAATGAAACAAAAACATTTATTAGGTTAAATTTGCTTTTTTAGTTTCCTAATTTTTAACTAAATGTATGTTAATGAGGGCTGTAACTTCGTAGAGTTTCCTGCACACCGTTACCATATGAAAATTATCAACTGAATGGTATAAATCCCTTATATTTTGGTTTTATTAACCAGTATTTTATTAACCAGTGATTGTGTTGAAATCATGGGACCATGGGGTCATAGGACCATAATCGATATAATTTTATTAATTTTTATTTAAACTAGTATTTTCAGTTAATTTTAATAAATTGTTTAGCTGAATTCACGAAATTCATGACAATTTAAAATAATTTATATAAATAAACCCTTCCAAATTGTAAAAGAAAAAAAAATAAAAGAAAAAAATTAAAAAAATAGGAATGAAAACGAATGCAAAAACTATCTCTCGCATCCCAATTTTCAACAAACTATCCTCAAACACCGAAGAAATAAATACCGAATTATCAGAAAATACCGAATAGGTATTTAAATTGATATAATGAGCCAAACTTTTGCAATACCTGGGACTTATATAATTTTTAGAAATTTCAGAAATTTTAAAAAAAACTAAATAAAATATTTGAACAATGACACAAAACAAACTCGAAAGTAAATATTATTTCTGAAACTATACGCATATATTGGTTTTAATATTAAGATTTTTTCAAAAACAAAAAATGTCTATTCAATATATTTTTGCTTATTAAAACGAAGAGGAGCTTGAATAATGAAATTCAACAGTAACCGTAGTGAGTAGATTTTAAATAAAAGAAAAAAGATGTAAAATATTTTTATTTTTTAAATTTAAATTTAAAAATATTTTACAAAAATATTTTTTGCTATATAAAAAGGAAATAAAAACAGTATTAATGGAAATAAATTTAAAATTACGATAACACTTCAGAAGGGAAAAAAATATTTTTTTCTTTTTTATAGTACTTTTCCTCCAGTTTTACAGAGCAGTCTGCTATCACGGTCTCGCTTATGAAGTATTGCATTATCTATTTTCAGTTATCTATTTTCATTATCTATTTTCAGTTGCATTATCTATTTTCATTTATTGCATTATCTATTTGTATAAAACAGTGTAATAGTTACTAAAAATATGTGTTAGATAATCGGAATTATATTTGTGCTAAAATATAAAAATCAAAAAAAGTAATTCCAAAAAACAAATTCATTCATATTTAAAAATTTATCAATAATTGATTTTGTAAATTAAAATGTTTTTAATGACGAATAACTGATTTATCTTAGATCTAAATAATTGCATATAAATGCCAATTCGAAAAGTTATTTTTTAGAAATGAGCCGTGTTTGGAAGATTTTACCTTCAACGCAGAAAAAAACACCGGTGTTTGAATCAGTATTTCATGACCATAAATTATTAAAATGCTAAATAGTATAGTTTTCACTTATTTTCAATTAAATTCATACAAAAAATTTAAAAAATTAGGAAAAATATGTTTGATAAAAATTTTGCGTCAAATGTTAAGGAGGAAATAGCATCATTAATATAACAATAAAAGAGAAGTACAATAGCTTCCTAAAAACTAAACGATTGCAAATTACTTGCATAAAAATAATTTTGCATTCCATAATTAATTCGAGAATTATTGACTGTCAATTTTGTTGTAACACTCTACAGTCAGCAGAAATACAAGCAGAGTGTGTGCGGAAGGGACCTTTTTTTGTATTTAAACTTCACACGAATTTTTTTTTCTCTTCAATTTCCAACTTGTTCGAAAGTTGGTGCAATTTTAAGAATAAGATTTTTATGCTTGCTTTTGAGTTTATGTCGAATGCATAAAAAATGAAAGAAAGATTAGATGTTCCCTGATATACAAGTCTTAACATTTATTTTTAAATTCTTAAAAATATTTAAAAAAAACTTAATTCAAATTAAATAAAAACTGTTTTCAATATAAACTCTTATAATGATATAAAAATTTATATTATTTTTCAAATCAAAGTTATGTTTCATTTTCTTACGATTAAAATATCGATTCTTACATAAAATTATAATAGTTTTATATTTTATTTGTAAAATTTCTTTCTTTGAAAAATTTGATATTTCTAGAATAAAACAATGATGATTGAGTAGTAAACAGCAAAAAGTTGCTGAAGAAAGTGGGTAGGCTGAGAAAAAAAGTATGGTCAAAAGTACCAAAATATATTAAAATTTACCGTTTTTCTGACACTATGGGATCATCAAGATGCTCCGAAATTTTTACCGAGGCGTTTTGGCAAATGATTTTGGTAATATTAACAATTAAATATGGTTTTATAATATGTGACAAAATGTCCTTGTTTTTGAGAAATAACGAATTTCAAAAAATGTAACTATGATGAATAAGTAGCAAACAAAGAACGGATAGGCAAAACAAGCACACTGAGAAAAATTATGATCAAAACTACCAGAATATGGTAAAACTTATCTCTTTTCTGACTCTACTGGAACATAATTTTTACCGAGGCTCTTTGGTAATGATTTTGGTAATATTAACAATTAAATATGATTTTATAATCTGTGACAAAATGACCCTGTTTTTGAAAAATACAGAATTTCCTGACTAAAAGAATAATGAATAGGTAGCTAACAACAAAGTATTGGTGAGAAAAGCGATCACATTTAAAATTTACTATGTTTTTGGATCTATGGATCACTAATAAACTTAATGATCGCGTAATTTTTACAGAAGCACTTTGGTAAGGAATTTAGTAATGTTAACGATAAAATATGGTTTAATAGCAATTGATAAAATTAGGTAAATGTAGTAAAATTTTGTAATTTTACAATGCTATATATTTTAAAGCATAACAAAAAAAAACGTTTATTCGTTTAAATTTACTTTTCAGTTTTGTATCTGTTACTAAATGTTTCATTAGAACTGTAATTTTTGAAACCAGAATTTCAGGTAAACCGAACTAAATCATTTACAATTTGAACCGAAATCCAAACATACAATGGACAATTCTAGTATCTCTTAATTCTTTTTATTCTGAATCCAAACTTATTGAAATTCTCGCCTTATCCAAAAATCTGATTATTTTTTTTCGCCAAATATTAATTTATTTAGTTATTAAACATTTAAACTGCCCAAAAAGGCCTCCGTAAGAGGTGCAATCAAAAACGATCCCTGAGTGTTTTTGACGTCACATGTGCTGAATAGAAACGTGCCGCCTCCATTTGCTGACACTATTTTGATGCTCTTTTAGTTTCGATATCACTTATATCGTATGAGCATCCTTTGTAAATTATTAGAATGATGAAAGGAAGATTTCAAAAAGAAAGAATATTTCAAAACTTCAAACTATTTATTTATCACTAAAATATCTGGAGAAATTATTTTTGAGCTCTTCACAACGAATCAACATTTCTTTTCGGCTAAAATCAGGGGTGTTAAAGTATTATTTTATTCTAATTATTTTAAAGTTAAAACAATGCTCCATTACAAACTAATTACTTAATTAAAATCAGTCTCAAATTGGATAGGAATAATATACATTTGGATATAGGAAGAATTATTTTACTATTTGGTGTTGCTTTAAAACAAACCAGCACTTTCATAAATCTAGTCCATTGAAAATCATCAATCTAGTCCATTGATAATATAAATCCTTAATAGCTAGAATCCATGAGATAATGTTCAAAAATTCAAATAATGTAATTTAGTTTTGCTTCTTTTTAATTAGTTATTTATTTTATTTTTATAGAGTTGAGGAATTTTCTTTTTAAATAAATATTTACTAATGTAATTTATGTCTTTTTTTACTATGTATTAAATATTTAAATACACATTAATACTTGTATTTACTTTTCTTTGAGTAAATGGATATTTTGCTACATTAACAAATTATTTTTGTTTGTTTTTTTCAAATTTATAAATTATAATTCCTGTTCTGCAATTTAGTATTTACAAAAGTATGGTAATTATTAATTTCTCTTTCTCTTTTTGCCAACTATTAAAATATTACAATATTAAAATATTACAATTAACACAATATGTTTTTTTTAAACTATAATTAAGAATATTAAAATAGTAAAATAAAATTTTATTAATTTTTAATTAAAAAAATTAACTATCGTCGAAAACGAATCAATCAACATTTTCAAGAAACTAGTCCATTGAAATATATATGTCGCCCAACATTTCCATAATCAACTTATACTTAAAATTTCATTTAATGTTATGTAATTTATCCACATAATTACAGCTAATTTCATTAAGCATGACGTTTTTATTTCGCTAAAGCTTAAGGATAATAATAAAAAAATAAATTTATACAAAATGAAAAGAAGTTCTATAAATCACATTCGTTATTATTTATTAAATAAATAAGAAATAGACAGTAATGTTAATATTTTCTCTTAATATTTTTATTATTTGAGTAAATAGAATGCTACAATTTAGTATTTACAAAAGTATGGTAATTATTAATTTCGCTTTCTCTTTTTGCCAACTATTTGTCAGTGCTTGTGATGAAGAATATTAAAATTAACACAATTTGTTTTTTTTAAATTATAATTAAAAATATTAAAATAGTAAAATAAAATTTTATTAATTTTTAATTAAAAAAATTAATTATCCCCGAAAACGAATCAATCAACACTTTCAAGAAACTAGTCCATTGAAATATATATGTCATCCATCATTTCCATAATCTACTTATACTTAAAATTTCATTTAATGTTATGTAATTTATCCACATAATAACAGCAAATTTCATTAAGCTAGACATTTTATTTCACTAAAGGATAATAATAACAAATTTATGCAGAATGAAAAAAAGTTCTATAATTCACGTTTGGTATTATTTATTAAATAATTAAAAAAAATAGACAGCAGTAAAGTTAATATTTTTTTTAATATTTTTATTATTTGAGTAAATAGAATGCTATGACGAGAAATTATTTCTATATGCCATTATAAAATTTAATTCCTGTTTCTGTAATGTAGAACTAAATAAATGCATATGCTCAATACTCTTATACTTTTATAACATGGATTAACACAGTTAAAATAAAGTTAATAAAATCTACTAGAATATGCTATTTTTTCTTTAACTTAAACATTGTTTTGAAAGAATAAATATAAGGTTTTGCTAGGATCAGAAATTTCTAAAAAGGCTACTGCTATACTGAAAACAATTCCTTGCTTTGAATTCATGCTCGAATAAATAAATAAAAAAGTATCAATAACTTACGTTCTTCTACATTTTAAAATCTAAAACTATTCTGTAAAAATAATTGATTCAGCATTTCTTTCACTTAACATGAAAGTAAATCTTTGAATTGAATTTAAAATATACTTTAAAATTATAATTAATATGCTTAAAAATGAAAGAAGAATATTTTTTTTGTATTTATAACGCATAATTTTATTAAGTAATACCAGACGTACTTAACTCATTGTAACACCTCTTTTATTGAACGAAAAAGTGTTGAATATTCAGAACTAAAAAATTTCGTCAACTATTAATAATGTCCAATGGTTACCATTGAAATTTAACAATATAAAAATACGTGATGTTAAACCCAAATTTTCATTATGCTACATTAGGTCGAAATTTATTATACAGATAGTTCATTACGAAAATTCCTGTTTTAAACGATTCTGAATGCATTAAAATTTTAAAAAATATTGGCTGAAATTGTCCATTTGAACCGAAATTTGAACATACAATTTGAAATGAAAAATTATTAACTAAATGATTTAATTTCCGCATATTTTGCTTTTATTAACCAGAATGATGGGTTTTTCACTTGAAACGTCACTATCATACTGTATGGTAATTTTGTAAGGATTTTTTTCCCTTGCTGAAGGTATTTTTTTCAGAAATTTTTTTCTCCGTGATTTTCAAGGATACTAATTTATATTAATTAAGAAAGATAATTGAAAATATTTACGTTATAAATACTCAAACAAAAAAACAAAATATTTCGGAACTAAAGAACAGAGCATAGTTATTTCTTATTTTTATCTTATTTATTACCTTGTTTTTCTAATATTATTCTTAACTTATTTTTTAGATCTTATCTTATTTTATTCTCTTTTTTTCTTGTAAAGGTGGGAAAAAATAGGAATCTGATCAGCCGAGATTTCGAATAATATTTTTTGGATCCAAATAGTCTACGAAATGCGTTCGAAAATGATTTATAGTTTTTATGCAAAACTCAATTGGTATATAAAAAACTAATTTAAGAAAATATTTCCGATCTAATTTTTGGTTATTAAATATAAAAAAGTTCGCTATTCAATTACATTTGATTACATAAATTAATTACTTCTTTTCATATTTTCTGCTTCATGTTATTCACTTCACGTATAATACGTGAGTAATAGAAATTTGTATAATTTTAAAAATTATTTTTTAATTTAGTATTTGTCAAAATTTTAAAAACTATTTAATTTAATTCTGAATTTCAAAATATTTAATATATGTGTGGTAATTATGTGTTAAATGCTTATCTGTATTCTATATACTTACAAAATAATGTATCAAAAGTATAGAAAATTATTTAGAAAGCCAAAATTAAGCGTTCTAAATTCAAAACTTAAAATTTTTACTAGAAATGACATTTTTTACCGAAATAAAAACATTACACAGGGGAACAATTTTATGTTGCATTTTTACAAATTCTTGATCTTGCCAGATTCGGATGTGGAAATTTCAAATCTTACATTAGTTTTGCTATTAAAGCTGCAAACTGTTTTTAAAATGACAGTTTTTAAGCTAATTACTTGTCGAAAAGAACAAGTTTAAAAACGTTACATATGACTGGGGGTCACGTAAATTTTAAAACAAGCTTCTGGGGGAGTCAGGGAAAATCATTAGGATTAAAATTGCACAGGAACCTGTGCACGGAATAGATGTCGTACGCGACCAGGAGCTTTCCCATTTTGACCAGTTCAGAAGCACACGAAGAAACAGTTCATAATGGGGAAGCGCCACTAGTGGCGTATGAAGACATTTCTGGTTTCGGGTTTCTATGCAATTTTAATCATGAGGATAAGCCCTAACTTCCATCGAAGTTTGTTGCTATATTACATGACTTCCTGTTATATATAACTTTGTGTATTTCTTTAAAAAAATAGATTAAAATGGCATTACAAAATGTAGCTGGGATAGAGAAAGCTATTACAGAGTTTAAATCAGTGACCTGAAAAAAATATCAAAGATTCGTTAAAAAATCTCACGCAACATAAAAAAAAAAATAATGTTCCTATCAGGAGATATAGTTTACAATACATTAATGCGGGCCATGATGGCTCAGAGGATAGAGCGGTTGCCTTACAATGAGATGAACCGGGTTCGAATCCCAGCGATAGCTGGTGGATTCAAATTCCGCATCCGGCTTGCACCGACCACAGTGCTGACATAAAGTATTCTCAGTTATAGACGGAACATGGGTTAGAGTCCCTTTGCTGCCAGGCTAGCCATGGGAGGTTCTTGTTTTCCTCTCCATGTAACACAAATGCGGGTTAGTTTCATCAAAAAAGTCCTCCACGAAGGCAAAACTTCCCCTAATACTTGATCCAGGAGTCCCCTTGTCTTCCGGATTGGGTTCAAAATTACAAGGCTATGGAATTGAACATTAGTAATCCTAAACCCAAAACTTGAGTCGGCTGTTCAACGACGGTTATAAAAATGAGAAATAACTAGATATATAAATAAATAAATAAAAATGGGGTTCTGTCATAAATAAAAGCGACACAAGTAGCGCAAATAAGAGTTAGTGTAACGAATACAAGGATAATTGTAAGTATCGAAAGCGCATTAAGGTCCATAATACGTGATTTTCCGAGAAAATGAAAAAATAAAAAAACAATAGGACAGAATTTCGGTCACTGTATTGGAAGGATTGATTTAATTTTCTAATAACTCTTACTATTCGCAAAATAAAAATTGTGAATACTTTGAGTTATTATGAAATTATCGTGACAGAATTGGCAAATTTTACCACATTTACCAAATTTTATCACATATATTAACATATTTGTTGATGATTTTATCAAAATCAATTCTAAAGCTCTTCGGTAAAAATTGCTTAGCTTTTTGGTTTTCTCATATAGCCAGAATCGTAGTAAAATTTGCCATATTCAGGTAGTTTTAACTGTACTTTTTGCCTAGTTAGTATTTTACTAAACTTAATAACTATTAACCTTATTCAATGAATTACTTAATAATGATATAATAAAATTAATTTAAAATATATTGACCATAGTAATTATATATTTATTCTTTAATTGCTCCTTTAAAAAAAGGGTTTTCTCGATAAGATTAATGATTAAAAACTTAAAGAACTCCTTTTTAAAGAAAAATATATTTAATGCCTAAGATGATTAATTTATTACATTTGACTTTTTAGCATATTTAATGAATGTGTGTGTACTATCACTTCCTAAAATTTTGCCCATCTTTTTAAAATCACACAGAATCATATATATATATATATATATATATATATATATATATATATATATATATATATATATATATATATATATATATATATATATATATATATATATATATATATATGTGTGTGTATGTATATATATATATATATAAGTTTATTGAACGTACTTAAATACTTAATTTATTTTATTTGCCATGTCAGATAAAATCAATAATCAACGCTAACGTGGTAGCATGGGTTGAGTTCGACACCAAATTATTATTCCTAAAGTGATCAAAAAATCATGTATTTATTTTGTTTATAAACTTACTTAAAATTTGTTTCTATTAAACTGAATATTTTAAAATCAATGGTAATTAATATAAAAATAAAATTAGTTATGTATTGATAGTCAATATCAGTAGAAAAAATATATCAATTGGCTTAGAAAAAAAGTAAAAAAAAATCATCATGCAATTATTGGAGACAATCATGCTTAAATAATTTAGGTATTAGCTACATTTTGGAATGAAAAAAATTATGTACTTAAAAGTAAAATTGGAGGAGTAAAAGTACTCATTCGTATTGAGAAACCGTAAAAAAATTAACGTACTACGATTGACGCCAATGATGCTAAATTAATGATGGTAATGGGTATTAAAAAAAATTTAAAATATGAACTAAAAACTAAAATGCAAAATTAATGGTATTAATTCGGTTAAAAGAGAACAAAAAAATGCGATACAATTATTAACACCATTGGTGCTCTATTGATTTTGGTCATAGGTCCTAATTGAAATAAAGAAATAAGTCATATACTAAAAAGCTATTTTAATGAAGAAATTGGTACTAATCCCTTTAAACGTAACGTACAAAATTGCCATACTATTACTGACGCTAATGATGCTTAACTAAATTTGGTAATAGATATAACTGGTATTATGGTAATTGGATCAGTTTCAATAGATAGCAAATATACTACTATAGGTATAAAGATATCTATGGTAATCTATATTTCTTTTTAAAACTGCATCTATTCTTTGAATTTTTATAAAACATATGGAGGAAAGAGATATTTTTACGGCCCCTCAAAAATGACAGGTACTAGAGAAAATTGCATCATTGTGGTACATTTTGGTTATCGTAAGTCGACGTCGAGCGATAGCGATATTGTGTAGCATCTTTCAATTTTTTGTGTAGCATATTGTGTAGCATTATTGTGTAGCATATGTCTTTCAACCATAATTAATTAAACGCTTAGTAGATTTATGAATAAGTGTTAATATCTTTTTAACATCTTTTAAACCTAAATGAATTCCAATTCCAAAAATAAAAATGGAAAAGTTATTAATTAAATTCTTTCAGTTTATTTTTATTTATTTATTTTTTATAAATTGAAGAGCTCAGTCGAAAAAAAATGATGAATATTAATGTATTTGGGGAAAATAAACATTAAAATTATGTAAGCACCAAAAGACTATTTTTAAAAAATAAAGTGAAAATTAATTTTTTAAGCATGTGGTAAACTATAAATTTAATGCTGTTGTCTTAATGAAATTATTTTTTCAAAGTTGTTAATAATTTGTTTTTTAGATACCGAAAGAATAATAAAAACGAAAGAATTAAGCATTTTCTTGATATAATATTGATGACGTGCGTAAGTTTGTTTGAAGAGATATTTTATTTTATAAATCACAAGATAAAATGGTGATGTGCAAGCATTCAATTAATTTTTTTTTAATTTTTAAAAACATTATTTTTTAATTGGAGAACAACATTTGATGGTATTAAGCATAGATGGATGTACAGTCAGTAACGGTTGGTTGGATTTAAATTTTGTAAATATTTTGGTAATATCTCAAAAAAATCTCTTAAAATCAGTATAGCATATAATTGTAACTGAGGTGGAATGTGTTAATTTTGACCAAAAAATCAACTTTTTAGAAAGAAACATAGAAATTTTTTATTGCATCCGATTTCGTGAGCAAAAACTACTCCTGCTACAGAATTTCATTAAATTCTATCAATTAGGGGAGTCTACAAAGATATATGAGCATTTAGCTTAATAAATTTGGCTATTTATGAATTGGTAGAAACAGGTTTATGTTGTGTATCACTTAGAAATTGTTTTTTTTTCTTTTTTTCTTTAAATAATTCATTCCGTAGCATAACTGTTATTTACCGGGAATTAAATATGATTTTAAATTAAAAAGTAATTAATAAAAAAGTGGTCGAACTATTTTCAAAGTTATTTCTTTGCATAAACTTATCAACCGAGCAAATTACTCAATTTGACTTCAGATTAATGAAATAATGAATTAAAGATGTTTTAAATTATTCTTCATTGCATAAACTTATAAGTAATGTAAATCTGACTTAATAGAAAGCATAATAAAAAGTAGTTATAAGATTTTCTTTCCTCAAATAAAAACTAAGAAAGAATTTATTTTATTTTCTCTTTATCTGGCTGTTTGCGTTTAATAGTTGAAGTTCTCTAGCCGCGTAAATGTATTATTCCGAAAATCTAAATACCTTTTCATTTAACTTGTACGTATTAAAAAATTTAATGCTTTATTTGGCTTGATAGAATTATGCTTTTAAAAACAAAAATTAAATTTAATACGGTTGCTTTTGTAATTTCGGAGGTATAATATTTAATTTATCCATTGAAAAAAAAAAGGAAGAAGAATAAAAAGAAATAAAAGGAAAGAAAGAAAGGCTGGTAGTACTATTATTTCAGGCTTTTTTTATCTCGTTGAAACGTCCCGCAGTGGACTGATCGTTAAGACACGGTTCCCAGCAGATCACCGAAGTCAAGCATCACTGGCTGCTGTCAGTGTGCGGGTGGGTGACCACTTTGATCAGTCTGCGTAGGGACCGAGGGTGTGCGGTATTGGTCCTCGTTAAACTGTTCTACCGTAAAGTGCTCGACTTCGCGTGCAGGTCGTTGGGCTACCGAAGCAGGGGTGCCATCCCCTCTGCAGAGGATCAAAATTGTGATGGCATGTCTTCGGATCATCCTCAGGGATGTTTCCCAGACCGTCGCCAATAGCCCATTGTGCAGCTCTAGTGCGACGTAAATTAACTACATCAACATCTATCTCGTTGAAACAAAACGGGTGATAAGTAATCCCAATAGATAAATAATTTAAAGCCCCTAATTGTGTCCTGTAATCATCAAATTATAAATTTTTAATAACTTAGTGGTAGATTACATAATAAAGAATTACTTAATATACGCATGACTTTACTGTCATTCTTTTCAAAAAAGCACTTTCTACATTAAATTGTAAATATTTGCCTTTAATGACTATTTATTATGTACAAAAAATTTTATTGCTCAGTCCTCCTTACAAATCAGGCTTACTTTTTATTTAAAAGTTATTTTTTTCAGCGGCAGGCACTAAACTTTCGTTTTTCACATCGGAATATGCCGGACGTATTTCTCATTTAAAGTTACCCAGTGGGTACATGTGAACCCATGTCATGGAGGCGAGCAACATTACCCACGCTACACTGCCACAGATACCCGTTTATAAGGTGGGTCACATTCACACACCACACAATAGAGAATAACACACTGAGAGAAATATCCATGCCCTGAGCGGGATTCGAACCCGCAACCATTTGCTTCACAATCAGGCTCACTCAACTCTCAGCCACCTAGTCGGTATATTTAAAAGGAAAATAGTGACATTAACAAGATTTCATTATTCACATTATTCTTAGTTAAACACAACATTTGTCAGTAGCTGAGCCATACCATGGATACAAGGATTCGGAGATATCTTTTTCTCTTAAAAGGAATTAGTAGTTTTGAAATAAGTATGATGTTCTTGGCCGTTTCAGAGACAGAAATGTCCATACAAATTAGGGTGGACGGGGAGTGAATTGCGAAGGCTAGATGATGAATAATACCATCTGTTTTCAAAACTTTGTATAGATTAGATTCACAGCCATATACAAACCAATCAAATTGTTTAAATAAGTTTATAACTATTAATATTTGTAATGTATTAACTATTATTAATAACTGTTGCTAATTTTTAAAATTTAATAACTATAGATTTCAACTATCAGTCTTTCAACTATCAGTATTCAGTCCTTAAACTATATAATTCAGTCGTAATAATCAGTGTTGATCTTAAAGAATGCTAACTGTTGTTTGGAAATTCAACTAAAACTAACTCAGTGATTTGACAGCGCATAGAGGGCCAAGGCCTACTTGGCCCATCACAGTTTTCTTGACCTTTGAGCTCTGGGGGGGGGGGGCAAGAGCAGATGTTCCTGTAGGATGGTAAGCTCAACGCGGACCGCCCAGTGTTCAGTTCCCAAGCATGCTTGTACTCACTTTATCGACCCACTAAAGGGATGAAAGGCTGAGTCAACCTTACCTGGCACGAGAATCAAACCAAGGGCCAGTAGCACGACAGCACGAAGCGCCACCAATTAGCCACCGGGCGTCAATTCAACTAAATTTGTTTAATACCTAAATAAATATCAGAATATGTGATATTAGCCGTTTGATTTATGTATTATGTTGTACGTAAGTTACACACATATTATAGTACTACAGAATACTCACTTTCTTATCACACTCTGAACAATGTAAATAAATTTAGGAAACATATATTTTAAGATGAAAATATATTTCTGGATATAAATTGTGAATATTAAAGAAAAGTGATAATGTCGAAAGATAAGCTTAAGAATTACATTTGAGAAATAATGATAACTTACGTAAAATAAATACTTTCAATAGAAAAGTAGGTTTTTAAATGAATAATACCGAACAAGTTAACACATAAATTAAATTTTTAAAAAAATATATAATTAAAAATATATAATAAAATAATAATAAAAAAATATATAATTAAAATTTATAACTTAAATGTAAGATAAATTGGCATGTTATGAGCATTTTAACACGACGCTCCTCTTCAAATTTCGCTTAATGTTCTTGAAGATGAGCTACGTGTTCGAACGCTCGAAATATGCCGACTTCTCTAACAAGCAAACAAACGACATTCCAATTACGAGGCAAACAAATATTTTCAGTCAAGTATAAACTGGTGAAACGATTGTTTATGTGGTTTTTAGAAAAGATTTGTGAATGCTTGAAATTACTCTAGTATTCATACTAGTATTCATTATTCTAGTAAGTATATTTTTACTATAAAGTCATTTCTAAAGTAAGTTTATATTTTTGGGGAAAAAAACGAAGTGTACTTAAATCAATTTTATTTAGATAGCTCTCTTTCAGAGCTAGATAGCTCTTATATAGCTTCGCTTTCAGAGCTTATTTTAATGTATTAAATGCTAAAACTATCTAAAAATAAAAATATGTATTTTATTAAATATGAATCCTTACGTTTAAATACTGATATTGCGATTGTCCGGGGAAAAAAAGAATGAAATTACTTTTTTCACATTCATTTATAATTTTCTTAGTTCAAATGCTTGGTACACTTATCATACTGTATGGTTATGACATTTAGGCTGAAAAAAATTAACTGTTTTTAATTTTGAAACATATTTTAAAAGAGAAACAGGCATATTAGTTCAAAAAACTAAACAAATTACCTAAAGTGTACAGTTTACATATATGCATTATTTTATGTATCAAAAGCAATATTTTGAAACTGCAGATAAACCTGTTATTACTGATTTTACTACTGGTGTTGTTTCTAAGGCTTCTTACCAACTCTAGCAAACCTGTCTGGTGAAACCAAGTGAATGTAAGGAAGATGGTGCATTTTCTGTTTTTAGTGGCGCCATCTATGTCCAAGAATACGAAATGAGCCACACGCACAAACCACAGCCCGTTTCACAGGAAAGACCCAAACATCTTTCATTCATTCATCCGCAGATCGTAGTTTTGACCTGAATTAGAAAACAATCAATCTCCAACTCAATACCCCCAGAGGTATGATTTGTTATGAGAACATGGGGGACTTTTAATCTGACAAATTTTACTTGCACTAGTGACCATTTACTACACGGGAAGCCAACGCCCCAACGCCTTACCCGGCCCCATTTCACTACTAAATAACTATACTATTACTATTTGATAATCATTTTTTCATACATACGAGCTAACATTACAATTCTAAAGTAAGTAATTCTACACTGTTAAAATTATCTCGGTAGATAACAATTTAATTTGTTTAATTCTTCTTTAGTAAAAGCTATTTTATTGACAAAACAGTTTTTCTCTCTTTTTTTTTCAACCTAATTATAAACGGATTAAAACTGTAAATACAAACTTTAGGGTCTGCGTACGATAACTTTACCTTTTATCACATCATTTTATGATTATTTTCTTTTTCAGAAATCTTTTTATGGTTTTGAAATCATATATATAAAACTGTGATTCACTGTGATACTTAAATAATATCAATCAGTAAGACTTTTAAAATAAAATCAGTTTAAGATTTTTCTTGATACTGAGACACTGAATCTGTAGTATCAAAGGTGACAAAGCTCTCGCCTCCCAATTATGCGACCAAAGTTCGAATACCAGCTTCGACTAGTCGTACGAATGCTGCCGTCAGCTCGCACCGATAACAATGCTGACATAGTTATTTTATAGAAAAATTCATTCAAATAAGAGTTTATTTGTTAAAATAACAATACTTTTTTTTTTCCAATGGCAGGCACTGAATTTGAATCTTTGCCTATGAAAATGCCAGAATTGTTGCTCATTTCGCGTTACCCAGTGGGCACCTGTGAACCAAAGTCACGGAGGCGAGCAACATTGTCCACGCCACACTGCCACAAACCCGTTTATAGGGTGGGCCACATTCACACATCACAAACACACACAGCACAAAGAGAGAGAGAAACGTCCATGCCCAGAGCGGGAAACGAACCCGCAGCCAATGGCTTCTCAGTCATGCGCGCTAACCACTTGGCCACCTAGCCGGCTACAATACTTATCTGCTTAACAATACTTATCTGTTTAAAAAATAGGCCAAAATCCGTTAAGAAATATTGATACCTTAAATCCGCAATCATACATTGTTGGATCAGCCTGTGAAATAAGCAGCATTGCCCATAAAAAAACACATGCTACGTAAATGATCGCTAGTAAAAGAATGGACATCATCCGTAAAATTAAAATCAAGATCAACATAATAGTAATGGTATGGTATTGTAGCATAGTAATGGTATGGTATTGTTAATATAAAAAAATGTAAAAAGAAAGAAATGAAAATGTAATAAATGAGTTTTGTTTTATGTACCACGTATTAATCTTTAGAGATTGGCAAATCACAGAATAGTAAATAAAGTTCATTAGTAAGCTTGATTTTAACGTAGAAAATAAAGTGTTCTCTCATGATGTTCCAGAAAATTTTCCGTTTAAATTTATTTGACTGTAAAAAACAGCTTCGTTTTACATTTGAACTACTTGCGTGTACAAACGAACTTAGCTGTAAAATACTGTAATATGCTACAGTTATACATTAATAGGATAAATATGCGGAACTCTATCATATAGCTTTAAAAATAGGCCTTGTCCACAAAATTATATGGTAAATGGATGTTAAAAGTGGATGTGTAATTAAAATACGAAAGATGAAATATTTTTATAAACTTTAATTAGTTAATCCACAATTGGTGTAGTACTCCCCAATACATTATTTTTTTTTTCATCTTAAGACATGGAATATCCGATTTTGCTATGCGGAGAAAACTGCAGGTGCAAATACGACTTTGACGTACAGAACAGTTCAGGGTTAAAAAAAGCAAATTATTATAATTGCTTACTATATTTTTTTAGTATTTTGTATTTAATAAAGGACATTTATAGTGAATATGATATAAATCTGATTAGAGATAATATTAAGATATTATGATCTAAGGTAAATCCATATAAACTGAAAAATCGACTATGTATTTGAATAGGTGATCGACTAAGGTTTTATAATTTCACCATAAAAATTTAATTATATGGAGATATTTAAAAATTTTCTAATAAGATTTGTCAGTATAATTTTTTTTTGTTTCTAACGGAGAAATTTTGCTCAAAACTCAATTCCATTTCAAAACAAAATTTTAAAAAATGTCAAAAAAAACACAGATTAGTTATTATTTTGCTAATTTTAAAAATAAATGCAGATTTCGGTGCTGTAATATAAGACATCAAAAGTAACAAAATATTTAAAATTATTTATTCCGAGAAAAATTCGAAAAGCAAAATTTGATAGCTAAACATATTAACGAAATCTGTATCGTTATTGGTTAAATTTTTTAGGCATTAACATACTTTTTTCTAATAGAATTTTAAAATTCATACTATCAGATATTTAAAAATTATGATAATATTTTAAAACTTCAATGAAATATTTTTACTGAAACTATTTTTAACATTGATAAATCTTCAAAAGGAACATTAAATTAAATTTATCTTAACTTGGGAAGTTCCCGTTTACAAAATAATTAGGTTTCAGAACTCAATTCTCTACAGATCAAAAAATAAAGTAAACAAAAACAACAATAGCAATAAATTACAATGTAACAATAGAATAGAAATAACAATTAGTTGCTTATTTTGAATTATTTTAATTCAGAGGTAAGAAAGAAAATGGTTTTGGGAAATAAGGGCAACTTAGAACAAATTTTTTTAATAATTTCTGTTTTTTATAATTAAAATTTATCAAGTGTTAATTAAAGAATGCATTGAAATTAAGAAAAAATAAATATTTTTCTAATTAAGTAACAAAAATACATAAAGCCTTTGATAACTTAGAAGTGTTTGTTTAATGGAGCCCCAAAGGAGGCAAAATTATAGCTGTAACAATCTCAGGCTTTTATCATTTGATATAAAAATGATGCAAATGTTTAGTGCAAGTTTTATTTTGTGCACTAGTGTAGCTTTTATTTTTTATTTTATATCTTATTTTATAACCGTCGTTGAACAGCCGACCCAATTTTGAGTATAAGACAACCAATGCTCAACTCCGTAGCCTTGTAAAATTGAACCGATCTAGAAGACAAGGGAACTTCTGGATCGATGATTGGGAGAAATTTGCCGTCGTGGAAGACATTTTGATGGAACTAACCCAATTTTGCATCACATGGAGAGGAAAACTACGAAAACCTTCCACAATTAGCTTAACGACAAGGGGACTCTAACGCAGGATCCCTCTACCACTGAGGATATTTCACATCAGCTCTATGGTTGGGGTCAGCCGGGTTCAGAATTCGAATCTTCCAGGGATTCGAATTCAGGTCACCTTCAATTTCATGTTAATGATTTCAAAATGTCTAATTTGATCTGTGGTTGCTCTAGGGATAGAACTCTCGCCTCCTAATGAGGCGACTCGGGTTCGTTTCTTTGTGATAGCTGGTCGATACAAATTCCTCTCCCGCCTAGCCTTGACAGACCACATTGCTCAACTCCGTAGCCTTGTAAAATTGAACCGATCTAAAAGACAAGGGAACTTCTGGATCGCCTCTGGACTTAAATGTATCAGTGGTAGACGGATCTTGAGTTAGTCCGTTTTTAGTCATGCTAAACCGTAGGAGGTTTTCCTCTCCATGTAACACAAATGCGGATTAGTTTCATCTAAAATTCCTACACGAAGGCAAATTTCTACCAAACCTTGATCCAGGAATTTACTTGTCTTCTCAATTAGGTTCAAAATTACAAGGCTTTATATTTTAGAGTTGAACATTGGTAGCATCGTAAATTCAGCACAGAGTCATCTGCTCAGCGCCGGTTATAAAATAAAATAAAATGTCGTATTTAACTTAAAAATGTTAACTTAATTGCATACGGACATATTCGGATGAATTCACGGTATGTTTCTTAAATTTTAATTTGCCTTAAATTCTTTTTTCAAATTCATCCTATCACATACAATTTAGTTTTATCAAGAATAACTCAATTATAGTTAATTATTTAAAATAAATAAATATAAGAATTAAAAACTTAACTAAAATTTATTGTTAATTTTTCGAAACTGATTACCTAACCCTTTGGTAAAAATTTTCGAGCTTTCTGGAGCACCCATTGAGACAGAAACACGGTATACTTTATTATATCAGGTAGTTTTGAAAATACGTAGTTTTTTCTTTTTACAGCATTCAAGGAAAAGACTGAACATGACTTGACTTCTGGGTGAACAATTACATTCTTTTACCCAAATCTAAAACAAATATGATAAGATAAGGATAAATCTTATGATATTCAATGATACACTATTGGATTCATTCATTCACTATATTTTCATTCTAAAATTATGGTAAATAAACCGGCCGCAGTCTGTCCATCCAATTAAACGTGAGGTTTGCAGTATAAAAATATTTGTTTACCTTCACATTTTGAAACCGTTTACAACTAGTGGAAACAAAACTATAAAACCATGGGAAAAACCATGAATGCAAAACTATATGGTTTTTCTATCATTTGCAATCAGCGTGGTTGTAAATCGCAAAATAAAATTTACTTCATATTGGAGATATTCTTTTAGTTAGGTAATGGACATTGGAGTTAAGTTGGTGTTGAGTTGTGTTACGTAATTTAGTGTTATGTAATTTAGGTAATTAATCTGGTTGTTTTACCTATAGTAAGAGATAGAAAATACAAGACTTTTTTGAGCGAAGCAACTTTACGGTGCTGTCATCTATGCATGAATAAGAGTATCATATTGTAATAGTATTGGGTCACAAATTGTGGAATGTAGGATGATGGAAACTGTTAAAGGGAATGGAGGAAATATTGTGGTGTCAACGGTAGGACCTGAACACCCCTCTTGTCCGACAAGGGTCAAGAGATTGACGGTTTAGCCCTCTCGCCTGTAGGAGGTACTCAGCTACAAAGAACTAAATGGCTTTATTAGGTTGGACTAGTTGGTACTGAAAAATTCTGCTTTTTAACAGTTATTGGAGAAAATAGTTTTAAAAAAACCTTTTTCTCGAAATTAGCAGTTTGAATACCATCTTATTTAGGGTTAAAGGACTTTTTCGTTTGAATATGGTAAAATAACAATTAAATAAATTTTCATTAACACTTTTTTTTCGGAGAAGTTTTAAACAGTGTGTTCCTTTCTTTCCTATACATAAAAATTCACTAAATAATGTATTCGATAAAAAAAAAATGCTTACTAAAATACAGCCAGAACTGTCTTCTCCGCATTTCTTAAACATATTTTCGCAAATTTATTTCCCTCTCCGGGAAATCCTATAAACATTTTGGGAGTAAGCAATTACACGCATCAAATCAATATTGTAAAAAGAAAAAACAACTCTTAATCGTTTCTAATCATATTTTACTATTCGAGTTAGATAAAATGTTGAATCTGAACATAAATGCGCCATACGATTTATTCATTAATAAATGCTGACGTGATTCTCTATAAATTGCAATTCTATCCTGAGAGTGATTCAAATTTGTTTACAGGTATAAACGGAACTAGTTAAACGTGTCTGCAAGAAATATTTGTTTCGTTATTTTTTACCTAAAGCTATGCACAAAATCACATTTTGAAATACTTTTTTTTTGAAGAGATTACTGAAGATATTTTTCTTGCAGACTCCTTTACGTTTTGATCAATTTTAACATTTTAGACGAATGCAATGAAAATAAAATGCACGGGTGCGAAGAATATCAAATATGCCACTTGCTTTGAACTATTGATTAGCATCAGCAAAATAAACCTTCCATATTCTAGATATTTTATCTCATGGGGGGAAATACACACCTGTATAAAAGCTTTATATTTTAAATTCAAATGTTTTCAGTAAATATCAGAAAGGAAATAAATGAATCGATGGATACCACCAAATCTTGCGTAGACATTATTTCTTGAATTTATTTATCCGTAAACATTTCAGCAAAATGTGAAAAATATCGCTTTTGGAAGTGTAATTTCAGCAGCATTGGAAGCAATTTAATTTAACCAGTAAAGTAAATTTCGTAGCAACGGTTTTCGATTTTATCGAGTTGTTTTGTTCTTAAAAACTAAAACTTAAATTGGCCTGAAAATATATTCCACTTTCGTAAAACTGCAGCTAGCGTTTTTCACGGTAAACTGATAGTTTTATAAACACTTCTTCGCCATATCTAAATAGTCAGGGGAAATTTAAATGCTTTCTTTTACGTCATAAAAATCAGTATTCACGTCATTTTGTCCCGTATTGATAATCTGTTCTTACATCCAATTTTTCTTATTTTGCAGAAAAACGAAAGTATGACTGAACAAAATCATGATTTCGACATTTTATTAACTTTTAGCTTATCTAAATGTAGCAATAATTCAAACTGCGAACAAGTATTAATATTTTAAGTCCTGGTGAACAGTTTTGTTAAATTTCGATAGCAGTATTTTTTTCCTTTGCATCAGTATTAATTTTCGACCCTCAAAATGAAATTATTTTTTTACTCAGTTTTTACAAAAATTCTGAAAGCATAAATTTCGTTATCTGTGGAGATTACGGAACACTTTCCACACTATATTTTATTTTATTTTTTGAAACCGAAGTTGAACAGCCAAAATAGTTTTGGATTTATGACTATCAATATTGCAATTGCAATTTTGAACCCAATTCACAGGACAGAGAACTCCTGGATCAATCATTGAAGGATCAAACCATCTTACTCGGTGGATTTATTGGTAGAACTCATTGCCATCCCGTGGTTAGCCCGACTGCAAAGAAATTCGAATCAATGACCCGTCTACCAGTAAGGATATTTTACGCCAGCTCTGTGGTAAGTGTGAGCCGAGAACAGAATTCGTTTTAACTAGCCGCCTCTGGTATTCGAATCTGATTCACCTTTATGGGTGGCGAACGCTCTATCTCTTGATCCACAGCGACTCCCTGGAGTAATATATTTTGTTTTATAACCGGCGTTGAACAACATTATTAACGCTCAACTCAGTAGCTTCGTAACTTTGTACACAATCCAGAAGACGACGGAACTCTCACATCAAACATTGGGCTAAGTCAGCTTTCGTTAAGGCTTAGTATAACATATTTTATATCCGACATTGACCCGATTCTGAGTTTACGACTATCAATGTTCATCTTCGTAACCTTGTAATTTTGAACACAATCCAGAAGACAAGGAAACTCCTGCATTGAGACAAACTAGTCCTCGGGAAAGACTTTTTGATGGAACTCACACGCATTTGCGTCACATGGAAAGGAAAAATAAGAACTCTCCCACGATTAAACAGGAGGTAAGAGAATTCGAACCCAGGAGTCTACCACTGGGGATATTTTACGACAGTACTTAGGTCAGTACGAACTGGGAGAAGACATGGTAATGACGAGCCATCCATAAAATTCGAACCTAGGTTCTCATTGGAAGTCAATTGCAATATCTGAGTCACCGCGACTCTCTCCTATTAGATAGAAAAGATTTGTTATGCAAAAGGAAAATTAATTAAAACACTCAAGCAAAATCTATGTGTTTGGCCAAGATGGTCATGGATATTATGGCTCCAAATTTCTCGACTAGAAACATTATGGTTTCAATGTGCACAACATTGCATAACGGCCTCCGGATTTTTTTTACTTCGCAGTCACTATATTTAAAAGGTATGTAATCAAAACTAATTCCCCTTCAGAAAATTTGTGTCATATACAGATACATATTGAGGTATTAAATGTTAGGAATTTGAATTATTATCTTGTAAATTTAAATATTTATTTTGTTATTAAAACTGTTTTATATATTTATATAGTTAAATACATAAAATGTCATTTGGAAATCCAATATTTGACACTAGCATCAAACATGCTCAATTTTAACACAGGTATAATAATTTAAATGCAATAATTAAAAGCACTACAATGCTTCTGAAATCTATACTTTATGTAAATTAGCGTAAGACGTTGTGAAGTGTTAAATCTCATTTTGAATTTAGCCGTCGGGTAGCGTTGCTATTCAGGAATAGATATTTGATGGACAAGTAGGTAGCAATTTATAAATACGTAAGAGCCACATTTGAAAATCTTGCAGATTGATATAAATTCTCCTTTAATGCTAATCAATCTCTCAGATTAATCAGGCTGCAAATATATTTCCAAGATTATCAATGTGATGTTGTATTAACATCATGAGCAAATTAGAAAATATAAATTAGTTTCTGCTTGTTGATTTTCAGAAAATATTATATAACAATTCCTGCATTTACGAATGGGATGAAATCTTACTTGCTTAATCGTTCTCCAAAATTAAGAAATATTGGTCATAAAGCAAAATTATTTTTTTCCTTATAGATAAATTGGATGTTAAAATAAACATTTTTACAAAGATAAATTAAATATTTCAAAAAATATTGATTATTTTTTATTTATAATGTATAGTTTAATTTCATATGCAGTTGCTTAATCAAAACATTAAGGGGTAACAGTTTAATTTGAAAACTGTGAAGGCACTTTTTGATTACTAGAAATCCAACGAAAAGCCCTCTGATCCACGTTAAGTTTATCTTATTTTTTTCAATTATTTCAGAATTCATATCTGTTGTCAATTTTCTCAATTTTTCCCCTGTTTATTGAAATTTTTAACATCGCATAGTTTTCAATAAAATTAATATTGAAAAAAATTGTCAACGTACATTGTATGACATTTTAGATGTATTACACATTTTTTTCGTTGGATTGGGATTTTTAAACCTCAAATTAGGAAAGAGAGTTTACCGTTTAGTGGAAATTTCGGCCCCAAATTTAGGCAGAATGAGGCAGTTTAAAAATTTTAGCCACTCAATATTAATTCAAGTTTTTTCGTCAGCTGCCATTTCACTGTAACTAAATGAAAGAATCTAGCTTTTTATGAAGATAATTTTAAAACTCATTTAACGATGATTCTCTGTAACAAAAATAAAATTTTGCAATCCTTTTATAATTTTTTTATCGTTTAATTTTATTTCCACCACTATTGAAAAAAACAACCATGATAAAGGAAATACTGCATTACTACTTTAAGGGTACAAACGACATATTTTTGATTCAGTAAATATGTAAAAATTTAATATAAACAGACGAATTTTTTAATGGAGTCAAAAAATACGTCAAACTTTTGTTTCTAAACATCCATAAAGTTTAATACTTTCTCTCTGGTATAGATGGACTCATAGCATCAAAACAAAATTAATTTGATATATTTAGAAGACTTAGTTTTTTTAATAAGTTTAAAAATACTAATTTTCCTTTAAATGAAATGAATTCTGTTATCAATTTCATCGCTTTTAATCAAATATCATTTTTGTTATGTCAAACAGAATAACATAGCAATCTCACCAAAAAAAAAAATTTGCGCATTTCAACCAAAGAATATATCAAGTATAATCATTTCTATGAATAGATATTTAATTATAATACATATACTGAATATTATGCTTTCTCGAATTAATATTCTTAGAAAATTTATATTCAGAAATGTGTTTCATAAAGCCATCTCTCATTTAAGCTAAAAATGTCTAAAAGTACTGACATTATAATTCACATTAAAATGATTTAATTCGGTTATATAACTCGAAACATAACATTACGTTCCTAACTGTATTTCCAGGTAAAATAGTCATAAATATTGCTATAGAAAGATGGCGATATTGTTTACCTATACAAATAAATATGTTTCTCTAAGACTTAATAAACATTAGAGTATGTTATATTAATCACTTTACGAAGCCAGCTCCATCTATTTATTTAATAGGCTGAGTGTAAACGAATCCAAACATTTTGGTAATGCTCCTCAAGAGGCTTGACTTACTTCGAATTACATAACATGATTTACATGTCAATTTTTGAATTAGAAACATATTCATGGACATGAAATACTTACATGAAT
Organism: Parasteatoda lunata; assembly: GCA_949128135.1. Classification (NCBI taxonomy): domain Eukaryota; kingdom Metazoa; phylum Arthropoda; class Arachnida; order Araneae; family Theridiidae; genus Parasteatoda; species Parasteatoda lunata. Next base: position 56,925,424 of record OX421978.1, on the reverse strand, counting down.
ACTTTATAAGCAAATTCGTTATGAAATTCTGTGTTTGGTATCAGTTTATTATATAGAATATATATTCGCATGAAAATTTTTATTATGGAGAATTGCAGTATTTGAAAGAACAGTTCCTAGAGGTTTATTTGTTAGTTAGAAAACAAACGGTCTTTAGCAACGACGTTTTTATTCAAATATTTATAAAATTTTAAGGAAACCGGATATTATTAAATGTTTGTAAAATTTTTGAAATTAAAAGAAAGAACTTCTCATATTGTTAGAGATGTAAAAAAAAAAAATTTGTTTCAAAGATCTTCGCTAGATTAAATAGAAGAGCTAAAACTATAGTGGCATCATATATTCGCATCAGATTTTTGAGTAATTGAATCAGATATAGAAATAGGCTGGCCTATAAGTAGGGAAAAAATATCGTTAGCCAAATTTGGGCTGCCAGGCCAATTTGCTGTATTTATACAAATACTTTATCTTAATTTGGGTATGGAGTTTTTAAATCCGAAATTAGTTTTGCTGCTGAAGCTTCAGATTTTTTTAAGGAGCATTTTAAGCTTATTTTTTTAACAAAATGTAAAAGTTTAAAAGCGTTAAAGCGGGTACAGCGGTTCGCGCAAATGCTGCTACAGACATCTAGGAGAGTTTTGGAATTAAAACTACGTAACAATTCATCCCCAAAAGCGTCGTTGTACACAGATACGGGTGTCCACTTATTATGACCTGATCAAAAGTCCACAAAGAAAAAACAGCTCATCACAGGGGGAGTGCCTCTAGCGTCATATGACGACATTTTCGGGAATGTGTTTCTATGCAATTCCAATCGTGATGATGTACTCTGGAAGTTTTTTGCAACAATTATGCTACCGCCTCTTATATATAACGTTTATAAACTTGTACATTTCGACAAAAAATGAACTAAAGATGTCATTTAGAAAAACTGTAGCTTGGACAGAGAAACCGATTGCAGATTTAATATCAGAAATACGAAAGTATATGAGATCTGCTAAAAAATTTCACATATCAGTAAACGAAAAAGGCTCCCTAGTGCAAATACTAACATCTGTCTCTTAATGTATTTCCTTCAGAAAAGGAATATCTGTTCTACTTCTTCCTTGAATTCATAGAAGTTTTTGAAAATAGAAAAACAGTAGTCGTAAACCCAGAATTGGGTCGGCTGTTCAACGACGGTTATAAAATAGAGAAACAATGATCAATAGTTTTGAGGCTGTTTTCTCTTCACACTTTAATACCTAAGTGTTTAAAAGTATTAAATTAGAAAAAAAAGTGCCAGGTTCTTAATAATAACCGAAAAAATTTTTTTTAATTAATCAAAAAAAGGAAGGAAATGAAAATGCATGATTCGCTGCTTTCTCTTTAGGAAACTTGTTTTCACTCACTAAGTTTCACTTTTGAATACAAACATCCTCAAAAGAATGCTCTTTCGGTTTAGATACTCTAAAACAATATTTTCTGCTGCATGATAGGACATTTCAACTGAAATATTTGCAATGGCGTCTTAATTTTATCTTCAGATAACGCAACGTTGCTGTCGCAAATAGTGGTTATTTTAAAACATTATTTTTCAGTTTCTTTTAGTTAGTAGTGCCATTTATTGACGATATTTCCGTGTATTTAAAAACATTTTAATGAGAATGTTGGAATACTTAAAGCGTTCTCAGAAACTAGTATACTGTATTTAGTATACTATATTTCGACCTCATCTTCTGGTCTTCATAATTTCACCTTACAATATTTTATTATTAATTTCTTTAAAAAAGTAATTTTGAGTAAATTAATTTTCAGAATTTTAAACTTTTATGGTGTTTGAAACAAGCTTTTTTATGCTTTTTTTACTGTTTTCTTTTACGAAAGAAATGTAACTACTATTTCATCTCGGTGGGAAATTTTCCACAAACTGTTTAGACACAGGGGATGATTAATCAACAGCGGTAATAGGTACTTGTGTGGTTAAACACGAATTCTGGTAAAATTACCATACTGTATGGTAGTAGTATTTTAGTAAAAACCGATAATTCTGGTCAATAAGACAAAAATATAAGGTATTTAAACTATTCATTTGGGAAACTTTTAGTTCATATGGTAACAGTTTAACGGAATTTCTGATTTTCAAAATTATAGTTCTTATCACCACATTTAGTAAAATATACAGAACGTTAAAGTAAATTTAAACGAATAAATGGTTATGCACCTTGCTCTAAGACATCACATTTTACCACATTTCATCACAGATTACAAAACCATAATTTAGTGTGAGTTTTATCAAACTCACTACTAAATTGATTATCTAAAATTACTTAGCTTTTTGGAGCTTCCATAGAGCCGGAAACATGGTAAATTTTACAATTTTCTAGTAATTTTTACAATGCTTCTTTTAGGGATTTACTACATTTAATGCATTGAATGTGTTAGATGAAAGAATAAATGGATATCATGAATGTATTAGTTGAAATTCAATGAGAACTGACTCATGGTGGCTCAAGGGGTAGATCGTGTGCCTTCCAATGAGGTGAGCCATAGCTATCGATAAATAAGGCCTTTGAGATCACAAAGGTCTATTAGTAGTGGTGTATAGCTTTTAAGCGATTAGCCGCCAATTTCAAATATTTGTCATTCATTGAATAAAAGTCCCGTTTGTCTGTCGGATATGCCGTTACAAATCATTATCAAAAATATGCATAGCATTATTTTACAACTTTTAACTATGCCATATGCATGTGTAGATCTAAAATGTGAAAGAAATTACAAAAATAGGCCTAAAGTAGCAGTTTTTAAGTTCCATTAAACGAGACAGTTATCAAATAACTGTTAATAGTCGAGTAAGTGTTATTTATCTTTTCGAAGTGAAACTTCTAATGTGACTTCCAACAAGGTTGCGTTAAACGTTTAAAGCTACATTTTTATTGGCTTAGAAAATCACGTGGTAGGATCCAGTTTTCCCTCATTCATTTCCATACTGTTTTTGTTCTCACTAGCATAAAATTAATAAAAGTCATAAAAGTATTGTTTTTGTATAAATATTTTTGCATCCCTAATTTAATGTTATTTTCCTGTACCGCTGTTATTACGCTTTTAGTTTAAGAGTTTAAAACTAACATAATTGTCTTTATTTTTAATAATTGTTATAATTTTTTTATTATTATTATTGTAATGTAATTCTGCGCTGCATTTTAAAATAAAGTTATGTAGATAGGTGGTTGTAAGCAATGTTAATAAAGTTTGTCTTAAAGAAACAATATGATTTCACTAAAAATCGATTTCTACCCCTTCCTATTTTCATTTCCACATTACGAAGTTTCACTTCTTCCTAGCGGAGGGACTCCATGCACTATTTAATCGAATATTCGTTTTTGAATACTTCATAATAAGCTTTTTAACTGAATAATGAAAGAAGAAGTATTTAAGAATTACAATGTTTTAGGTCTTGTTAAAGAATATTAAGATATATAGGATATATATTAGGATATAAAGTTTTAGACGTGAAATAAAACAAATTTAAACATTATTTGTCTTGTTTAAATATATATACATAAACAAATATCAGATTTCATTTAAGAGTTAAAATTTTTATTAGTTTAAAAAAAACTATTAAAAAAAGCTTTAGTTATCTTTTTAAAAGAAAGAAAAACTAATAACAATGTTGATTGACACTTGAAACTTATTTATTCTTAACGATAGCTTACTATCATATCAGTAGAATTTCATAAATATTCATACTCGAAAGCAAAAAAACTCATCAAATCATATTAATAAAAAAGGAATTTGATTTATTATTAGCCAGTTTAATTTTTGTACGTTATAATTTTAAATGAATATTTATGAAACTCTTATTCATGCTTCATATGGTATGAATAAATTTTGAGTTTGCTCCAGATTAAATGTTCCATTTTTATTTTATACCCGCTTTTATGTTTATCGTATAAGTCTAGAAGATTTTAAGTAAACAAGCTTTTAAACAATAATATATAAGCTTATACATATGTATGCATATTCATTTAAATGTATCTTATATAAAATATATTAATTAATGAGATGTATCTTATTGAGTAACAGAAAAAAATTATTTTAATAAATGCTTTTATATTTTTTCTATCTTGTTTTTTTTCTTGAAAATTACGATTTAACAAAAACTCGTAGAAAATTTCAAATGTAGCTCATAAAAATATTCAATATTTTCTTGTCTTTTACAGTGCGTAATTTTTTTAAATTATTGAACAATTTCAGCTGCAGAATATTATGCTAATGATTTTCTAGAGGAATCTCTATTTTGGGATATTTTTTTAACCAAAAATAAAAAAATAATACTTCACTACTTCACTTCCAACAAATAAAATTTATGATGACCTTCTTCATGAGATAATCAATATATATATATATATATATATATATATATATATATATATATATATATATATATATATATATATATATATATATATATATATATATATATATATATATATATATATATATATATATATATATATATATATATATTGATATGATATTGATATGATTGTAAACCAACTTTTAGATATAATAAGAGTCTTAAAAATTTAATCTGCAATTATAGGAATTTAGCTACAGATAATTTAAACTATGTGTGTAATTGTGATGAGTTTAAAGATACTCCTTTTTTTGATAACTTCCATAAACATGTTATTACAGGGGATTTAGATATTATTGATAATGATAATATTAAAAAATTTATGTCTTTAGGTTCTAAATTTAGACCAACTTTTCCAACTTCTAAAAACAAAGTAATTTCTGTTTTTATTAAAAATCTCGATGATTTTATATTAAAATTAACTTACAAATATAATTTCCCAATTGAAGGTTTTTTTGAATGGAGAGAGAATATCATTAACGATTTTAAAATTAATATTAAAAGAGACAAATTAGTTTTTCATAAGGATTTAATTTTTAACTCTGTTATTAAACAAGATATTAAAAATATTCAAAATAAATTTTGTATTACCACTGTTGATAAGGCTAGTAATAATTTTGCAATTATTTGAAAATTTTTTTATAAACAACTTCTTTTCAATGAACTTAATAGCAATATTACTTACAAAAAACTTAACACCAAAAGTGATATTATTATTAATAAAATTAATGCCATTTACAAAAGACTTAAAATTAAACCAAATAATATTAAAAATTTCCCTTTTCTTTTTGCAAATCCAAAATTCCATAAGACTCCAACCAAATTCAGGTTTATTGCTAGTGGTGTTAACAGTAACATGAAAAAAATTGGTATTTACTTTGAGAACATTCTTAAAAAAGTTTATAACAAAATTAATAAGGTTACTAAAAATAATAAATTTTTAAATTGGAATATTAAAAATAGCATTCAGGTTTTAAATACACTAAATACTTTAAACAATGTTGATTCAATCCACTGTTTTGATTTCGAAAACCACTTCCAACAAATAAAATACTTCACTTCCAACAAATAAAATTTATGATGACCTTCTTCAAATTCATAGCAAGTTTAATCTCAGTGATATTATTAATGAAGATAACTGGAACTTTTTAGTGCATATTAACCTTAGCAACAATTATATTCTTTTTAATGACAGTCTTTTTCAGCAAATCAATGGTATTCCCATGGGTAATAATTTTAGTACTAACATCTGCAATATCTTTCTTTTTCTACAAGAATATAGGTTTATTAAATCATATGTTAATCTTCCAACTAATTCCTTCTTTCTCAGATTCATTGATGATTTATTAGTTATAAATTTTCATGATTTCGATATTCTAGCCAAACATATTTATCCTAATGAATTAATTCTTAATAAAACAAATAATAGTAACACTTCAGCAAATTTTTTAGATTTGACTCTTAATATTAATGAAGATAAAAATATTACATTTAAACTTTTTGACAAAAGAAATGATTTTAACTTTCCAATAAAAAAATGCATTGATTTTAACTCTAACTTAGCCAATAAGGTTTTTTCTAATATTATTACCAATCAAATTCATAGATTTTACAGGAATAATTCTAACTTTAAAGAGTTTTTAACAGATACTGATAAATATAAAAACGATTTAATCAATAGCCATTTTCCTAGTTCTTTTCTAAAATTCTATTTTAAAAATATCCTAAAAAACTTGGTACATTAAAAAAAAATTTTTATTATTTTTTATTTTTCTACTTTTAGAATGAGCTCTGATTTTTTTTTTTAAGGTAGGAACTAACTATGATAAACTGTACCTAAAGCCACTGGACGGTACAGTTTGGATGTATGACCTTTTATACTGGATTGGTTAAATTTTTTAGTTTCTTCTTAATAATTTGTAGCCTCTTAATATTAATTTTATCATTTTAACTATCCAGTATAATAAACAGTTTTATTTATTTATTTATTTATATATATATATATATATATTTTTTTTTTTTTTGTATAAATGGAATGGGCTCTGGATTATTAAGAAAAACCACCCCAAATGAATGCTGGTGATACATGTAGTCTTTAAAATTATGTAAGGATGTATGAATGAAGGATAAAGTCTATAAACGGCTTCTATCCATTTGATGTGCAGGCTCTGACTTTTAAATAAGTCACCCTATGAATGATGGATATGTGTATTCTATTAAATTATGCAAGGATGTATGAATGAAGGATGAAGTCTATAAACGACTTTCTATCCATTTTATGTGCAGGCTCTGACTTTTAAATAAGTCACCCTATGTATGATGAAAATGTGTATACTATTAAATTATGTAAGGATGTATGAATGGAGGATAAAGTTTATAAACAACTTTCTATCCTTATAAATGATAGGATGAAAATTAGGTTTTTTTTTTTTTTTTTTTTTTTTTTTATTGAATTTGTTAAACATAATATTTTTTTTCCCCATTTTTTGGGTGCTAATATAAAAAAAATTTTTCCTAATTTTGTTAATTCTTCTCATAGATGGCAGCACTAAATTTTTTACTTACTTTAAAAAAAAAAAAATTTTCTACTTCGATCAAAAATATATATTTTTATTCGATTCAAGCTATAAGCACCACTTCAAATATTTTACCTCTTCGCCAATTTTACTAACTGTTTTATTATCATACCTTTAAACCTAAACACGCCGTTAGTTTGCTACATGCCGGTAAGTTTGATTACTTTTTACCTTTTTCACTATTTTTCAACAATATGTTTTTTGCGATATCGACACATATAAAGAATAATTTTTATCTTAGGATAATTATTCTTTATTCAGAAATATCGCATTTAGCAATAGATGTGTCTTGAAAAAGACTATTGCTTTTCCCATTCCTGTTTCTCTGCATTTTAGTTTTTATTTTATTCATGTTTTTCTTATTAATTTGTGTTTTATATATATATATATATATATATATATATATATATATATATATATATATATATATATATATATATATATATATATATATATATATATATATATATATATATATATATATATATATATATTTATTTATTTATATATATATACTAGTTTAAGTACGGTGATAATAGAAATTTTTGATTAATAATATATTCGGTTAATTTTCGGTTAAATTTTGATTAATAATATATACCGTATACGGCCAGCTGAAACTACCACTGCTCAACTTCCTCGCCTTGTAAATTTGAACCCAAACCACAAGAAAGATAACTCTTGGTTCAAGCATCGATTGTTTATTTTATACCCATCGTTGAACAGCTGACCAATTTCGGGTTTACAACTAGTAATTGTCAACTCCGTAGCCTTGTAATTTTGAACCAAATCCAGAAGACAAAGTAACTTCTAGGTCAATCATTGAGAGAAATTTGCCATCGTGGAGATCTTTTTGATGGAAATTACCAGCATTTGCATTATATGGAGAAGAAAAAATGAAAACATCCCGGGGTTAGCCAGATGGCAAGAGAAATTTAACCCACGATCCGTCTACCACTGAGGATACTTTAAGTCAGCACTGTGGTCAGTGCGAGCCAAGTGCGCAATTTGTATCGACCCGCCAAAGCTGGGATTCAAACTCGGTTCATGTAATTGGGATGAGAACGCTCTATTCTCTGAACCACACCGCTCAAACATCGGTATTTAAAAATCAAAAAATTTTAATGTCTCAAGCATCGGTATTTTATTGTTTTTTTTTTTTGTTTTTTTTTTTGTAACCTCGTTGAACAGCCGACCCAATTTTTGGGCTTATGGCTGCTAATGTTCAAATCCGCAGCCTTGTAATTTGAAGCCTAATTCAGAAAACAAGGGAACTCCTGTATCAAGTATTGGGAGAAATTTGCCTTCGTGGAGAACTTTTTGATTAAACTAATCCGCATTTGCTTTACATTTGATGGAAAACCACGAAACCTCCCACGGTTAGCCTGGCAGAAAGGGGACTCTAACCCATTATCCGTTTACCTCTGAGGACATTTTACGTCACCAGTATGATCGGTGCCAGCCGGATGCGGAATTCGTATCGACCAGCCATAGCCGGGACTCGAACCCGGTTCAAGTAGTTGGAAAACGAACGCTCGATGCCCTGAGCCATCACGGCTCAAGCATCGATATTTAAAAATGTTAATGCCTCACCAGAGCTATGCTATGATAAACTATTGCTGACAATCAGGGTTTCAACTGACTTAACAATACAGACGCCAATATTTAGATCAGAATATATCCGATCAAAGTATATTCTGATATAATGATCGGTCATATCCGATCAAAATGTTTAGAACGGAGAGTTGTTCCTTATGAAAAAAAAAACTGGTTTAGTATTTCTATACTTTTTCATTAGCAGATACTGGAAAGATGTTGAACAATTAAAAAATCATATTGTTGTCAATAAATCGATGTTAAAAATCAAAAAGTTTTGTTTTGAAAACCAGATTGATAAAATTTTATTTCGCTTTCAATTGAATTTTTTTCATCTAGGCAAGTACAATTTTTTTTTTTTTTATTTATTTATTTAATTTTTTTGCCTAAGAATACCCTTTACTTGCTACCCTTACCTAAATAAGAACAGAAGCACTTTTATAATCAAGAAGTTACCAAAACGAACATAGTGAAACTTAAGCACGATATTATGCTTCAAATTGTTGATATTTTGAATCATCTCTTTGAGAGTGAACTACACTATCAATAATTTAAGATTAATAGAATTTACTGCCTTTAAACAACTCCATTGTTTAGGATGTCCTGATCTATTTGCCATGATTGAACCCCAACTGTTCCTATTACCAATAAACAGTTATTTGGTTTTTCTTTATTTAGCTCATTATAGTGAAAATATTTTTACCTTTTATGAATTTTCTTATAATTACTAACTGCTTACAGACAACACTTTGCTTCTTTATTACATCATATTTTTCAAACTAGAGACGTTTAAGCTGACGTCTGTTTACGCTCCTATCCATTGGAAATCCATCAATGATTAATTATTTACAGGCAGCGATGAATAGGAATACGTTTATTTTGGAATGAGAATATGAATCCTCCAATAGGAATGGTGCAAACGACACTTGATTGATTTATTCCACTCAATGATATAGTTCAACCTCTTGCTAGGACATCTCTGTAGGTAAAAAATTTAAAAGCTTCGTAAAATTAACAATAAGGTATTAAACTTTACTCAACGTTCTCTCTACGCTTACAAAGATAGGTAAACTTTTTTAATTAGGCTTCATTTAAAATAATTTTGGCCAATGGTGAATTATGGGCATCATGAAAATGCAGTTACGAGTTCTTCGGTTAAAATCTTCTAAGTTAAAATCTGAAAAATATTAAAAACTATTAAGTTTATTCACAGCATAGCGTAAAGTATACCGTTTATTTGTACCTGTTTTGTCTCCTTGTCTTCTAAGTTGGGTACAAAACTACAATTCCTAGGGATTAAACATGGATAATCGTAAACTCAGAAGGGTATCAGCTGGTAAACATCGGTGAAAACATAAGATAAAAATAAACTAATTTGTGAAAGTGGTGTAATAAATATAAGTGCTTTTAAATAGTCTGGTTATAACTTATAAACTATTTAATAACTAAACAGAGTGAAACTCGTAAACTTTTATGGAAACTTTCAGCATTACTTCGAAAATAAGACTTAGTTTTATTTCAAAACCAATGTAAGAGCCTTATATCTCTTTATTGTTATTTGATATAAAAACTCTTCTTTCTATATTTTCATGATGAAGCATTTAGAAATGAGAGAAAAATATACATTGTAATATATAGGTCATGAGTAATATATATATATATATAACTGAAGTATTTTAGTTATATCACATAAGAAAGGAATTTTGAAGAAATCAGTAAACCTCCAATCGTTTAATATATCCTAAAAATACTTTGAGATAGAAGTTGAAATTTGGAAAAAATGCAAACAAATAAAAAGAAATCGTTTGAATCCTGGAGAATAAAAATAGTTTCCATCAAACGAAAAAAATGGGGCTTAGATCATTTGTATTATATTTCAGAAATTTTTAAATAACTCTATAAATACTTCAATTTAGTTGGTAGATTTAGTGCCTTAGATACAAAGTTACCAAAATATAGAAAAAAAAACACTGAATTGTTAAATAAATTGGTTTTAAAAAAATATTGGATTGACAAATAATGTTGAAAAACTTCTAATATGTTTTTATCCATCTTAATTTATTTTAAATTTAAAAAATAAGCAGAAAATTATTTATTTAAAAAAATTCTTCCTTCATATCAAATAAATTAAAGTGAGTTTCTGTATTTGTGTTACATTGCTTTCAGTTTATTTTTGTGTTCTGTTACGACTGCTCGTGGACGTACCATCGATTGGTGAAAAAAATGTAAGACTCCTTCCGCATGAAACTGTATTGTTGTTTCTAATGCCACTTGCCGACCAGTAAACCTGCTTGATGAAACCAAGCTAGTTTAAGGCATAGATTGCGTTTCTTGTTTCTCTGTGGTGCCATCTATTACCAAACATATGACTTCACCCACACACCTCAGAGCCCATTTTAAGGTTCTGATCCATTCCTTCATCCACAGATCTTAATTTTGACCTGAAACAAAGAATGATCAATCTCCAATTCAGTACCTACAGAGGTATCGATTTGTTATAAGAACTTTGTGACCCGACAGGTTTAACGTGTACCAGTCACCATTTACTACGTGGGGAGTCTTCAGATGGAGTGGATCAAACTCATGACCTCTTGGACATGGGCCCAATGCCGTACAAACCAGGGTATTCCGGCGCTAAGGATCAAACTGTTATTCTATTTTGCAAATATTATTCTATTTGAAAAAATAAAAAAGAAGTAGACTGGATTTCTAAACATATATTAAAAATTTACAACAATTTACACTGTAAAGAGTTGCGAATAAAATTATAGTAAAAAGTACTGGTACCCTAAGCAGTACATTTTACTGTAACTCCTTATCGTAATTGAGTAACTTTTTACCACAAAATCCAATTATAGAGTGAAATCCATTTTTAACGTGAAGTTCCACATCGTAACTTTTGTAGCAAAATTTGTTTAATTGCAATAAATAAGTGATTTAGGTGTAAATATTATAGTAAAAATTTTGGCTTATTAGTATGAAGCTTTCGCTTATTAGTATGAATTATAATGTATTTTTAATGTAGGCTCATGCATGTAGGCTATTTTTTTTATTTATTTGTATGTGTGTTTCATAAAACTGCTATTCCATTGGACTGTAAGAAAATTGAAATAAAATTACTGTAGAAATTACTGACTCGCTAATCCGTACTTTATACAACAATTCTTTATCGTAATTACTGAGTAAAAGAAATTTTACCACAAAATCATTTTCAACCATAAAAACCATTTATACCACAAAACCCAAATTTTACAACAAAATCCTATTATAAAGCACGGTGGAATCATTTTTACCGTTAAAACCCAAAAACCATTGCTTTTGCAGGAATATTTAATTACAGTAAATTCAGTGACTATACGGTAAACTTTGCGATAATTTAGCATATATTTTTAAAGTTGGCTCAGGCGCTTAAAGTATTCAAATTCATATACTTCTTGCATAAGAATACTTATATATTTATAAACTTTTAAAAAATTATAAATATTTCTTAAAACACGAGATTATGCTTTAATATTTTAAACTTCAAGCTATTGTACCCTCAAATAACAATTTGTAAAATTTTCTGTTTAAGTTTATTTCTTTACAATTTTGTATCTATTATTCACTGAAACATAATATTAATAAATTAAAACTTAAAAAATTAATTCTGTAGAGAGTGACAGTCCTTTTTAAATGCAAATTAAAAAGAATCGTTAAAAATTTAAAAAAAAAATTTAAAGCACGAATTTTTGTCTCACGTTACTTACTTTTACTGTTGTTTTCTCTATCGTGTTTTTAAACAATGTAGTTAGGGAATAAACAACGCTTTAAACTTAATGTTGTTTATTTTAAATAATTCCCAGAGAGTATAGCAACTAATCAAGAGCAGAAGTATATGTATATAGAAACATAATATAATTATTAGAATAATAAAAAATTGATGGATAAACGCGATGACTCTATTCAGGATGTGTTCCCTATATATATATATATATATATATATATATATATATATATATATATATATATATATATATATATATATATATGTACATGTATATATGTACATGATGGAGAGAGAACATATTTATGAAAAAAAATTTTAATTTAATCAGACAAAGAGATTTTAAAATCAGGCTTAAAAGAGGGAGCGTGATATAGCGCCCTATGGGTAAATGCTCTTTTATTTTCAATCATCATATCTTCTGAATAGACATAAAAGTCAAATTGTTTGTGTAGAAGCAAAAATGAGTTCTTCATGTCATGTTAAAATCTAAAGTTTGGTAACTAAGTCAAAATTAGGCTAAAAAAAGTATTCGATTGCATAAAATCTCTACTCTGAAATCAAGAATGTCAAAAACTGACATTCAGTTGAATAATTCGTCATAGAACACCAAATAGGTCTCCGTAAATGCTCTATAATATATTTTAATAATATACGTAATACGTTTTTATTTACATATAATACTGTCTACCTTTTATTTTTCCAACGAACAGAAATTTAAAAAAAAACTACACTCATTTCTAATAAAATTTCTTTTCGTTTCTTTCGTGTTGATTTGAGCAAATTCTGCGTGACATTTTTCAGTTCTTGTTAAAACAACCAAGAATATCTCCAAGAAACTATTTTCTGTTTTCAATAGCTTTCACATGAGTTACACAATTTATGTTTGATTTTTCTTTTTTTAATCGTTGTCTTAAAACTTTTGTTCTGTCAGAGAATTTTAGTTTTAGAAAACTGACATAGAATTCGGTTTTTAAAATCCACTTTATCTGCACATTCAATCACTTTTTTTTAAGAATTTGTTTTAGAAAAGTATTTTTCATAATTATGTAGTCTACTGTTAAATTATTTTTTTTCATCAAAATATTAACAGTAAAACTACATAATTATAATTATGTAGTTTTACTGTTAATATTTTGATGGAAAAAATTTTAATTGGTACTACTTTTAAGTATTTTTGAAATATATACGAGACTCCTTGCAATCAAACCACTGAATTTATTTGTACTTTTCTTCTCCATCCATCAGCATAGTACTGCCTAGTACTGGCCAGAGCTGTCCCAACTGGCTGTCCATCTATTGATGATCACGGTTTTAAGATCTTTTTCCACAGAATGAATGAATCTGGTGCTATGTTTTCTCCTTTTTCAGTAGCCAAAATAAAAGCTTACTTGATGACCAATTTAGTCAGATTTATAGCTTAGGACTCACAATAATTGGACAATAGATTCACTTAGTATTTATTTATTTCATCTCAGCATCTTAGACTCTCTCGAGAGTCTGCTACACACACTGCTTCAGCACCCAGTCGTGCAATTAATTAAATTTACGCTTACAGCGCCATCTACTATGTTGGATGGGAATTAACACAGGAAAAAAATTCATTATTTTACATATTTTTTTTTTCTATTTTGTTTGTAGTATTTGCTCCGTTCAATATTGTAAAAATATTTTCAGATTGTCAGTTATATTTTGTTACGGAATATACACTGTAAAAAACTTTAGCATAATGAGGGTTAATGTATGAGCTCGAAATGAGGGCAATTACTTAACACCAAAGTGATATAAAACCTAAGGCAAATCCTGCCGTAGCGAAACACCAAGGATGTTCTACTTTGTGTAAGTAGCTACCATACTTTTAGGTATTCAAGAGCACAAAAATTTCTAATTACAGTAAGATTACATACACATATAAGAGTTACTAATTATTAAGAAACATTATAGGGTCCATATATACACAAATTTTTCGTCCATATATATATATACACTAATTTTTCAAATGAATTTATTTTGCAAATCAATCTAACGCGCAGTACACTGTAATAGATTTCGGTGTATCCACCTTGTCGGTGTCGAGGTAAACTAATTAAATTTTTAAGTACAGAAAGTACAGAAAAGATTTGTTTTCAGTAAATAAACAAACAAAAAAGAATAAATAAACAAAACTGTAACACTAAAAAATTTGATAAAAACTGGGACTAAATGCGCTGAAAAAATTTTTAGTTTACCTCACGACTATAAATGGTGGGAACTATGTACCAGAATTCTTCACAGATAGGATATATCGGCTTCACGGATATCAGATAGAACATCGAAATGAATTAGAACTAGGCCTAAAAAAATCAAAACGGAGAAAAACTATGTTATAAAACTATTTAACACGATTAAGAAAATGGTGTAAATCTTATGAAAATATAAATATAAAGATATTTATATTTTCATAAGATTTACACCATTTTCTTAATCGTGTTAAATAGTTTTATAACATAGTTTTTCTCCGTTTTGATTTTTTTAGGCCTAGTTCTAATTATCTAATTAGAATTAGGCCTAGTTCTAATATGTCACGTAAGTTTTTAATTTTTAAATAAAGATTTAAAAATTAAAAACTTACGTGACATATATTTTGCTTCAATTTCTATAGAATGTTCGGCATCTTAAGACGCGAAATGAAATACTTCACCTTCTCTACTCAATTAAACAAAAAATTTCGATTGTATGGAGCTTTCCAAATGTGCACCAAAAACGTCGAAAATTATTAGCGAATGGAGTAAAGGCATCTGATCTTGGTGTAAGCATTGTAAGCTGCTAATGTTAAAATTTGCTAGATTCGATATTAACTTATAAATAACACATAATGTTTAGAGTTTTTAAACGTATGATTCAAATAGATATTACACCGCATTTTAGACAGTGTATATGAACGCTCGATTCAGTGTTAAATTTAAAAAGTGCGCCATATCACATAATTTTTTGTTCGTTTTTTTAACACTAAGCTCGAATGAATATTAAGTCACAGCTTTTGAAGTGTAATAGCATATGCTTTTATAATTTTTCTCTCAAAATATGACAGGAAAAAAGTTATATAGTAATATGTTATTGAATTTGAAAATTAAGCATTTAAAATAAAACGTTAATAAATTCTACATACTTTTGATTAAAGCCTTTGACTGAATGGAATTAAATTCTGAAACATCGGGAAAACGCTGTCAGTTTCAATGAAAAATAAACTTTTTTAAATGATTTTTATGCATGCTTTCTTCGGATGAGTAACGACGAAATGATTCATAATATTTCCTTATTTACTTCTAATAAGTCAGTTTTTATTACTTTATTTAGTTTTGAAGGGAAAGTTTTAGGTATTGTAGAGTAAAATAATCGAATATAAATAAGGATTAAATATCTTTAAATTCAACTTTACAAATTTTGGTATAATTTAAAGCTTTAATAAAGTAAACAGTTTATTGAATTATTATTATGTTATTTAAGTAACTATTTACTCTTAATTTAGCATTGAAAATTCATAAGTAGAATGGTTTTTTTCGAAAAAAAATCATATAAACAGAAATTAGTTATATGAATTAACCTGAATATAACATTGAAATAAATGTACTAATATTAAAATGAATTAATCAGAAATCATTTTTTAATTGAAGATCCCATTTCAGTTCAATATTAACAATGAAATTAGTCAGTTCAAATAATCTGTTGAATAATTTTTGTTCGTAATTGTGTTTAATTTCAAATATTATTTTATTTACATAGCAAAATTAACAAGTCAGATCTATATTAAGACTAGATCTATATTAGACGTTTAGAGCTTCAACCGCAAAACTCAAACATTTTTTTTTTAAATTCAACTGATAACACACCAGTGACAATAGTTTTTATCTTACCTCTACTACATGGGTCACCTACTACTTTACTTAATCTATTACTTACTCTTAGTTATATGTCAAGTATATTTGGCGAAATTGGGTATCAATGTTAACATGGCTTACAATCAGGTTCATTTTAACACTATTTACTTATAAAGTCCCTATTCTAAAATAGATAATCGCCAACCGCTCGTATGATTCCCTTAAATTATTATATTTCAAGTATATTTGGCGAAATTGGGTATCAATGTTAACATGGCTTACAATCAGGTTCATTTTAACACTATTTACTTATAAAGTCCCTATTCTAAAATAGAAAATCGCCAACCGCTCGTATACTTCCCTTAAATTATTATATTTCAAGTATATTTGGCGAAATTGGGTATCAATGTTAACATGGCTAACAATCAGGTTCATTTCAACACTATTTACTTATAAAGTCCCTATTCTAAAATAGATAATCGTCAACCGCTCGTATACTTCCCTTAAATTTCTCAGCATATCTAAACGAACTTTTGTACACAAATCTGAAATATTGCTTTTTAGTGGTGAGTAAATGATTTTTGAAACTTTAAAAATCAAGATTTTTATACTTTTAAAAAAAAAAAAAAAATTTTTTTGCTACCAAAATAAAACAATTTCCAACAATGACCAAACAAATTGAAAAGTTTGTTCAACTATTATAATAGATAAACATAGTAAAAGTATAATTATCAGTTATAAAAGATAATTCAACAAATTTTTTAAAAAAAACGAACTCATTAATACACCAGTGACAATGGTTTTCATCTCACCTCTTGTACATAGTTCGTCTACTACTTTGCTTCACCTATTACTTACTCTCAGTCATATTTCAAGTATATTTGGCAAAATTGAGTATCATTGTTAACATTGTATACAATCAGGTTTATTTTTCACACTATTCTCTTAAAAAGCGTTATGAGGGGAAAGCTTTTACATCTAGATTAGCTATATTATTTAACCATAACTATCAACTTGTTCCGTTGCTTAGAAATATTTTATTGAATGGTAGTAAAGTAATAATTAAAATGGAGAGAATTTTACATATTTGAATATACTTCTTCAACATTTTATAGCTTACCTAATATATCTTTTGTTCACAAGTTTAAATTATTGGTGGTGAGTAGATTGTTTTGAAACAAGATTTTTATACTTTGAAATGCAAATCTTGCTACCACAATAAAACAGTTTACAACAATGAGCATATAAGTTGAAATGTATGTTTAAATATTATAATAGATATATAAATTTAGTAAAAGTATAATTATTTATAAAAATCTATAAGCATAATTAAATTTTAGAGAATATAATTATTTAAGTGAGTAAGCTAAAAAAATTAATTCCTTAAAATTAATAAAACTGAGTTTAAAATTCTTTAATTCAGGTAATTTCTTTAATTCAGTCTTAATAAAAAGCAAATTAATATGAAAAAAAAAATTTTAAGTTTAACTTTATTTATTATTTATGTGCAAGTATAGACTTTTTGCGGAATAATTGTGCCGAAAATAATAACAGAAACATTTTTTATATATTTTATTTCACTACAATAACAATATTTTTTATACGATTAGAATAATATTCCCGATAAATACGAATAATATATAAACATCCAATAATCCTGTGCTTTGTAGGATTTTTCCTACAGATCATTACTATTTACGGAACTATTCTAAAGCAATTAATGAAATTTCATTCGGTAACAATGCATTCAAACAGCGTCAAATAACAAAAGGCCCATTTTGTTTTCAATTTTCAGAAAAGTAGCAATTATTCTTAAAGATATATTGGAATATTTGCAATGTGCATAAAAAAAATATAACGCAATAAACTAAGTTCCCTATTATGTCATTCGAATACGGTTCACGATTTTCATTTTAGAAGTGATTAAAAAAATATCATTTTTCTTTTTTGTTCCACTCTTGAAACATGATAAAACATGATCAGACTACTTATAAAACAATGATAAAACTTTCCTAATTTATTTATTTAAACTTTATCGTTTTGCATTTAATGTAACAATAGTACATAAATCACTACTTTTAAAAGCGATCCTTTCAATTAAATTTAATAAATCTTAGACAAATTAAAGTTAATTACAAAACGGAAACAATGGAAATCCACGATAAAAAAACTCTTTAAGTTTCTATTATCCCAGTGTTTTAAAACCTTTTGCATTATAGGCTACCTAAAAATAAGCTTTTTTTGTAAAAAATAAACAATTTTCAAATAAATTTTGAATTATAAAGGATTAAAATACAGAATCATAATATGATATCGAAATTATTAAAACATTTTGTATGCATTTAAAATAATTAATTTATTGCTATCATCTAAACGCATTGTTAGATTTTCATTTTCCAATTATAATAATTTATTAATGAAATTTTCATCGAATATTAATTGTAAATTCAAACTATAATTGATCTTTTGTTGTAGGAAATTGATTATTCTATGCATATTTAACGATAATTCTAGAAATCATTTTAGCAATTTGATATAATTACTATGAAGTAGATTCTTATCAAACCTACCTTCAACTATTATTTTATTAAACTATTATAATATACTATTATAAAGGAATTCAATAATGCAGGAAATTTATTTAATTCTCAGAAACAATTACAATTAAATTAATTAAATGCTATTATTCAGATATAAATACCTCGGAGGCTTTCTTTCGATTAATTGCAAATTGGCATTCCATTCTTCCAAGATAACTTTCATAATTAAATTACCATAAATAAATTGGCTAAGTTAAAGAAACAGTATAAGCCGTCCCCACAGAATGTGTGTCACAAAACTTAATAGAGTTGGATTTCTAACTTCCGAAAACTAATGTGATCTGCAGTTCTATGATGTTTCAAATATTAGGAATCGGAAAAGGAAATGTATGATTTAGAAATTCGGGTCTCTCACAATACAAAAATTATTATCTGTCTATACGCAATGTTTCAGGTCTCTTATCAATATGAAGCTCTTTGATGTCTCAAATTAGTAGAGAAATGTAATGTGTTTATTCCATGATTCAGAAATTTAAACCTCCTACGATATAAATCGTATGATTTGTATTTCAAAGATATTTAAATATATGCAGTCCTTAGATGTTTCAAATGAGTTAGAGGACGACGTTTAATAGTAAATAGTTCAAATATTTTGTCACTTGCAGTACAAAATTTTTTATTTGTATTTCCGAAATGCTTCAATCTCTTATCAAAGTGAAACTTTTTGATGTATAGTCTCTATTGTAAATAAAGGAATGTAATGTGTTTGTTCCATGATTCAGAAATTTAAGCCACATTAGATATAAATCTTTTAATTTTTAGTTTCAGGAATGTTTTAATATATTATCAATGTGTAGTCCTTAGATGTTTAAAATAAGTTGAGGGACGAAATTTAATTGTTATATAATTCAAATATTTTGGTCATTAGCAATATAAAACTTCTCTTTTGTGTTTCTGGAATGTTTCTATCTTTTATTTATATACAGTCTTTTAATGCTTCAAATGCAATTAATTGTTGGAAGACAGATAATTTCTTTATAATTGAGAAATTTTTCTCATAGTATAATACAAAAATTCTCGTTTGAGTTTGGGGAATATTTCAAATTTTCCAAGCTATATTTCTTACTGTAAACCATGAAAATATATTAGGGGACCAGAAAGTAATGTGTTTTCGATTGCATTTGATATTTGTTATCAGGATTTTATTTTTAATCAATGATGTATTCACCTTTTTTAGCAACAACCTTTCAATGTCTGATCGAAATGAATCGAAATGGATCGAAAAATAGAATTGATTTTTAAGCACAAAAACGGTGTTACTTTCTGAACCCCTAATAATTAGGTTTCGTTAATAAAATTTACTTCAACCTAAGGATTTCCAGAAATCTTTGAATTAGGAAAATATTATCACAAATATTGTTTAGTTCAATATTTTGCAAGTGCACCAAAATCATATATTTGAACCAAATCATATATTTGCATCAAATTCGAATATCGATCATCTGAAACGATTCACTAATGTGTTACCAAAGATATTTCTTATTTTTAAAATATTCAAAAATGCTAAAATAATTATTTTGAATATTTTCCTTTTTTAATGCTTATAGCACTTATATTATTTTATAGATTTAGTTGCATTTGATATGTTGGATAGTAGGTGGTGCTAAAATATCCAATATCAAAATATATAAAAAAAATTAAATAAATTTTGAATTATCGTTAAATTAATAAATTTTGTTATAATCGTTCTGCCACAAGATCCATTAAAATTGTAAAATAACGCTATGCGATTCAGAACTGGGCTTGAATCCCGCTAATCAAAAGAACTCTTTAAAATGCATGATGTAATGATCTAAAGTTATTTGATTTTATACTCACTTTGTGTACTCATAATTTTATCACGTCACTAAAATTAAATAATTTGCTCTCAACTAAATAGATGGCATCCCATAAGCTTGTACGTAATTAATATTTGAATCGGATCTGGAAAGTTTTAAAGGTTGACATGTTGCATTTTAGAAACGTAAATGCAAGATTTCAATAACTATTGCAGAGATGCGTATAACTTATTGCCTTGGGTAGCAAATCGTTTACCTTTGGATAGTTTAATTTTAAACTGTAACAATGTTGGAAACTTCGAATTGCGCTGACGACGAGCTTTGTGTGCATTGTTAACATTCTTGATATCAGTCATAGAATTTGCAATCAGATAATAGGGATGAATGGTTGTTTACAATAAAAATAATTAGCATGCCATTAATTCTCCTAGATGATATAGGCATTGAAACTGTGAAGACTTTAGATTAGAAGTTTTAGTTTTGATTTGCTCCATATTCGTGAACTTAAATAGGTATATCATGAACTACATATAGTATCATTACATTAAAACTTAAAGAAAAACTAATTGTAAAAGAAGTTTTTAAAAATCTAAGAAACTCATACTCATACAGTTTATAATTTTTTTTTTTTTTTTAAATTCCAATTGGTAATGAATATTGGTAATATTGGTAAATGAATTCACGAAATGCACTTTTCATTAAATATGACATAATTTTTTAAAAAATTCTTGTTACATTTTTGTCAAAACTATATTATTATTTTTATAATGTTTCAAATTGGATACAAAATAAAAAAATAAATAAAAGATTAGTCACTTAATGCGTAGTCTATTCGCTAGATATATCTAAGATAAATTATTCTGTCCGTTTGCTTTGTCACTATTAAAGTTTATAAGTTACAAAAGATAATTTTAAAAGGTGTTTAAGTTGATGGCTAATTTAGATATATTTGAGAGATAAAATAAATTCATATGTTTTATGTGAATCTAATGTTTATAAATTAGTCATAATTGGCCAACAAAAGTTATAAGGGTACTTAAAATTATGCAAAATATAACTCAGTACATTTCACTTTATTTTATATCTACAAATTTTCTAATCAAGAAAAATTAAGTAAATCCCAATCAAATGACGCATAATAGTATGAACACTATAAATGTTTTCAGATAATACATTAATTTCAAAGATACATTTTATGCACTGATGCATAAAATGTATGATCAAAACAATCAGAATAGCGTTAAATTTACGATATTTTTGACTTTATAGGAACACCAAAAACTCGATAGTTTTTACCGAAGTGCTTTAGTAATGGTTTATGTTAAATTAATTGTAAAATATAATGTTATAATATATAATAACATTTAGCAAATGTGGTAAAATTTGTTGATTTTTTCATGATTCCTTAGAACATGGTATTAAAACCATTCATTCGGTTTAATTTACTTTTCAGTTTTGTGTTTTTTACTTAATGTTTGGTAATAAAAACTTTCATTTTGGGTCATTACCATATGAACTAGAAAATTATCAAATGAATGGTCAAAATAATGTATATTTTAGTTTTAATTGCTAGAGTTACAGCTTTTTTAACCAGAAATATCATTACCATACAGTACGGTAATTTCACCAGAAATTTATCTGTGAGTCTCTGTAGATATCAGTGCATAAATTCATCTGTGCATAAATTCATCCGTACATAAATTTATCCGTACATAAATTCATCCATGCATAAATTCATCTGTGTATAAATGTCTGTCTGGTTGTATACATGGTTGTATGTAGTATTGTATGAAATATAGTAAGTATGCATGTAAAAATTTCATTGGCAAAAAGGGTGTAGCTTTCTTCACATCTAAGTAGTGTGGTAAAACACTACTTAGTAAACAGTATGTAGTAAAACACTTTTTTTTTACTCTGTCAAAAAATTGGTGTAAGGAGTTGCGACCATTTTAGGTGTTGATATTTACTAAACTTTTTACAATGCATATAGTAACATTTTTGTTCACTTTTTCAATGCTATAGTTTTTTATATTATTTATAAATTTTTTGTGACTAGTGTAAAAACATGATTTTGATCAAAATTTTCGAGTTTTAGTTTATTCCTCTACTTAAAGCATTTAAAAAATACTTTACTTTTGCTTTTACTCCAATTGTTTACAAAGTTATAGCAGTTTTTGCGCAATGTAATAAAAGTGGATAGACTAATGATTTTAAATCTTTAAATGCGTTTATCTCAAAATCAGTTTTTTTTTTCATATTTTACACCACCTTAAACAAGATATCTCATGTTGTTTTAAAAATAATTGTCTAAAATTTTTTATGAGTGTTTATGCATACATGTTTTGAACTACATGTTTTGAGCATACATGTTTTGAACTACATGTTTTGAGCATACATGTTTTGAACTATATGTTTTGAGCATACATGTTTTGAACTACATGTTTTGAACTACATGTTTTGAGCAAACATGTTTTGAACTACAGACCAAGAGGAAAAAGTAGAATTTCATTTTTTATGCATGTTTTTTTTATAAAGACAAATGTGAAAATTTTCTAAATTTTGCTTTTTTAACTACAATGATCCATAACTCAGTAGTATATGCACTTGCTTTTAGGATAATAGTTTAAAACAAAGTTGTTAGTCTTCTAAATAAAATATTCAATGGTTTTTTTTTTTTTTTTTTTTTTTTTTAGGTGATAGAAGCTTTTTACGATGTTTAACCTATATGCAGAAACATTCCATATTTTTACCTAAAAATGACCATATTAAAGAAAAATTATAATAATAATGATTTTTTTTTTGCTAGTTTTGTAAGTTTTTACACATAATAAAACTAATAGACTAGTTCTAGACTAATAGCGATTATAACAGAATGAATTCTCCTTAAGAATTATCGTTTACGCATTAAACGTATTTAAACTATATATTTCAGAACTCACATTAAAAATAACTTAAATCAATAAAGTCTCAACAACAGCTTCTCTATGAGATTAATCAGAAATTATTTTTTTTTAAAGCGTTTAAATGGAAAGCTTTTTAATAGCAAACATTCCTTTCAACAATGCTTCATTTTTCAAAAAAGAAAAATTTTTTAAAAGAAAATTTTATTAAAATCTAATTTCCTTTCACCAATGCTTAAAGAACTTTTAGAAAGTGTTTGAAAAGGAAACTTTAAAAAAATAAATTCCTTGTGTTAAAGCTTAAATTTTAAAAAAAATAATTGAAAAGTAATATTTAACTTTAATTATTTAAAGCATCAGATAAGTTTGAATGAATAATTTTGACTTCTTGAATGTAAATACTAATTTGTTTGTTTGACTATGCAATTCTTTAGTTCTCAAAAGAACGCTAGTTAAGTTAGTCATGCAGTCTTTGGGGGGAAAAAATCGTTGACTTGCAAAAAAAATTTTTGGTTACTAACGCAATGATAATTGCAAAAAAGTAAATTGGAAAATGTGTTTTCGTATCCTTCAAAAGTTCCATTGTGATAATTAAAAAAAAAATTCTTTAAATGTTAAAATTCGTTTTACAGAACAACTAAACGTTTTTTAAAAACAAATTTCCCGCTATTTTCAGCTTTTTTAAATCTAATTGAAATCTAAGTGTCAAATCTAATTCTCAAAACGTTCAAGAATTGAAAGTGTTTCTTTGAATGCACAGGTTTAAAATTATTTTAAAGCAAAAGTAAATAAATAACAAAATTTAATATAGCTTAATGGTGATTTTCTTTACCTGAAGAAAGGCATATGAACGATGAATTAAAATTCTCGTTAGAATTTTAAAATGAATCAACGCACTTAAGTCAGACATTTAATGGGCAATTAAAATGGACTCTAACTCAATATCTCTTAGAAGAAAATTTCAGCATATGTTACCATAAACGCGAAGTTTTTTTCTTTAGTGGTCCAAACATAATAACATCTTTCGTTCTTTCTCCCTGTGCATTGTTTAGTAGCACTAATTTTCCTATACTGCACAGTTTATGGTCAAATGTCCCCTCCACAGCGTTAATCGGACTTCTAAATCGATCCGTGATGAGGTCTTGTCTTTTTTATGAGGTATTGCTGTTACTATTAACTTCTGTTGGAATTTTTTTATGCCCCACACAGTTTATGTCCGATGTAACGCAGCTCCTCCACTGCATTACATCGGACTTCTAAATTGATTCATGCTGAGGTATTCTCTTTTCTATAAGATCTTTCTGCATCTATTAACTTCTGTTGTAATTTTTTTATGTCTAGGCTTTTCCTTAATGTTAACTACTTAAGCTTTTACTATCCGTGTGTTTTAAAGACCTTATTTTGCATTATAGAGTAGGGGAGAGTGGGGTCAATTGTAACAGGGTACGATTGTAACACAGCAAAAATTTTGAGTGTCGGGTTCTAGATTTAGTTCCCAGGGGGCGCACAAGGTGTATTTAATAAATCTACATGAATACCCCTGCTGGCAACCATTTTTATGTACTTTTGAAAGAGTTACATCACAAAAGATATTTTCACGCTACGTAAGTACTTTTTTGGGTATTAGAATATTATATTGTAACAAAGTAATTTTGTTTAAGCAAATAAAAATTATTTACCGAATATGTAAGTGGACACCTTAATTAACATTTCAAAAAAAAAAGATTAGTTTTGTTAATTAACTAGCATTGTTTTTAACAAATGAAGCTGAAATGGCGTCTTGGGGACGATTGTAACAATAAGTAAAAAAGAATGTAACAGCTGAAAATAAATAATCTTTTGTTTACAAACCATTACTTAACTCTTTAAGAACCACCAATAGTTTCCTATACCATTTATATTATGTTGCATGTTCATTATTTTATTTGTCACCTTTCGCGGCATAAATTAAAATTTTTAACCACTTAAAGGTAAAAGTTTAACCCTTTAGGACTCTGCTCATTATTATTTTTACACCTAAAGTATCACTACTATTTTGATCAATAAAAAAATATATCACAACTATGATAATACGTATAATTAACTATGTTTTAGTTGAATTTATGAACTGTTACAATTAACCCCGTAAGTGGGGACAATTGTAACAAGTGCACGACTATCAAAAATTGTTAATAACTAATATAATAACATTTAAAATAAGGTTGTTTTTTTTCTAGTAGAGGATAGTCTACTTTACTCGTCTGTCAATTAATACTAATAATATATTGGATTTCTTGTTAGTTAAAAATAGTTAAGTAAAAAATTTTACAATTGACCCTACTCTCCCCTACCTTAAAATAAGTTTTTATTTGGTGAAAAATTAACAACTGTCGAATTAATTTTAAATCATTATAGATTAAAATACAAAAATATAAAATTGTTTATTGTTGATTGAAATTACATACATTTGCTGACTTGTGTGCTCAATATAGGCTTATAAGTCATTGTCAAGTATAAAATACAGATAGAACAAAAATATAAAATTAAAAGAAATAAGTAAAACAGTTTATATGTATGGAAAATAATTATTCATCGTTGGTATCCAAGTGCAAAATTAGATTTTCATTCTTCAATTATTACAATTGTTTTATTTGCAAAGAATTGTCACTTTGCAAATAAAAGTTACTTTTCAAATATAACAATTTCAATTTCAATAAACTTACGAAATTTATCTCCTACAATGTATTGAACACAGTTACAAATTTTATGTGTTTTAAGGAAATAAAAATAAACAAATCCGTTGAATTTCATTAAACTTCGAAATTCACTTCATCGAATTAAAACTAAGAAAACGTCTTAGAAAGAATTTAAAATATAGATATATGTTTAAAAAAAGAAATAAACATAGTTTTGAAATGAAAAAAAAAATTACATTGCAGATTAAGTAATGCGAATAGGTATTTCATTTTAAAAATGATGAGATAGCAACTTTAATCCGAATAATTCGTCAAACAAGAGTCAATGTCTTTGAGTTTTGCATATTTAAGTGATTTCTTGAAAGTTTCTGATTTTTTTTAATCATTGAAACACTGTTTTTATATCAACCGCTGAACAGGCAATGAATATTTAGTGCGTGTAACCCAGTGCTGCTAAAATACACTTTAAAAATATTCTAATCTAAGATTAAAGAGTATATTTTATTGAAGTGCATTTAAAATATATTATGTTATAAGATTAAGATAAGAGAATATTTAAAACAATTTAACTAAGTTTTAAATTTCTATCTAAGCAAAGTGCATATTGATAAAATATATGTTATTTCAATTTAATTTTTGGTGTAAAATTGGATGTATAGTAAATTTTTAATTTTCATGAATAAAATATGTAAGATAATGTATCTTTGAATTAATCTATAATAATTAAAAAATAAGAGTGTATGTTTGTCTTGTTTGGGTACTTATATCTCTAGAACCATTGTTACAAATTTTCTGAATTACGAGTGCAAAAAGGAGTTTTAGCCCCTTATCTGAAAATTTGTTCAAAAAATAGACCATTCTAAATAGGACGTTCGAAAAGTGATTTTTTTTTCTATTGGTTTAATGTTGCGCATATTTATAAATAAAACTATAAATTATTTTGTTTCTTCAAATATTTAATATAACACAGTACACTATAAAAAATAGATACTAAATTTTCACGAATTTTTTTTCGTTTATGGCGGAACCATTTCCTGGTATATGCTCCTAGCATATATTTCACCAAAGTGACGAAATAACAATCATCGTTTCTTTGAGGAAACAAATTGCGTCAAAATTAGAGAAATATTTTTTCCATAAAAAAAATTCGTAGCACTTAATGTATCTAACTTTTCTAATAATCACTTTATCATGGGCAACATATTAATGGATCAATGTCAGTCAAATAACGCAAGGACTAGTGATGGAACAGAGAGAAAAATTCCCCACATGCACGAAGCGAGATTCGAACCCGGAAACTTTCTGGCTCGAGGCCAACTCCTTTACCACCATAGAAACCTGCCAGCTTCTTTCGTTTAGTCTTATTTTAGTTTCGTCATTTAGGTTAACAATCTCTCACAATGCATTGGGATGAGGCTCCAAGTTAGGGAAACATTTTCGTAATATATTTGAGAGTTCACGTTTTTAACAAATAACGCTATTTTGTGACGAAATGATAATCAAATGTAACGAAATACAGTAAAATTATTACTGAATCTTCAAAAATGAGAGTGTTTTGCTTCTGAGAGTTTGATGTTATTTTTAAGTTTCTAAGTGTTTATTTTACATTCATTAATAATTTTTTATCTTTTATCGATTATATCAGGTCGATAAAACAAGTATGACCATGCCATTATTTTCTTTATATTACTTTATTATTAATTTATTTTATTTTATTTTCATGTAAAGTAATGTGTTTAAAGATTTCGTCCATTAACCTTTTCGGGACGGAAGAGTCATAAATGTGTTCGCTCGGAATCAGAATCAGGAGGAACAAAATTAAAAAGCTGTAGCTTATGTTTAGGCATAGCTAATTTGACAGATTTATTTATTTATTTGACAGACTTTCACTTTAATTCGAAGAGATCCAATCCTAGTGTGTTTATGGTTTATTGGTACAACATACATTTGCAGGCTTGTGTGCTCAATTAAGGCTTATAAACCTTTGCCAAGTAGAAGAACAGATAGTACAATACATATCACAAGGAATACATCCAGGGTTACGGCGGGATTCGAACCCGCCACCACCACGCTTAACAGAGCGTTTGGTGGGCGATACCGCTCGGCCAGGGAGGCCCCAATCCTAGTGTGTTAAAAGTGTAACTAGAAATGTAATTTTTAATTCGAAAAAAGTAGTGGTAAATTAAATTAGGCAAGCTATTATTACCCAGCCCACAAATAAACTGCTATAAAAATAGTTTGCCTACGAGTTTATATTTTTTTTTTCGTGATTATCGACACTCTGAGAATGCATATATGACTCGCCCGTCTCGAAGAGGTTAAGAAAAAAAATATGGCGAGAGGTAAATATACAAGTTTTCTTACACTTTCTTTACAGAAGAAAAGTAATGCAAACAATTACTGAAACAGAATTCTTTGTTTTCGATAGCAAAAAGGAAAAACTGTACTTTTTATGCCTTATTTGTTTTGAAATTTTTGTCAGCCTTTTAAGAGTCTACATTGTCCAAAATTTCGGAATAAATTACAATTAAAAATATCATCATTCAGCGAGCTAATACTTTTTAGGGCAAAATGACTTCTCAATCTGAAATTTTAAGGGAAAAGAAACCGGACATGCATTACTTTTTAGAGTATTTATTGGAAAAATCTCTGAATTAAATAAATGTACTGGTAAAAATTTTGGTATAAAACTTTACAGTAAAAATGGATTATATGGAAACTGCACTCGGGGTGTCAGAATTTTTACCGATATTTGATCCGGAATTTTTTACAGTATAATTCCTTTAATTCTATTCTATATTGTGTACTCTTTGATATAGGGATAAGAATGAAGTAACATATGTTTTAGTATTTCTGAAAGTATACTACTAAACAATACAATACGTAAATGTTGAAAAAGTTTTTATAATAAATTCAATCAATTACGTTTTGACAAAAGCAAATTATAGGCTTGATTACTGACTTTCTTAGATCTTTTTCATAACGTAGTCAAAAGATTTTTCATAAAAAATAATTGTTTGTCTGCTAAACCACACACTCTACTTTTAGTTATTTTATAAATAAACGATTATATAAAAAATCAAGTATTATAAGAAAAATTTAATTTGTAGATCGTATAACACACAACTCAAATGTTCTTAGATATGTATTTAATATATACTGACGTGACAAAAGTCATAGAACAACTCTTAATACCGTGTCGGACATCCTCTAGATCTACGAAACTCAGCAACTCGATATTTCATGAACTCAATATGTAGTTAGAATTCTCTTGCAGTCTCAATCAGCAATGCAGCTTTAAGAGATGTCTGTAATTGCTAAAAAGTTGCGTTTGCTGGATTTTGTACACAAACTGACCGCTCGAATGTATCCCATAAATGTTCGGTGGGAGTCATATTGGGTGATGTAGGTGACCAAATTATACTGGAATTGTCCAGAATATTCTTCACACCAGTCGCGAACAATTAAGACCCTGTGACATAGTGCATTGTCTTCTATGAAACTCCTCTCATTGTTTGGGTACATGAAGTTCATGAATGGCTGAACAAAACCATTTTCAATCAATAATCAGTGCAATTGAACCATAAGAACCAGCCCATGTCTTCAGAAAGCATATCACACCATTATAGAGCCACCACCTAGTACCTAGTGGATTGTACAGTACCTAGTTGACAACTCGGATCCATGGATTCGTGAGGTCTGTGCTACACTCGAATTCTCCCATCAGCTTTTATCAGCTGGAATCGTGATTCATTTGACCAAGCTACAGTTTTACAGTAGTCTAAGGCAAAACCAATATGGTTACGAGCCTAAACAAGGCGCTGGACGTATGTCGTGCTGTTAATAAAGGCACTCAAGTCCGTCATCCGCTGCCATATCCCATAATAGACAAATTTCGCTGTAATGTCCTAACGGTCAAGCCCGTTTCACATTGATGCTGGCAGTTATTTCACGCAATATTACTTGTTCGTTAACACTGTTAAATATCTGAACTTTGGTGGTCTCGGTCATTAAATTCATTCAGTTGACCACTCTTGGCGCTGTAGATCTAAAAAAGTTGAATTCCCACATAATTTCCGCAATTTAAGCTCCAACTACCAATTTACAACTACAAAGTCTGTTAAGTTGTGCCTTGTGGTGGTAATTACATTAGAAACATTCTCAGAGGATTAACTTGAACACAGATGGAAATGCTGCAGACGCACTCCCCTTATATACATTTCATACGCCGTGCTACTGTTATCCGTATCTTTCAATATTGCCATCCCATGACATTTTCGCATCAGTGTAAGATGCAGTCAAAGAATGGATGAGACACTAGCAATATACCAAAACAATATAAACAATATACAAAAACATAAAGAGAGAAAGACTTGAATTGTAGTTGCTGGTGGGACTAAAAAGACTCTTGGCAGATTTAA
Organism: Parasteatoda lunata; assembly: GCA_949128135.1. NCBI lineage: Eukaryota > Metazoa > Arthropoda > Arachnida > Araneae > Theridiidae > Parasteatoda > Parasteatoda lunata. Next base: position 56,894,859 of record OX421978.1, on the reverse strand, counting down.
ACTGACAAGATTTAAAAATTTGAACGATATCGATAGTAAAGTTCTTATGAAATAATAATTTTCAAAAAAAAGTTAAGTTTTATTACATAGTAAGAATTCGAACCCCTTCGATATTTTTTTCTTTGTTTTTCATAATTCTACTTTAAAATAACGTAAGAAATTGTGTGCCTTAGAAATTCATAAACTTTCCGACAGTAATTAGCAATAAAAATTATCAGATACATTTCATTAGATGTGATTTTTTTTCACACTATCATTTCATCAGTTTTATCCTGCGCCCCTGAGTTATATTTATGTGGAAAATAAACAAAACTGTTGTAAATTCTAAAGTTATAAAAAATATATATGTATTTAAAAGTTAAAAACTAAAAAACGATAATGAAAAAAAAAACATTCGTTCAATTTCAATTTTACCTAAAATAATTCTATAATTCTAAATTTGATTAAAATATGAAATAAAGTGTTTATCTGAAGTATTTAGAGAAAATTAAATTTTAACTAAAGAGCACTTTAAAACTGATGATTTCAGACAAAAGCTAATTGAACTATATAAAATTTTAGTCTGAATTTACAAAAACATACACTAAATGTATATAGTTGGTATAAATTTAAATCTAGAAAACTTATATTAAAAAACACTATTTTTCAACATTAATAATAAATCTGTTTTTCTTTAGTCTCCCTAATTTGAGTGTATAAGGAAGCAATAAAGTTATTTATTACTAATTTATATTTTCCCTTTTTTATTTTGCTTTATTTAGTCACTAATTATCATAACGATTCCTTAATGCTCTCTAAACTAATGAAAATAGCAAATTTTAATGTTGCTATTAGAGCCAGAGTAGTTAATTACTTTAAACTTTTAGCTCTCTGCTAGAAAACTTTATTGAAATGTAAGAGAAAATTAATTGGTATACTTTTCAGCGAAGTGAAAACATTTTATAAACTCTTTGTAGAGTTTTCTTTTTAAGTTGAAAATGAAAGTTTCTCAAAGTAATTATTATAAATCTTAAAGTGACATTAAAATAAATAGTCTTAATTTAAATTGCTTCAATTCATTGATGTCTCAACAGTAAATTTAAGAACAAATAGCTTAAAAAGGAAATGCGACAATATATATCTCGTGTTTTACGCATCTTAAAGAGACTCTTTACAAAGGCACCAGAATCTACCACCAACTTTTCCCTTCATTAAGGTGTTTCTCTTCTTAAATTGATTAATCAAGAAAAGAAATATTTCATATTAATAAATTTCAGTTATTTCTTACGGGTTCTCCTTAATTTTCATCCAAATGTAGCTCAGTTTCATCCTTGCATTGTTGATATAAAATTTTTTTCTAATATAGCTTAATTAGAGAATACAAAAGAACCGCAATCTTCCAATATACTTATAAATAGACAAATAAAGAGAAGCAAGAATATACAAATACAGAAATTTATGTAAGCGAATCGGCAGTATGAGAATTAGAAACAGAAACGAATTGATGGATTAATTTCGTAATATGTAAGAATAAACTTCATAATTATTTACCTCTTCCGATTTATTAATAACCAAATATAACAAACGTATACCCATTTATTGGGATAGAAATGAATCAATGTATTAAATTTGTAATGCCTAAGAACACATTTCGTGTTTTGCATTTCTACTTTTTTTGTTGTTGTTGTTGTTGTCGTATGCCTGTTTAGGCTCTGGGAGTGCGATTGTTCTTGTTTTTCAGTGGCGCCATCTATGACCAAGAATTCGACTTCTGCCACACCATACTGCCACTAAACCGTTCATAGGGTGGGCCACATTCACATTCACGCAATCACACAAAGAAGAAAGGACGTAGAACACAGAGAGAGAAAGAAACATCCATGCCTTGCCCGGGATTCGAACCCAGAACCTTTCTGATGCAAAGACAGTTTCCTGTCCCCTACACAGGCCGGTCGGCATTCTAATTTATTAATAACCAAATATAACCAACACATAGACACGTTTTGAGAAAGAAACGAACCCATGGATTGAATTTGTAATGTATAAGAATAAATTTCATATTTATTTAGCTTATCTAATTTACTAATATCGTTGGATTAATTTCGTAATATCTAAAAATAAATTTCATAAATATTTTGCTATTCTAATTTATTAACAACTAAATATAATCAATGTACAGCGTTTTGAAAAGACATAAATCGATGAATTGATTTTGTAATATGTAAGAATAAATTGACTTGACTGAATTGAAATCTGACTTGTTTAATTTATTAATAATTAAATATAAACAACATAAAGCATAGTATTGAGACGAAAATGAATCGATGGATTGATTTTATAATATCTATGAACAAATTATTACCAACGTATTATTACCAAATTATTACCAAATAAGAAACGAATGGATGGACTAATTTTTTAATATTTAGAATAAATTTCATGATTATTTTGCATTTCTAATTTATTAATAAACAAATTCAAACAACATATTGCACAGGCTATCAACATTTTCAGAAGGCTATCAACAACACAGGCTATCAACAACTCTTATATTTTTGGATCCAGTAGTGCAGTATGTATTATTGTGAAATTATTTCGTAATAATGTTCTACATACAATTACTATAAGAATATAACAATTAATAGATTGAATTTAGAACACAATTCACATCTTGCAGTAAAAAATATTTCTCAGAATAAGACTACACAAATGATTTCGAAATCAACTCATCGATAAAATAAATTCCTTTTTATGATAATTATTTAAATTAAAAAAATATATTATAATAATTTAATTAATTATTATAATATATTATTATATTTAATTATAAATTTAATTAAATTAATTTGAATTATAAAAATATGTTTAATTTAAATGCAAGTTAAAAACCAATATTTATAAGAAAAGAGACAACTCTGCTTTAAATTAAATATATGACTCATATTATAATGTGTATTATGAAATAAAGAAAAAAAAAATTACAAAAAAAGTTATAAAACTTTTATTCGTTGGTACATTCATTATTACTAATTTATTATTAATTATTATGGCTCAAACTCTTCAATTAGTTAAAACTAAAAGACTATGCGATTTATGCTTTTTTTATGAAACTTTTATTTGAATTTTTCTAAAAAAATAAATTTAAAAAAAGCTATATTGACATGGTTTCGGTCACGAAATTGTGGAGCTTTAACCCCTATGGGCCCCTGGACCACAACGGGCTGTTGCAGGAAGGTTTTTTTTTTTACCATTATTGATGATTATTTCTACTTTTTCATGAAACATATTATAAAGACGAAGTTAAAAATAAACGACGCAATAATCCCAAGTTAAGGAAATTCATATTAAAAGGTATATTTTTTTATATAAATAATTGTAATTATAAAAATAATAATAAATGTTATCATAATAATTATAGTCAGAGCCATTATAATTTATTTAAAGAAAAAGTGTCTTATTTTGAAGTTTAAGTTGTAAACAAAACTAAACTACTTTATATAATGCTTATTCGTCTCATCGAAAATCTAAATCAATTTGAATTTCTCAAGAAGTATCAAGTTTCTAAAAAGAATAAAAATGAACATTTGTTACTACGCAAGCGGAGAGAGACCTCAAAAAATTATTTTACTTCCATCATCCATTAAAAGAAGTTTTTCAGTCTTATGAATCATGTTTTTATTTAATTATAAGCAATTTCCAAAAATGTTTTTTTTAATAAAAATCTGTTGCAGGTAAAACATATCAAAAATATTTTATAGATCACAAAAATTACCCTGATAAATTTACGGAACGCTTTGGACAGCATATAATAATTACGATAGCATATCAAAATATTAATAAAACTACGTATAATGAATTTTGATTTCAACTTATTGTGCTACGTAGGAATGGTTTAAAAATTTATGTTTTTCTCCATTAAATTTATTTTTTTACGTGAATAATTATAAAGTTATTAAAATTTGTCATAGAATATTCCCTTGGTACAATTTGTTATTTTTTCTCAAAAATAGGTACATAATTTTGAAGCATAAAAAGATTATTTTTAAATTACTCACCTACAGAATTTTACATGGAGAAAAAAAATGTGGTAAAATTACCGTACTGTATAGTAAAGACAGTTTTGGTAATAAAAAAAAAATATTAAAAAATAAGAATAGAAACATGATTCTGTTTAATAAAACCAAAATATATGGTCTTTGAACCATTTATTTTGTAATTCTTCCGTTCATATGGTTACGATTTATCGAACATTAAGGTTTTTAAGATTACAGTTCTTTTAACCACACATTAAGTAAAAAATACAAAACTGAAAAGTAAATTTAACCGAGCAAATAGTTATTCATGCCTTGCTCTAAGGTATCTTGATAAATTTAGTAATTTTTGCCACATTTACCAAATTTTATCGCATATTATAAAACAATACTTCATTGTTAATTTTACAAAAATATTTGCTGAAGTGTTTCGATAAAATCTACCTAAGTTTTGATGTTCTCATAAAATCTGAAACACGGTAAATTTTACCATATTCTGTTAGTTTTAGTCATATTTTTTATCAGTGTAATTTCACAAAAGCCAAATTACCTGATACTTCACACACGCACAGTTAATAAAGTATAGTTCAATAAAAATTCTCAATAGATTTTTGCTTAAATTTAATACATTTTAAATAATGTTTTGTTTCATAAGAAGGTATAAATTTATAAAAGCCTTTTTCTACACTTATTTCCTAAGTAATATAGCGTAAAGAACTCTCAAAAGCTTCACAAAAATCCATTCATATGAAAAAGTTTCAGAAAAGTTCCATAATGCATCAAAACCCAATGTTTTGAGAAAAAATATCCTTTAGAAACCTGTCATACATTATTTTTGACAGCAAAGAAAACAGTAGATTTCAGACATTCGATGTTTCAGAAACTAAAATTGTAGCGAACCATGTATCGATACTTTTTGATACTGTTATGAAGTCTGAAATTGCACATTATTCTAAGAATATATTAAATATAAAAGTTAGTGAAACGAAAGAGTTATAAGGTTTATTTTTTTGTATAAGTTTGAATATTAGTCAATAATGAAGTATAAAGCAAATTCTACGTAAATAAATCGCAAGAATATTTGCATAACATATTGATTTTGAATATTATTTTTAAAATTTTGAATATTAAAAAATATTCAATTCTTAATATCAAAGCAGTTGAAATAAAATAAATAACATCAAGCATTTATATTATAACTTATGAAACTAACTTATGAAGTAAATCTTAGCATCAAATGTGTAGTGTTAGGTTGTTTGAGTTCAAAGCGATAGTGCTTTATATCATAAGTTTTGAATTTTTTCTGAAAAATGCTTACTGTTTTTTCCTAAAACCGTACAATATGTATTTCGTTACATTCCGACAGTTTATAATCAAGTATCCACATTTGGTAATCAGTAACTTTTGGTAACCTTTGGTGACAACCAGTGAGGGGAAAGTTCGGTTTAAAGGTGGTGAAAGCTTGATGAACATTCAAAATTATCTTTCGAAAAATTTGATCAAATTTAAGAAAATTTACTGCAATACGTGACAATCACATAAAATGTATACAAATAAAGCCATAAAAATTGCTTTAAATAAATTAAGCAACAAACAATAAACAAAACTTCAAAGATTGCTTTTAACACATCGGCTGATAAGTTTCCGGTCTGACATACAGATGGCGCCCTAAATGCAGAATTAGTATTTTGTTTAGCAAGTCCTAACCTTCAAATAAAAGGTGTCAAAATTTTATAACGTTCTGTAGATTGATTTTAATGTTACAGTGATTTTAATCGAACACCAATTTATATTATTGAAACAATGGATAAATAAGAATTTCGTGTTCTTATTAAACATATTTATTTAATGGAAAAAAAATACGGTAGAAACTAAAGCTTGGCTTGATAAATGTTATCCGGGTTCTTCACCACGAAAATCAACCATTATTGACTGGTTTGCTGATTTTAAACATGGTCGTACAAATGTTGAAGATGCGCCGCGCTCTGGACGCCCTAAAGATGTGGTTAATCCGGAAAACATAATAAAAGTCCACAAAATTGTTAAAGAAAACCGCAAAGCGAAGTTGCATGACAAAGCTGATACTCTAAATATATCAAAAGAGCGTGTAGGCTTTATTTTGCACGAACATTTGTTTATGAGAAAGCTGTTTTCGAAGTGGGTGCCGCGTGGGCTAACAGTTGACCAAAAATGTGGTTAATCCGGAAAACATAATAAAAGTCCACAAAATTGTTAAAGAAAACCGCAAAGCGAAGTTGCATGACAAAGCTGATACTCTAAATATATCAAAAGAGCGTGTAGGCTTTATTTTGCACGAACATTTGTTTATGAGAAAGCTGTTTTCGAAGTGGGTGCCGCGTGGGCTAACAGTTGACCAAAAACAACAACGAATTGATGATTCCGAGAGCTGTTTGACGTTGTGTCAAATACCCCCTATTCACCCGCACCCATCCTATTCACCAGATTTGGCTCCTAGTGACTTGAAAAAAATGCTCGCGGGATTCACGAAATTCTTTATTATCCATTGTTTCAATAATATAAATTGGTGTTCGACTAAAATCACTGTAACTTTAAAATCAATCTACAGATCATTATAAAATTTTGACACCTTTTATTTGAAGGTTAGGACTTGCTAAACAAAATACTAATTCTGCATTTAGGGCGCCATCTGTATGTCAGACCGGAAACTTATCAGCCGATGTGTTAAAAGCAATCTTTGAAGTTTTGTTTATTGTTTGTTGCTTAATTTATTTAAAGCAATTTTTATGACTTTAATGTATTTCTATACATTTTATGTGATTGTCACGTATTGCAGTAAATTTTCTTAAATTTGATCAAATTTTTCAAAAAAATATTTTTTTTCTAAAATTGCAAAGTTTAGATTATTTTATAGCTTGTAAAGTTTTTTTTCGTTTACATTATTATTTCTTACTTTATCTGCAAACTATTTTTTGCTTAGATTTCCTTCGAAAGTAAAAATATTCTACAACCCGCATGAAACTAGATGATGAGACCGTGAATTAAGTATTGTGTTAATAGATAGATTTTCAAAACATCATACTAGTTTCAACTTTTATTTTTGCAACATGGCCTCTATTTTCTGGGATATCTCTAATTTCAAAAAATCAATTTTTATGTCTATTTACTTTGCAAAAACAACGTCTCCTACGAACAGCCTGTATGTCAATTAGAGTTAATTCTCTAGGGTAAATAGAAAATGGTCTCAGTCTTTTTAGCATTTTATTAATACCAAAAGAGTAATAAGTGACAAAATAAAGTGGGAGAGAGCTTTTAGTTTTGAATACTAAATTAAGCAGAGGATTTAAAAGAAGAAATAACATAAAAAGAGAGCTACATTAATCTAATGTAATGATTTGAAAACAGAAATATTTAAATCTAGTTTAAAATTAAATATAAATTCATAACTAGTGCAGTCAATTTTCAGAATTACTTCTGGTACCTGTCACTAAAAGCATATTACCAGATATCAACAACCTTCAAACGTAGCAATAAATAAACTTTTATGAAGTCAAGTTTAATCAACTTCACTCTATAATCAAGACTAAATCTATTTAAGCACAATTTATAATTTCAATATCTGATCATTAGATGAAATGCGTAAGGAAAATGTTTATTGAATAATTTTACAAATTTTTACCCTCTGTAACACTAATCTAGGTTGATGATCCAATATCTGTCTGAAATTTCACCAAATGATTTATATAGAACGTACGTTTTATATAGAACGAAGAAATACATTTGTTCGATAGCAATACGTAATATTATTGACATGTATCTTGAAAATAAACGTTTTTGTAATGCGAGTAGAGATGCACACAAAATCTTTAAATAAGAATATTTACTCACGAAAAACGATCTATAAAATCAGAACTTTCCCAGATGAGATATTGATTTCTTATATTGAAGATATATTTAGAACTAGCAATTCAAGACAACTTTTACTGTAGTATTAAGACAAATCCGAAGGAATATAAAAGAGGATAGTTTTTCCTAAATATAAGTTATCTAAGTTATTTTATGTTATCTAAGTTAATAATACTTAGTTAAATAATTTTTAAGTATTTTCATCAGTATTTTTATTTTAGAAATTGTTTCTTTGAATTAAAAAAAAAGTATCCTTTATTAAATTTAATCGGACAGTTGAACCAAAAATTATTTTTTTCAAACTGTCTCGGCTTTAAAAAAAAAAAAAAAAAAAAAAAAATTTAATGAAATTTTCCGAAATATTTGCTGGTCCTCAGCTTGTTAGTACTTCTTGCTATTTACTAAAACCAAACGGCAAAAACAGCAAAATATAGAAAAAGTAATAATGAAAGAGGATATTATCACCAGTATTCAAACCCGGAAAATCCGTTAAACAGGGTTCCATTCAATCGCAGATTGTGAATGATTTTAAAATCTTATAAAATTTGTTAAGAAACTGGTCGCGAAGTCATAGCGGGCGAAAACAAAGTTAACTTAGCCTATGCCAACATTAATTTAAATTATTTTCTGAACATAGTCCTAAAGAAACATTAATTTACAGCAATATTTCTTTCGAAAAACTTTCCTGAATTCTTTGAATAAAATTAACAATTATATATATATATATATATATATATATATATATATAATGTTTGGCGAGAAACCAAAAGTTCTGTGAAAAGTAGTAAGTTTAAAAGTCCATCAAGAGGTAAATTTTCATAAAACAAGATTTTTTATGTATTTTAGTTTGAATATTTTATCCTTTCTCCTGAATACAGCATACTTATTCAAAATAAAGCCTTTTTTGCGATATCTTAAAACGATAAATAACCTATGTTAAATAGTCCAAAAAAGAAAAAAGATGTGTTTTATTAACTGAAAAGAACTGCTGTTTTCGCCTTTCTGAGTGACACTTTAATTATGTAAGATTGAAAACTCGACATCACTTTGCCTGAGGCATGTGCTGTTATAATAAAGAATTTAAAAAAATAACCAGAACATACTATACACAAGAAAATTTGGATGATTGAGTCCGTGTATTTCTTTCTCAGGATGAAATAAGTTTTAATATTTTTTTTTTTAATTTAAACGAGATTTCGTAACAAAATAAAGTGTTACATATTCCCAATTAATATGTGGTTATGATAAATGCTTAAAATATAACCAATGAGATCAATTCATCACTAAATGCCGTTGTCTCTACAAAATACAAAAAAAATTAAGTGATAACCGCATAAAAATCTCGGTTTTGAATTTCTAAACTAAGAAATTCATTCACTTATTTCAAATAAATATTCATTTCAAATAAATAATCATTTAAAAATGTGGTTTTCCGTGATATTAGTATCGTATTCAGTATTTTCTAAATCATTATTTGAAGAAAATTATTATTTTTAGTTTGGAAAAATAAATTACGAATACACTGTAATAATTTGCGGATCAATTTAAAATATTAAGTACCAGCCCTTAGGGTATATCTTCCGTCAAGACCATATTTTCCGTAGAATATACCGTGATTTTTGCAGCAATATTCAATTAATTTGAAAGGTTCAGTGATTTCAAGGTAATTAATACTGTAAATTATGGAATATCAGAATTTTAAGCTCCGTGACATGTTCTGGTTAAAATAGGCTTCACAGTTAAATGTACTTTTCACTGTAATTTGAAACGGAATTTTTTACAGCGCAATACGGAGGAGAGTCTTGTCATTTTAGGAAAAGAAAAAATTTTCAATCAAATAACTTAATAATTTTTAAATGTAGGATTACAAGTAATGAAGCAACTTTTTAAAAATAATTAACCAAAATGAAATTGCGTATGGAAAACGCTTTGAATAAATATAAAATTGAAGAATAAAATTTTTAGCGAATATTATAGGTTTATTGGTGTTAAAGGTGTGGAAATAAATACTTCAAAAAAAATATTTCTTGCTCTATAAATATTTAAATAATTTGTATAAGGAATTGGCGAAAAATCCGTGATAAATGAAATAACTGATTTTGTTAAAAGAAACCTGAACTCTATACTATGACTCAACTTTTTAAAAATATTTTCACATTTTTCAATAAGAATTTTATTTACTTCTTTTGATATTTAGGAAAATGATCACTTTAATTTTAATCAGTAATCACATCAGTAAGAACATTTAATTTTAAATTCCATTTTATAAGAAAAAAAGAATATGATCTATTTTTGTCGATTCACATTAATTTTAAAATTAATTAAAAAACTTACATGGTTATATAACAATATCATTAAAAAAATATGAAAATAGCAAAAAAATGTTTTGATAGTAAACTCCAACGCTGGCTGTTCAAATGCAAATTTTCTGGATATTGCTTAATTCATCTAAATATAATAACGTTTGAAAAAAGAAAAAAAAATTATAACTCAATTCAGTGCCCAAGAGATATAATTATTTACATTTTCAGTTTAATTAACTCTCTAGAGTGTTTTAAAGAAGATTTAAAATAAAAGGATTTAGGTTTTCTAAAATTAAATGTTAAGAAATCCTTTATGCTTTGCTTAAATTTGGTCTTACTTTAGTTTTTGAATGAAAATAATTAGAGTTTGTGCAATAGATTAAGAACATATAAAATAAATTTTTAAAATTAATTTAGAAACCACCAGCAACATTTTTATATTTATGGTAGCTGGGAGATTTACCTAAAATTTAATTTGTTTCCATATTTTCAACAAAAACAAAAAAAACGGAAGATAATATTATTTTTTCTAATACTTTTTTTATACTTGCAATTTCATAGACCATATCAGTAAAAACCAAATTCTGTTATATGTTTAAATGTCATAGTAAAGTTAACGTTTTATATTGCTGCATTTTTTTAATGCATTACATTTGGTGACTTATAACACAGTAAAAAATTCCGAATATAATTATGTTAAAAGTTCTGGCATCCAAAATGCTGAAGCCTTAAAATTCCTTTTATTTTACTATAAAATCCATTTTACCGTAAAATTTTAAACCCTAATTTTTATAGATATAATCATTCTATTACAACGATCCAGAAATTTTTCAGTAAATATTTCTATAAAAATTACTGTATATCAGATTTTTTGTTCCATAAAATTTAACAAAAAAAATTGATTTTCGGTAAAAAGTACTGGCACCCTGAGTGCTGGTACTTTTTACCGTAACTTGATCTGGGATCTCCTACAGTGTACCTAAAAAAAACTATTCTAAATTAATTTCGTGTTAAAACCTTTCAAAATCAACAAAAAATATTACGCATATATTTTCTAGAAAAAAAGGTGGAAATCATGTTAAATTTCATAAAGAGTTTTGGACACTAATAATATTTTCAATCTGATTTCGTTTTTTAAATTAAAAATATTTTATGAGTTATATGCTTAAAATTCATAACGGGGATTGCCTACATTAATCCCTCTTCCAAATGACGGTGGCCGTAAACACTCCGCTCAAAACACAGTTTCGGTAAAGGAAATACAGAGATAGAAACGCATGACTAGCTAAGAACTGCTTAGGAAACCCGATTTATTTTCAATCAGATTTAAAATTAGGAACGAAGATATTTAACGGATAGGGTTACTGATTTTATTTTATTTAATTACCGTCGTTGAATAACTGACCCGATTTCTGGTTTACCAATGTTCAACTCCGTAGCCTTGTAATTTTGAACCCAATACATAAGACAAGGAAACTCCTGGATCAAGAAGTTGGAGAAATTTGCCTTTTCAAATAAATAATCATTTCAAAATGTGATTTTCCGTGATATTAGTATCGCATTCAGTATTTTCTAAATTATTATTTTAAGAAAATTATTATTTTTAGTTTGGAATAAAAAATTACGAATACACTGTAATAATTTGCGGATCAATTTAAAATATTAAACACCAGCACTTAGGGTATATCTTCCGTCAAGACCATATTTTCCGTAAAATATTATACCGTGATTTTTGCAGCAATATTCAATTAATTTGAAAAGTTCAGTGATTTCAAGGTAATTAATACTGTAAATTACGGAATATCATAATTTTAAGCTCCGTGACATGTTCTGGTTAAAATAGGCTTCACAGTTAAATGTACTTTTCACTGTAATTTGAAACGGAATTTTTTACAGCGCAATACGGAGGAGAGTCTTGTCATTTTAGGAAAAGAAAAAATTTTCAATCAAATAACTTAATAATTTTTAAATGTAGGATTACAAGTAATGAAGCAACTTTTTAAAAATAATTAACCAAAATGAAATTGCGTATGGAAAACGCTTTGAATAAATATAAAATTGAAGAATAAAATTTTTAGCGAATATTATAGGTTTATTGGTGTTAAAGGTGTGGAAATAAATACTTCAAAAAAAATATTTCTTGCTCTATAAATATTTAAATAATTTGTATAAGGAATTGGCGAAAAATCCGTGATAAATGAAATAACTGATTTTGTTAAAAGAAACCTGAACTCTATACTATGACTCAACTTTTTAAAAATATTTTCACATTTTTCAATAAGAATTTTATTTACTTCTTTTGATATTTAGGAAAATGATCACTTTAATTTTAATCAGTAATCACATCAGTAAGAACATTTAATTTTAAATTCCATTTTATAAGAAAAAAAGAATATGATCTATTTTTGTCGATTCACATTAATTTTAAAATTAATTAAAAAACTTACATGGTTATATAACAATATCATTAAAAAAATATGAAAATAGCAAAAAAATTTTTTGATAGTAAACTCCAACGCTGGCTGTTCAAATGCAAATTTTCTGGATATTGCTTAATTCATCTAAATATAATAACGTTTGAAAAAAGAAAAAAAAATTATAACTCAATTCAGTGCCCAAGAGATATAATTATTTACATTTTCAGTTTAATTAACTCTCTAGAGTGTTTTAAAGAAGATTTAAAATAAAAGGATTTAGGTTTTCTAAAATTAAATGTTAAGAAATCCTTTATGCTTTGCTTAAATTTGGTCTTACTTTAGTTTTTGAATGAAAATAATTAGAGTTTGTGCAATAGATTAAGAACATATAAAATAAATTTTTAAAATTAATTTAGAAACCACCAGCAACATTTTTATATTTATGGTAGCTGGGAGATTTACCTAAAATTTAATTTGTTTCCATATTTTCAACAAAAACAAAAAAAACGGAAGATAATATTATTTTTTCTAATACTTTTTTTATACTTGCAATTTCATAGACCATATCAGTAAAAACCAAATTCTGTTATATGTTTAAATGTCATAGTAAAGTTAACGTTTTATATTGCTGCATTTTTTTAATGCATTACATTTGGTGACTTATAACACAGTAAAAAATTCCGAATATAATTATGTTAAAAGTTCTGGCATCCAAAATGCTGAAGCCTTAAAATTCCTTTTATTTTACTATAAAATCCATTTTACCGTAAAATTTTAAACCCTAATTTTTATAGATATAATCATTCTATTACAACGATCCAGAAATTTTTCAGTAAATATTTCTATAAAAATTACTGTATATCAGATTTTTTGTTCCATAAAATTTAACAAAAAAAATTGATTTTCGGTAAAAAGTACTGGCACCCTGAGTGCTGGTACTTTTTACCGTAACTTGATCTGGGATCTCCTACAGTGTACCTAAAAAAAACTATTCTAAATTAATTTCGTGTTAAAACCTTTCAAAATCAACAAAAAATATTACGCATATATTTTCTAGAAAAAAAGGTGGAAATCATGTTAAATTTCATAAAGAGTTTTGGACACTAATAATATTTTCAATCTGATTTCGTTTTTTAAATTAAAAATATTTTATGAGTTATATGCTTAAAATTCATAACGGGGATTGCCTACATTAATCCCTCTTCCAAATGACGGTGGCCGTAAACACTCCGCTCAAAACACAGTTTCGGTAAAGGAAATACAGAGATAGAAACGCATGACTAGCTAAGAACTGCTTAGGAAACCCGATTTATTTTCAATCAGATTTAAAATTAGGAACGAAGATATTTAACGGATAGGGTTACTGACTTTAGTTTATTTAATTACCGTCGTTGAAGAACCGACCCGATTTCGGGTTTACTAATGTTCAACTCCGTAGCCTTGTAATTTTGAACCCAATACATAAGACAAGGAAACTCCTGGATCAAGAAGTTGGAGAAATTTGCCTTCGTGGAGAACTTTTTGATGGAACTGGGACTTGACAAAGGAAACTGGAACTTGGCTACAGTCTGGGAAACATCCTTGAGAAAAATCCAAAAACTTGCAATCGCAATTCCTCTGCAGAGGAGATGGCTCCCTTTGCTTTGGTAGCCTGTGAGCGATGTCGAGCATTTTACGGTAGAACAGTTTAACGAGGACCGATACAGCGCGACCACGGTCCCTACGCAAGCTGATCAAAGTGGTCGCCCACCCGCTTAGCCAGTAATGCTTGACTTCGGTGTTCTACTAGTAACCGTATTTTTACGATCAATCCACTGCGGGACAAATATATAGACGCATTTGAGGTTATGGTGAAATTTGAAACCACTACCTCTATGCTTTTATTTTGGGATGTTGAGACAGTCCTGATGAAGCAATTTCATTTACTCTCGTGTAGTATTTATTTATTAACAGCTGTTATTTTAGTTCAACCTTGTTCAGGCATTTGTACATTTACAATTGAATATTTTTTTATAATTTTAAATGTCGGCAGATGTCAACTTACTGATTACATAGAAAACAAAAACACCGACGAGAAATAAAGTTAACAAATGTCTACTAAATGTATACCAGATTTAATCAAAATGAACATTTTTGCGTCATCTCAAACTATACTAGCACTGTTAAAAGTACTGACTTTTACTTAAGATTACCAAATTTTACCACATTTACTACCAAACAGCATAGTAATGAAAACTATACTTTATTGTTTATTTCACCAAAAATTCATTACCTATGCGCTTTATTAAAAATTACCTTGCTTTTCGGTGCTCCCATAGCGCCAGAAATTTGGTAAAATTTACCGCATTCTGGAAGTTTTGATCATACTTTTTTTTCTCAGTGCATAATTATATATTTTTGTATTAAAAATTCTCGACAGTTTAGAAATATTAAATAATATTTGCTTCAGATATACATCAAATGAAAAATTACGAATAATAAATGATGTTTTAATTTACTAAATGTTCAAATAAAGCATACAGACTAGTAATTATACTTGAATATATCATTCTAACTTAAAAATTCTAACTTAAATTATTCAAATCTTAGTATGAGCTATTTTTCAAATATTGAAGTAAGAATTTTACTCTACATATATATCTCTCTTCCGTCTATATCTCTCTTCCGTACATATATGTTATATCTCTAGAGTTTACCGCCATTCTTACATCCTATTATTTCTCAACGCACTTTTAAACAAGTTTTTTGTTTGTATAGATATTTGAAAATATTTGAAATACACACAACTTCACAACTTACATAATGTGCTCACGTTTTTTTTTTTATTTATTTATTTTTTTTTTCTCTATGTCTCGAATGAGGGAGCAATGCTTAAACTTCTAATGTTTTTATTTATCTCTTTAATTCTAAGTTCTCTTGCTAGACATTGTTTTAAAGCAACATATTTTAATGATTCTGCACTTAAAACATTTGTTTTTCTGACGAAAAAATGCTTTAAACAATAATTTTATTTATTAATGTTATTCTTCTTAATGAAACAATGCATTCTAGGAAATAATGTTTCAATAGTTTTTTTAAAAAATTTTAAACAAATTTAAAAAAATTATGATTTATACGTATTGAAAATTGTTCATATCCACAAAGCTAAACTAAAAATTAATTTATTCTTTTTCCAAAAGTCAACAACTGTGAGAAACTTATTTGTAATGTATTTTAACTAAACCGATCTTTATCTGTTTGTTTATTAAGTATTATACTCGTTTGTACAGTGCGAAAAAATGGACCATCCTGAATAACTTTCGGTCTAGTAATCGGATCAACACGTTCTATGACTCACTCTTAATGGTTCGAGGGGGTAACCTCAAATATGCTAATTAGTTAGTGCAGACGATATTTTAGACTATATATTAGATAATATTAAATTATTAAATCAGAGTTAAAAATTTATTTTTTTCTAAATAAACATACTTTTTTTATGACTGATTCACATTTCTGACCCCAAAAATATCGGGGTCAGCTGTAATCTGGATCCTATCAAAATGGTCCCAATAGTTTGGTGCGGAGAGAAATCCAAAGTTTTGACACTTTTTTTTTTTTTAAATTTTACTTTTTGCGTATTTCGTCTTATCTCAAGAATTTTTTATGCAAATCGAAGCATTTTTGCCCACAATTATGAAATTTATTTATCCGAAGAATGTAAAATTACATTCAACGATGTAAAAAGTTGTGTTTCATAAAAATCAAATATTTTTGAATATTATTAAACAAATATTAAATATTAATGGCTATATACTAAAAAATATTTTTTGCACGAGTTTGTCTTTAAGTAAACAAATTTTATAATTGTAATATTTTTAAGCAAATTTTACTTGAAGAATTCTGATGACATGGTAAAATACACAAAAAATGAAGTTACTATTAAGGGGTCCAAACTTTGGACCGCACTCCTGACTAAACTTTTGGGACCATATTTCCCATATTTCGGCTATATTTTGAAACTCAAAAATTCGAATCCATCAAAAAAGTACGTTTGTTCAATAATGGTAATCATAGGAGCTACTTATAGTAAATTTATTCAAAGAAATAAAGAGTCAACAAATAAAACTGAATAGACAATAAAAATACTTCCAATATACTATAATTGCAAACAGGGTGTCGTTTAATACGAGCAAAACTTAAAAGTCACTATATATTTTGTGAAACATATATGGTAAAAAATAAAGTTAAAGAAGGTGCTCAACCTCGTTAACTGTAAATAAAAATTTCTTTAATTTCCGCTGGAAAGCCTTTGTTTGCATCGTTCTGGTGAGAATGTTAATGAAGCAAGTTAACTGAAGCTCTTACATAATATATTTTTGTGCGGTCTGATATTTAATATATTTAATTAAGTTCTTTCGATAATATTAATTTTCGCGTCTTTTACATTTGTTCGAGATCATATATAAATAGAGACAGATTTCATAGAAAAAAATAACGAATCTAAATCATGTTTTCATATCTGAAATTATTACTCTTTTTTGTATTACAAATAACAACAAATTTTCATACTTTTTTTAAGGTTTATCAAGTCTTTGAATAATTGTACAATAGTCACCTCTTAGACAAATAGATGAACATCTGTTGAAAGAAAATTAAACTGAAATCAACACTGAGAAAAAAGTATAATGTGTGCGGTGTAGGGCTCATTTTTCCCCTACTAGCGATATTGGTGTTCGCCCCCATAATCTTCTTTATCATTTAAATAATTCAGCTTTCATTAAAATATAACCAAAAATATTCCAATTGGCTTCAATTAAGTTTCGTAAATCAATTGTTTTTATCAATAGAAACTTGGTACGATAGATTTCTAAAAGTAAATACAGAATTTATTACTTTCCTTCAAGTTAAATAATAAAGTTATCAATTTTCACTTTCAAAAAGTAATATTGAATTAAAAGCTTTATAATCATACTGTTTTCTTTTAATATATCAATACATAAATTGTTAGCAATGATTTAATTCCAGTCAAAAAAATTTCGAAAACATAAAATTTTTTTCCTTTTAATTAGTATGAAATAATGTGAACTTTTTTGATTAGTGTGATCTTGTTTGATTTCAAATTAATTATTAAAAAAATTTTTTTCTTCATCTATTGTGTTTTCTTTTATTTTTGTGTTCTAAAATATTTCAAAATTTAAATAAAATCATTAGATAATTATTCTTCAATTTCATAATTTTATCCGCGGAACTTGAATCATATATATTGCCATTTCATTGATTTAATGTTGATTTTTCAGATTTCAAAATTTTATGTGTTCTATATTTTTGTGACTTAATTTTCTTTGTTTGTAGCTTATTTTCTCAGAATTATTAAAGAAAATTATGTCAAACTTGAATTAAATTAGAAATTATAATATTGTTTGTTACCACTCCTATCGATATAATCTAAAATGTATGATAATTTTCTTTTTAAAAGTTTTTAACATATTGTTATTTTTTATTTTTTCGCTTTCAAAATTTAGTGATTACATTTATATTTTAAATAGTTATTTTTGCTTTCTTATATTGTTTTTCTTTAAATAGTAATATTTTTGAAATTTTTTGAATATTAACAAATTAAGGATTCACTGTACTTAGTTTTTCTACTAATGTCCTATAAAAATTTTAATATTTTTTAAAAGCATAAAATTTTGACTTTATTATTAAGGCAGTTAAGACATTTAAATTTTTATGATTTATTAAGTTTCAAGTATTTTTATGTTTAGCGATTGGTAATATATTAGGTGTAACAGAAATTAATGCCGTTTTTGTTTCATTAAGTTGTGTAATATATTTTAACTAGTTTTTCATTCTAATCAATGATGTAAATGTCCACGTTATCAGAAATCTTTTGCTATCTAGCCTACAAACTTTAAATTCCGGATTGATAAAAATCGTTTTTATTTTTGAGCAAAATATCAGGAACAGACATTTTGGAAGTGTTATAGCTATTAGAAGGAATGGAAATCTGATTGTGTAAAGTCGATCAATTATAATAGGTGTTTGAAATAGTCCTACCGTTATTCATCATATTTTGCACAATTATTCTAGACGTGTTGTGTGAAAAAAATCCATGAACACAGTAATGAATTGAGGGTGATGAATGAAATAAGGAAATGTACTAACGTTAATAATAAATATTTTGTAGTGAATTCACATAATCAAATAAATAACTTTTGAATGAAGTATCTGTATGTTATGTGGTAATTATTGAGTTTAAAAATAAAGATTGGCTCCTGGCATTTCCGGCAAAAATACATTCCTAGTGCACTTTAGTATAAAAAATAGAGTCTTGTTGCTGCCATCTAGTGTGGCAGAAACTAGACGTCCAAATTAACATGGCCAACGGTATCTTACCCATTGTGGTGGTCCTGAAAGAGTGGATAATACTTCTGGAGAACGCACCAGGTCTGCTCATCGGGAAGACTGATTGTGCAGCTCATTGGAAAAAAAAGAAATGATGTACATTGCAATGTGGTTTAAAGTTCCTTAAGGATAATTTCGATTTAAATCAGTTCAGGATTTCTTGAATGTTGAAGGGACTATGCCATTGTTTTTTACATAAGTATGGGTATGTCAGAAGTGTTTCTCATAATTTTATTTCCTTAGTCATTTGAGATTCAGATTTCAGATAGTGGATCTCACTTGATCACGGTTAAAAATCGGTGATGTTAAGCAAATTCCATGGCTGACGAACTGACATCTTTTTCCTTTTAATTAAATGATATAATTCATCAAATGTTCCGTAATGCTGGTACAAGCCCTTCACATGCTCCTGTGCTGAAAAGGAAGATCGCCAAGATGAAAAAAAGGAACTACGTGATGTCTTCTAGACTGTCTGTCTAAATTTTTAGTAACATTTTTCTAACTTGGAAAAAGAAAAGGAAGAGAGGCTGTCAATTAATTTCTATTTCGCATTTCCTTTAAATTTTACTTGAAGGTTTCCAAAAAATATTCAGAAAAAATACAGACACCCAGTGGAAGACGGGGGCTAAAAATGAAATTTAAAAATGTAGGTAGATCACATTCACAGGTAACGCATATTCATCGAGGGACGCTAAGAGAGCACGTGAGGCTGCATAACCCCTTAACTGTTACAGTTAAATTTTTAAAAAATCACACTAAAAATATCAATTTAGCGGTAAAAATCATACGGCGGTTAAGAAAATCAAAACTAAGACAACTGGTCTAAATTTTGCTTGCGAACGTTAAATAACAAAACAGAATTTACCAGTAAAAATAAAAAATTATTCGGAGCAGCCATACCATACTGTATACATCTAAATAATCCAATGTGTATACATTTGAGTAATTTTGAATTTTTTTGGAGATATTTTTTTCATGTTTTGTATTGTACCATGTTAAAATATGAAGTAAAGAAAAATTTTATACCTTATTGTCCAATTTTTATGATCATTTTCAAGTAAATTTTCAAAATATAAATAGGTTAGATTTGTAATTCTATGGTAACAATACTGTCTTTTTATTTCAGAATACCAGACATAAATGATTAGTAGATAAAAATGTAAATATAACATCGATATCTATTATTTTGATTTTTCTTCTGAAATTGCTTAGAGTTGGACATTTTTTTCACTCTATCCAATGTGTATACATCTGAATAATCCAATGTGTATACATCTGAACAATCCAATGTGTATGCATTTGAGCAATTTCAAATTTATTTTTCCAATAATTCATACATATTTTGTACTTGGGCATGTTAAAATATGAAGCAAAGCGAAATGTTATACCTCATTATGCAATTTTTTTCATCACTATCAAGTAAATTTCCAAAATATAGAAAGGTAAGATTCATAATTCTATGCTAACAAAACTGTCTTTTCATTTGAGTATACATGGCATAAATGATAAGTAGATAAAAATTTTAATATAATATAAGTATATAATATTATGATTTTTCTTCTGAAATTACTTAGAGTAAAACATTTTTTTCGCTCTATCGAATTGAAATAAAAGCACATTATATAACTAGTTTGTGAAGCATTTTTATTGAAAAGAAATAAATAAAACTTGCAGACAGGATTATTTTTTTAAAATTATAAATAAACTTTATCTTACTCCGTGCGTATGTGTTATCAGCCTTAACGTAGGAGGGAGCCAAAAATCTTTTTCCTTACACTTGGAAATCAGCGAGGACCGGCCCTGGGTTGATGCAACTTCAGAACAGAATTCTATATTGAGTAGATAGTGCAGGGATTTGAATTGAGAACCGAGCATTCTATGTGAATTTCTAATTAAAGAAATTGCCCTATGTGAATGCTCAATTAAAAGAAAAAACAAACATCCTTAAGGACTATGATTAAAAATTAAATTTTTCTTCACCGTGCGAAGGTTTCACAAAAACCTATGAATAAAACTTTAAAAAAAAGGTTTTTTTAATATTTTATTCATATTGTTATTGATGATGATGAATCTACATGTTTATGAGTATTTTTATTAATTAGTGACATTGTAACTTCCACTTGTAAATGATAAACTATAACTAAGGAGTCGCAGTCTATTAGGCGTCGTTCACACTGCTGATTAAAAAGTTTAGGATAATTTGTGACATATTAGTGTCATAAACTATGAAAAACAATGAAATAATGCATTATTCCTGAATTTTTATTTAACTGTTTGAGGGTTTGATACAACTAAAGTAGACCTCTTACCAGTTGCTTTACCTGCCGAAGAAAAACTGTTTTCCTCCTTGTTAATCAAAGATATAATACTTTGAAAAGGTACCCAAATGCATGTACTCGCAATCATTATTCATAAAATAAATAACTTTTCTCTTCAACGGTATGTAAAGTTAGAGAAATTTAATCTTGCAAAAAAGTAGAAAAAAGCATCCAAATAAATTTTAAGCTACTTACATTTTTATTCCTTAATATTTTCCTGTTAGCTTGGAGATATTGCTCTGCATTGAAGACCCAAACGTAAATTTATTTTTTGAATCCGAATCGATTCTTCATAAAAATTTATGATTTAAGCTTGGGGTCTTTAACCTTTTGCTCCCGAGGGCAACAGTAATAAATTCGAAAAACCACGCAGCCCCCTAAAGATTTGTTGAGAATAATGGGTATCATGTATTTTGATGTTCAAATTTTTCACTCCACTGCACTCCCATTATAAGTAAAACTAACTTCCATTTTCAGAGGCTGCATTTTTCTTTAGAGTAAACGCACTTTCTTTTTCATTTTATCACTATTACGACTAATCCATGTGTGCACATTCAAAAACAAAACACTTCTGAAAAAGCATCTTAACTGAAATTGATAGTTGAATATTTAATTTCCAAAGAAATTCTCTGAAGCCATTACTGTTGAATATTTGTTTTAGCACATTAGTTTACTTCAAAGCTTTTTAAATAAAAGAATCCCTAAATCCGAATTCTTATAAAATACCCAAATGAAAATTTACTGAATGCAAATCATTCATTAATTTAGTATAAAAGTTATTAAAATTCCTTGTAAATTACAGATTGACAGCAAAAAAATCTGTAAAACTTCTGTTATAAAATAAATTAACATTTTTAAAAGCATTCACTAACTTGAAGAAATTGCTAAAAAATGGTAAGAAATAATGTTAAAGTATATCTAAAAAAATAAAACTTAGAAGAAAAAAATGTTTTAACAGCCACTTAAAAAACACAATCCATTTATGTTTTCTAAGAAGTAAAAAATTTAAAAAACATATTAGTGACCGTTTTTAAATATATGCATCTTTTGAATTTTAAATATCTGACTTTCAAAAAAAGAAGTTTTTAATTTTTTATGGAACCCGTATAATGTATCATAAAAAACTTTATTTGAGTTTAACATTTCTCGATTTAAAATATATTTTTTTTTTCAGTTTCTTCAAGGTGGTGTTTTTGACTCATGTGGAAAAAAATAATGATTGGGAGTTCAGGGATTATTTGTAAAAGATAATGTATTAGTTAAAATGCATTTCTTGCATCTGTTTCTAAATTCCAAAGTAATTATAGATTCTAAAAATAATGAGCGCAATATTCGTAATTCAGACAAATAACCTTTTGTAAACGTCGAGAAACGCCGTATATTTTTCGAATTTATCTCAAAAAACAAAAGCAAGATACTATTTTTAAAAAATTATGAGCAATCACAAAAAGTCAAGAATAACAACTGATTAATATTATTCTAAATTAATTTAATTTCTAATAGCAATACTAGATTTACATAGCCTTCAACAAAAATAAACTTCTTAATCAAAATTCAACCACATTTATACTTGCGTGCCACCTTTCACACTGTAAACAAATTCGGATCAAATTACGGTATAAAGTACCGGCACTTTGGGAGCATGATCAGTAAAATTTTACAGTAAAATACAGTACCATTTTTACAGTAAAATATTATCCCGTAATTTTCAAAGAATTATTTATTTAATTATAGTGATTCAGAGATTTTACGGTAATTATTAATGTAAAATTTAAATTATATCATTTGTCTTGTTTTGTAACATTTTTCGGCAAAAATGGATTTTACGGTACCGACACCCTGAGCGTCGATACTTTTTACTGGAATTTTTTGCAGTGTGCAGCGATTACATTTCTTAATTTTCATGATCATTTATTAATTCTTAATAGCGCAAAATCGTTTTCAAAATAAAAGATAAGTTAAAAATTAGGATGCTATTAATGTTCTTAATAGCTTACTGTAATGTTCTTGAATTTAATTGTTGATATATTCGCACTTAAAACGAAAATAGCACTGTAGTGTTTTCAAAAACCTGAAATGTTTCTACTCTGCTATTAAAATTGTGTGGCACAAGAGTATATAAAACATAAGTAACGTAAAAAAACATAAGTAACGTAGTAAACGAAAAGACGTATGTAAATGTAAGTAAAACACAATTTGTACAAAACCAAAAGAAAAATATTTGTTTAAATGTTGCATGTTTTTATTATAAAATGTCAGGCACTCTCTTCTTACTGTATATATTATCGAAAAGATTTTTGCAATAGTTTTCAAATTCTCATCATCTGTTTCTGGAATGCTTTGCGTGCCACATATTTGCCAGGAGGAAGAAAAAGAAAAACGTCAGAAACTCTTTTCGATGGTGGTAGTATATCATTTATGACAGTATTTTCACTGCAGTATTACCACAATATGCCTTTGATAAAAACATGAAAAGCATACTGTATACATGCATTTACCTGAGGTTATCTTTAAAAATTAAAAGAAAGTTCCTTATATTTGGTAGTAAGCCATTTATGAAAGTATTACCACAGTTTACCATTTATGAAAACATAATGGAAAATTGCCAGAATGGAAGAAAACCAATCTGGTAAAATTATCGTAGTATGTGGTAATGATATTTCTGGTAAAAAAAAAAACATAATTTTGGTTAATTAGACTGAAATATACTGTATTTAAACCACTCATTCGGTAATTTTTTCGCTTATATGGTAATGGTTTACCGGAAGTTCCTTTTTTAAAAATTATAGTTCATATAACCACACATTTAGTAAAAAATAGAAAACTAAAAAGTAAATTCAACCGAATAAAACATTTAGATGCTATGCTTTAAAGTATCATGATAAAATAACCGAATTTTACCACATTTACGAAATGTTATCATATTATTAAAAGATATTTTGTAGTTAATTTAACCAAAATAATTAAGAAATAGTTTCGATTAAGAAAAATAACGAGTTCTTTGCGTTCCCGTAGAATCAGAAGTGCGATAAAATTTACCATATTCAGGTAGTTTTTATTTTTTAGTCCGTGAGGTTATCTTTATAACGTAAAATAGAGTTGAAGGTATGAGAGTTGAGAAACATAAGTATATCATTTATGAATACAAAAATGACATGCTGTATACAAACATTTTTGTCAATAAAAAAAATATTTTTTGTCTTTCATGCAAATTAAGTTGGTTCAAAAATTTTTGTACCCTCTACGTTTGTATCTGCTGTTTTCAATTAAATTTTTAACATCACTCTAAAGCAACCAGCAAAAAGTTCTGAAATTAGAAAGAAATGCTTGTGGAAAACAAACATGAATGCAATGCTTTTCTCAGATTTCTCGACCACTTATTCATTCTTGATACTACATAATTAATTTCCAAACAAAAAAAACATATTAAAATTTTATTTCGCAAGTTTGTTTTTTCTGTAAACATACACAAATGCTCCAGTACGTATTTTTTATTCCTTTCACATTTAGAACAAAATAATACTTTGGATACCAAAAGGTTTTTACAATAAGTATAAAATTTTATACGGAAATCATTGAAATCTATCCTTTGTATAACCTATTTCAAGTGCATTACTAACAAGGCTCTACAGTCAAGAAAATGCTCTGAAATTACGAAGAAATTCTTACTGAAATCAAATAATCATGTATTTCTCAACTTTCATTAACGCTTATTAATTCTTGATACAGTGAAACGAATTCCCAAACTTAAGAAATACAGGAAACTTAGTTTCGCACAAATAAATCAGTTTTCTACTCGTGGAAGATTTGCTTTAGTGGATCAATATTCTTTCGCCTCACCACATTTCCTAAATAAACTTTTCTTTTACTTTTTATCAGTTCTTAAGACTCTTGACTATGTTTTGCAAAAAAATTCTTTTATTAATTGAATTAAATTCTCTAATCCCTTCTGCAGTGTAGCTAAGACTATTTTTTATTCATACACTTCTGGTTTCTGTTCTTAAATTTTTTATGCTTAGATCCTGGATCATTCCGAAAAACGAACTTAATACTTCCACAGAAAAAATTGAATCAATCTATCTTATCGTCAATATAATCACCAAGAAATAAAAACTAATTATTTACTTGGAGATCTAAATATATTTATTAGTGTGAAAAGTATCGAAACAAGCGCATTATAATTTCATTGTTTATCTTAATACATAATTGTTAAATTTAATCTAAAACACAAACTATCCCAAAATAATAAGTTGCGAATCAAATTATACATAAAAAAGATTGTTTATTTAAATTTTGAAGACCAATATAGAGCTATTATACAGTTAATATTAGTTTTTATTTTAAAAAATGATTCATATGTGTAGAAAAAGTGTTAAAAAGTTTATTATTAAAGCTTATAAAACATTTTTGTATAAACAAACAGGTTGTGCAAAGAAATTATTTAGCTTCTCGTAATAATTGAAAAATGTAATTTTGTGTAACTTTATTTACTTTCTTCTTGCGGTATTTTTTAAATTTCTTACTTAAAATCCGTAAGTTAATGTTTATTTTTTATATATTATAACATAAATAAACAGCGAAACTAAGCGAAAGCTTCATTAGTTTTTTATAATTTCATAAAAACTTTCATGAAGATAATGATCTATTGATTTTAGTTATGTAAAACTGCTGGTGTTATATGCTAGTATACTGGGATCTACTTAGTAACGTTTTTTTTAACGTTTTTTACGCTTTTTTAATCGTTCTTTTTACGCCTGTACCACAACTTCGTGAATATATGTACTCAAATTTTCTTTAATCCAACAATAATTTGATAAAGATCCATTTAATGACCATTAACGACATTTAATCAGAACAATCATTCACACATATGTAAAAATTAGACTAAATTATTTTTAGAGATTTTTCTTTTGAACAATCTATCTATTTTTAATTAAAACTGTTCTTTTTAGTGAGCAGTAAATTCGTATTTTAATATTTTTTTAGCCTCATTAAATATAGTAAGTGGTACTCAGTATATTACTTTATTTGTTTCAAAACACTATTTCTTCGTGATCACTTTTAAATATTTTATTCTAGTTTCTTAAACAAAGATTCACAGATAATTTTGTTTGAACGTGTATTTAACAAATAAACAAAATAAATTTCGTTAGATTTTTTTCTTAAAACTTTGATGCCAGCTTTCTTTTGTTCAGTATATAGTGCGTCTACCACTACAAAAATACAATTCCAATTTACTAGTATATAAGACATGTTAACTCGATTCTATGTTGGGGTATCATTTAATAGATAAAGGTTGGCAATGTCGATTTCTATTCTCCCCACGTCATTGACCCGGACGTGATGTGGAAGCGCCTACCTTGACAGAAACTCCCACTTCAACTTGAACACTCCTACCTTGATGGGTGGTCTACATTGAACAGTTGACTTGCTACTTGTGACTGCGACATTATCCACCGCCGTTGCTACTCAGTCTCGATCACACACCAAGTCGGCCTGCATACACTGGACTTCTAATGGCAACATAGGAGTGAACACGACCGTGAACTTAATACAACTCTCACTAAAAGCATTTAAAATCACGGTGATCATAATACAGCTCTCCCGGCTTCTCACAAAACAGCTATGAATCAACTAGTGGTATCCATTCATCGAATTCTATCACAGATATAATTCTGGTGCGGAAGTACAGTAGTGCGTCTACCACTACAAAAATATAATTCCAATGGGATCCCTTCACCGCTAGAGGACCTGGTTGTAGATATCACGTGATTCATACGGTCTAGCGTTTGTTTACATATGGTTTTCATAGAGTTCAACGAGGAGTTTATGAAGCAAAATTAGTTATTGTTAAATTAATTAAGTTTTTTTACTAGCTTATGATATTAAAATTTGTTATTTAGTTTAATTATTAGAATAGGTATTTAGGTTAGAATAATTTAGTTTTAGATTCTTATTTAGAGTTAGTTTTTAGGTACTTATAGCATAGTTTATTTGTTTGTAATTTATATAGCTTAGATTATAGTTAGTATTGCTAGTTTAATTAGTGCTTCATAGCTTGTTCGATTGTTGATAAACCATTATATTTGGTGGATTTTACGAGTTTCTCGATCTTAGAATATGCAGAGCACTTTCCAGTTCTAACTGGTAATACTAGTGTTGTTACCAAGATAAAGAAAGGTTCTATGATACCATTCAAGAATTCATTCTTTTTACCAATGCAAGATTATATAATATTTGGACTCAATGGCTTGAATCACTAAATCGATATAATTTTTGAAGAGAACCAATTCTTCCCAATTCTTTTTTACAATGTAACTTTTGTTGTTTGATGATGTCTCACAAAATATTTCTAACAGTCAATATGATTGAAATCGACCAAATTTAACTTAAAAAATTATTGGTTAAATAAAAATTCTCTGGGTATTTTTGTTGCTTGTGGAAATGGGTGGCAGACTTTTCTAATTAGGCAGGGGGGTCAGTCTTTCCGCAAGATGAACAACTGATTTGCATCATCAACAAATAATTTAATAAAATTGCCTCACTTTAAGGAAAAATTAAAATGAAGCCTTAAAGCATAAAACATAGATTTATTTTAATATGAAACAAAAATGGAGTTTATCATGTGGAGACAATAATTTAGTTTGCTTTATTTTAAAATACTTTATTAATTATAATATTACATTATTATAATTACATTATATAATTACATTACATTATATATTAATATTACATTATTATATTAATTATAATATTCGGCTATTTGACGAGCTATTGCGCGTCATTAACTGCGCATTTAATATTAAAGAGTTTCCACTCAAATGCTTTTGCACCATCACAGCAGTAGAATGATATGGAACATAGTTGATTTTTTTTTTTTTTTTTTTTTTTTTTTGTTGACAAATTAAATAATTCTAAAATTTAATATAGATTAACCTAACAAAAGTTATTAAAAAAGGCGTAGTTAAAAAATAAAACTATTTTAAATTTTTTTAATTGAGACAGTAAAGTTAAAAATTTAGTTGCATCTGTTTCGTGCATTCTAATAGTGATTCATTTATTTACCTCGTACGAAGAAACAATTTTCGGCCAGTAAAAAAATAAATAACAATGAGGAATATATAATATAGTTACTAACCATCTCTTTTTGATGCGTAGCAAACATAGATTTTTTGGTTAGTTTATAACCTAATTTATTATAGTATTTAAAAATAAGGTTGCTGTTGTCTTTGGCCAGACAAGAGTTGCGATTGTTCTTGTTTTCCAGTGGCGCCATCTATGGCGAACTTGATGTTGAACTTCTAGTGTTACTTGATTAACTATTTGATTCGTGTAATAATTTGGTCATGATTTTATTTTATTTTCTTTACAATAACCTAAAACTATTAATTTCAGAGTTAACTTTTTTTTCTCTCACATAGTGTTTACTGGTATAATATATCATAAATGGTTCCTTACTATTATGACTAATAATAAATATGAAACTTAAAAAACATATATATATATATATATATATATATATATATATTTACATATTATTTGGTATAGGGTATTATTCTTTACTAGGAGGCTTCGCCCCCTGCTCGCTGGCGCTCACCAACCCCCGGAACTGCTTTCACAGTTCATTTCGGAATGCTTCGCAATCCAATGCTCGCTTTGCTCGCTCATTGGATACGTTCTTAACGTCTAGCTTTTGTATACTTTTTTGAATACTGAAGTTCCGAAAACTTTTCACTGTAGATATTGTTTTATATTAATTATTAATTAATTATTTATTTGCAATTTCAATATTAATTTGAAATTGCAATTGCTAATTTGGGCATTTGGCGATACAACACTTATAGAATTGAAGGATTTGTTACGTCAAGCGCTCAGGTATCGTAATTTTGATTTAAGTTGCTAAGTTAACTTTCAAAAAATTCTATGGCTGGCAACAGCATTTTTATTTTTTAAGTTGTTTATTTTTATTTTTGCCGCAGCTGAATTGAACAACCTGATAATGCTCACTCTGGTTATTGCTTCCGTTTTTAAAAGCGCTATTTGTTGAGCCACCTCAGCTAGATTTGGCATGTGACATTTTTAGATGCAATCATTGGTCGATTTTCTAACGTTGCCATTCGGGAAGTTGTAATGAGGCTTTTTTTGGTGCCGTGTGAGAGAAATATATATATAGATTCTTTAGATCAAAGTGAAACAGTACTTTCATTTACGAACTTTAATTTACAAAACCAATTATTTATAAATTTTTGAATAAGGCAAGAAATTAATTTTTGAGACTATTTTCTTTTAATTCTCTATTTTAGTAAAAATATAATTCCTATAGCCTAACAGATTTTTTTTAAATAACCAGTAGATGATTTTTTATAATCAAAAAATAACAAAGTATATTTTTGCTTTCAATTATAGTGTCAGAAAAAAATATATGAAAGGGACACCGATATCCCATCTGCGTCAAAGGGTCAAGTTTTATTGAACCTTTAAAACATTATGCTTAATTGAATTACGGTTAAGGTTTCTTTAATGTTGTAATTAAGGTTGAATGTAAAGAAATTTCAATTAAAATTGTTTGCAAAAAATATGCTGAAAATTTGTTGCATTTTTAGAAAAATGTAACAAATTTTAAACGTACGAAGGTATTACGTATTTCAGACAGTAATTTTACAAACTTCGAAAAACAACGTTTTTGAAACATCTATATTTTCTTCAAGTGTAATACTGTAAGATTACTTTTTGTAGTAGAATTACAAAACTTATTTTAAAATTTCAATTTCTGTTTCAGGCGATTCTCAATTCTATTTTCTGTTCTCCCAAATTGTGTTCTTGTATATGTTGAAATCGTTATTTTTGTGTGAAAATGTGACTGAGTTTTAATTCGAAGCGTGACATAATAGAAATTGATTCCCCAAACTTGAATGGTGAATAATTCATTTTTTGACATCACATCAGTTTTTTTTTTCTACAAGAGTCATAATTAGAAGGAATTTGTAATGTTATTCTTTTCTTAAGAAAAAATTAATGTTCAAAAATAAATTTGTGGAAATGCTTATAAATTAAATTAGGAATTTAAGACATACAAATTATTATTGCCTACATGCTATTATGCTTAAAATAACAAAAAATTAGATCAATGTATTTATTATCGAGCATTCTATCGCTTTTCTCACTACAAACTTTCCAATTTAATTCATAAGATAATTTAGACATTAAGTTTCTAAACATCTAACCCATGTATTGCAGATTGAAAAAAGAAGGAATGCAAAATGTTATTTTTTTCTAAAAAAAAATAATGCATTAGTAAATTTGTTGAAATTTTAAATTAAATTTGATATTTCTAGTATGCAAATCATTAATGTCTTTTAATACTATACCAGATAAAACGAGGGCAATCCTAGTGAGTTTCTTCACTCTGGAGTCTATCAGATGCTTGTTTTTATTTGGATTTTATTTTTTTATTGGAATTTATTACTTTCAGTGTTTTTAGATCTCTTTAAATGTGATCGAAGTAGGCTGGGATAGACTGGTTGGTAGGGCACTCGGCCCATGTCCAAGAGTTCGTGGGTTCGATCCCCGAGAAACGAAGACTCCACGTGTAGTAAATGGTGTCTGATGCACGTTAAATCTGTCGAGTCGCAAAGTCCTTTATGTTGCCATAAGATATCAATACCTCTAGGGGATCCAGGAGCTTCCTTGTCTACTGGGTTGGTTCAAAATTGCAAGCTTACGCAGTTGAATATTAGTAGTCGTAAACCCAAGAAAATGAGTCGGCTGTTCAATGACAGAAATAAAAAAAATGTGATCGGAGAGTCGTGGTGGCTCAGGGGATAGAGCGCTCGCCTCCCAGTGAGGTGAACCGAATTCGAATTCGCACCCGACTCGCACCCAAAACAGTGCTGACGTAAAAATATCCTCAGTGGTAGACGGATCATGGGTTACAGTCTCCTTGCCATCCGGCTACCCGTGGGAGGTACTCGTGTTTTTCCTCTCTAAGTAACGCAAATGCGGGTTAGCTCCATCAAAAAGTCCTCCATTAAGGCAAATTTCTCCCAATACTTGATTCAGGAGTTCCCTTGTCTTCTGGATTGGGTACAAAGTTACAAGGCTGGGGAGTTAAGCCTTATCAGTCGTAAATCCAGAAAACATTGAGTCGACAATTGAACAACGGTTATAAAATTTTATCATAGAGTCGTGAGGGCTTAGGGTATAGAGCTTTCGCTTTCCAATGAGGTGAAATGGGTTCGAATCCCAGCGATGTCTGGTCGATACGAATTCCGCATCCGGCTGCACCGACCACGGTGCAGATTCAAAAAATCCTCAGTAGTAGACAGAACATGAGTTAACAGTCCCCTTGCCGTCAGACTAACCGTGGGATGTTTTCATATTTTTCCTCTCCATGTATTGCAAATGCGGATTAGTTTCATCAAAAAGTCCTCTTTGAAGGCAAATTTCGCCCAATACTTGATCCAGGAGTTCCCTCGTCTTCTGTATTGGGTTCAAGATTACAAGGAGCATTGATTGTCATAATGAGAAAAATTCGGTCATTTTTTCTACAAGGGTTTTAAAGTAAAATAAAAAAAATGTGATGAAACCATTTAGGTGGAGGTCTTCCACATATTGCTTTATATAGCGTTTCCATCTTTATAGTATGCTTTTGAAATGAAATCAATATATATATATATATATATATATATATATATATATATATATATATATATATATATATATATATGATGAAATCAATATATATATATATATATATATATATATATATATATATATATATATATATTTGTCTCATGATGATGATTTCGGGAAAAGGGGCTTGGCAACTATTTTCTTTATATTGCTAAAGCTATGATATCACCGTTGCTGCCGCCTGTTTGTTTACTACTACTCTAAGGTATGTGGAAGAATCAAATTCTTCAACTCCTTTTGAAATTATTTATTTTTTTATTTTTTTATTTAGTGACCCCAGTGCCGACGTAAAATATCCTCAATATTAGACGGATGATGGGTTAGAGTCCCCTTGCTTGCAAGCTAACCATGGGAGGTTTTCGTGGTTTTCCTCTCCATCTCACACAAAGTCGGGTCAGTTTCATCAAAAAGTCCTCCACAAAGGCAAAATTTCTTCCAATGCTTGATGCAGAAGTTCCCTCGTCTCCTGGATTGGGTTCAAAGTTACAAGGCTGCGGTTTTGAACATTGGTAGTCGTGAACTCAAAAATTGAATCGGCTCTTCAAGAACAGTTATAAAATAAAATAATTTCATGATAATAATTTGTGAAATTTCAGTTGCGATAGTTTAAGAAACAACGTTTCGCATTTTGTTTGTTTATGTTATTTCGTGTATAACATAACATCATCTAAGGAAAGATTGAACGGAAATCTGAGCAAATATTTCGTTTTTAATATTTTAAACAGATACAATAATCAAATAAATTAATTCTTCAGGTGGTAATTCTGAAGCAACAGCAACCAAGGGTATAAAATAGAATCGTTGATCAAGAAAATTTTATTCTAGCCCGAAGCAAATTTCGAAATTGAAATGAGGATTGAGTAAGGGAAATACTTACAGAGTCTTACTCTATATTTCTAAATAACTTCTAAAACTTTAAACTCTATTTCGTTTCTCATACAAATAAATATTTCAATATCGAGTGAGTATCGATCTATGACGAACTTTAAAACTGATGAAGTTTTGTTAGTGTAATAGAGAAGAAACGTTTTAACCTACAGCGCGTGAACAAAATCTAAGCATGCGGGGAAAATTGTGGTTGATTTTTGCTGCTCCGTATTGGATTTGTATGGCGCTGAAAGGATTTCATTAGATAAATTTCAATTAAAATTGAGATAATAGTTTCGGGCATTATTTTGGATTATCCAAAAATACTTTCATATATATCCAAATAAAGAAAAAAAAATTTTTTTTTTTTGGATGTTTTGAAAAGCTTTTAAGTACACAAAGCAAAAAATTCTGGTAAAATTACCGTTTTTCTGTTCATATAATAACGGTTTTACGGAAATTCTGATTTTTTAAATTATAGTTCTTATCACTTCATATTTAGCAAAATATAGAAAATTGAAACGTTAAATTAACGGAATAAGTAGTTTTTGAGCCATGATCTAAGATATCAAATTAAAATTACGAAATATTACATCATTTTCCAAATTTTATCACATATTATAAAGCTATATTTTATTGTAAATAATTTTAAAAATAAGTACCAAAGCGCTTCGTTACAAATTACCGATATTTTTGATATTCTCATGAAATCGAAATATGAACCTAAATTTTGTTTAATCATTTTAAACAATTTTACTGAGTCACATTCTTACCTGAATAAGTTTATGCATCTATTTTCGCTGAGAAAAAAGGTATGGTCAAAACTACCAGAATATGGTATAACTTATAGTGTTTTTGGCTCTATAAGAACAAAATAGCTCGGTATATTTACCCGAATCTAATTTTTTTTCGTTGTTATATTTACTTTTTTGGTTTGTATTTTTTACTAGATCTGTAGTTATAAGAACTATAATTTTGAGAATTAAAACTTCCGATAAACCGTTACCATATGAACGGAAAAATTACCAAATTAATGGTTAATTTCGGTTTAATAAACACAAATATGATTTTTCTACAAGAAATATCAATACCACGCAGTTCAATAGTTTTATCAGATTTTTTTTCCCTGTGTGAAATAAATATAGTGTTTTCCCTTTTTCTTCGAGTAAAAATAGCAAAAACGAGCTTTTCATTTTCAAATTATTTCTCGTTTTTGATTTTATTCCTCGCTTCAAATTTTCTATAATGAAAGACATTTCAATAATTAAATATTTCACTCTCTTAAGAAACTAAAAAATGTTTATGAGTAACCATATTTCAAATCATCATGAAAAACACAAAAATCCTGTTTTTCCAACCGTATACTGGGAAGACCATGCATACTCGATAAGTTTAAAATCTCAAAAATTTCAGTTACTGTACATTTTTTATTAAAACATTCATTGTAAAACAAAGAAAGCACTTGAAGATCATATTTAATGTAGAGTTTAATGACACATTAGTCGGAAACGGCTTTATGACGTTAAACGCAACTCTCGATACTTAATCAACGTAACAAAATAAACAATTGTTTTGAACTATGCATAAAGCAAAATTAAAAATAAATTTGAAAAATTAGAGTTAAAAGTTTCAAGATTGGAAGTTTTTAGTTTCGTCGAGATTGTAAACTGCTGACTTTACACTGAGAAAAAAATAAAAACATGGTCAAAACCACCAGAATATGGTAAAATTTCCCGGCTTCATTGAAACCTTAGAAAACTCGGAAATTTTCACCAAAGCCATTTCGTTATAATTTTGGTGAAATAAACAATAAAATATTGTTTTATAATATCTGATAAAATTCGGTAATTTTATAATTATACCTTTTAGCATAATATAAAAACTATTTATTCGGTTAAAATTATGTTTGTTTATTTATTTATTTTTTTACTAAATATATGGTAGAAAGACCATTGAGAACCAGAATTTCCGATAAACCGTTATAGTATGAACGGGAAAATTACCAAATAAATGGTTTAAATATCGGTACATTTTGATTTTATTAACCCGAATTAGGTTTGGCTTTTTCAGAACTATACAGTGCAGTAATTATACCAGAATTGTTTTTCCCTGCTTAGATTTCATTCTGTAAATATTTAAAACAGTAATCATAATTTAAAAAAGGTGTTCTTTATTTATGTACATTTTTTTTATTTCTTTCCTTTTTTAATACTAATTTTAAAATCAGAAATTAAAAATAATGCTTTCTAATATATGACTAATTTTAATAAAAATACATTGTCTAAACATTTATTTGTCAGAGTCACTTACGCATTCAAAAAAAAATTTCAGAAATTTTTTTCTGTTCTCTAAAAGTAATATAATTACTTTTCCAAAAGTAAGGGCCTTTGAGAAAACATCAATTAGAATTTCTATTGAAACTATTCCCGTCTTATATAACTCCAGTATTGAATTTAAAACAATTTAACAATTTTAAACTTTAAAAGAAAAACTAATTATTTGAAGAAATTAAGAAAGGTTTTATTTAAAAAATCTCGGCTACTTAATCTTTAATTCACAATTATTTTTTGTAAAAAAAATTTTTTTTTCGTCTTATTTAACAATTAGCAAAAGATGTATCTCATATTTTTGAAAAATTAATTCGGAAAAATAAATTAATTGAAAAAATAATTCATTAATTTTAAATTTCATTCTTTATTTTCATTACTTATGAATATCTACGTTTATTTTCAAGATACTTAAAAAAGGTTTTAGAAAAATTAAAATAATTAATACCTTTCATTAATTAGTAAAAAAAACTGCAATTTAAACTTAACGAATTTTTATTTTCAAAATTTCTGAAATAAATATTTGCTTTTAAAAACTATTGAATAAAAAGGCTACATTAAATTATATAATAAAATGGCAACATAATTACTTAACAAAATAAAGAAATTATCAAAAAACTAATATTTTTTACATTTTATTTGCTACTTACTTTTAAATTAAATTAAAAATATCAAATTTTAAATAAGCTTAAAGATGTGTGTTCTAAATTCTAGTTAATTTTATATTAAAACTTTGTATTTTTATAGCAAATCATTGAATATTTACTTAATACTTTATTTCTTCGTCAATAATTCATCGGATTTTGATGTTGTCTTCTACTCTTTAGATTAAATATTAATTTCTCTACGTAATTGTGCAAATATTTTTACTTCATTTTTTACGAGGAATTTAAAGTTCAGATTTTTAATATTATTCCATTAATTAAATTACATCGCGAAATGGCAACAGAATTCTTTAAAATAAGTAAAACAATTATCGGAAATCAATCTTTGTTACACCTTATTTGCTATTTATTTTTAAGTTACATCAAAAATATTAAATTTTAATTACCTGAAAAATACTTTTTTCTAAGTTCCAGTTAAAATTATATTTTTTCTCCAATGTCCAGCTGGAGAAAGACCTTTCGTCAATACAGGCATCTGAAGTGCAATTTTGTTGGACACTCTTTCAGGGCCACCATATTAGGTGGGTCAACGTTACTCCCATAGTAAGGACATATAGTACAGAGAATAAAAGAACATCAAAGCCTTGCCCCGAATTCGAACTCAGAATTTTTCTGATGCAAGGCCAGTTCCCTGACCCCCTGCACAGTCTGGTCGGAAATTTTAAATAAAAATTTGCCTTTTTATGAAAAATGATTGCATATTTAGGGATATAACCCTGGATATTTTTATAAAAAATCTTTATTTTTTATAAATTCGTCAGGTTTTAAAATTGTTTCATAAACTTTTGATTACATATTTGTACACGTAAGTGCGTATATTTTTGCTTCTTTTTTGAAGATGAATCTAGAATAAGGTGGTAACTATGAAGTATTCTTCATTTGCTTACGAAAAATAAATAAAATCGCGAGAAATTTTTACGAGACATCACGAGACTTAAACGGTTTTTTTTTTTTTTATTCGAAAGCAGAATGATTACTTTTATAACCAAGCTTCTTCTTTATTGCTTTAAAAAATAGCCTACACTGTTAGAAATCTCTCAGAAAAAATGGTTAAATAACAATTTATTTAATGGTTATTTTATCATATTTAATCAAAACAGTAAAAAAGCCATAAATAAAATGGTAATCAAACTGATAAGTTTGAGAAAAACTGTTTATTAACTGCTTTCACTTAATACGGTTAAACAACCGGAATTTTATTGCACCAACTGGAATGACCTAATGAAGCTACTTAGTTCTTTGCAACTGCGTACATATCATAGCTGAGTGGGCATATCTATCAATCTCATAACCGGCAGAACTGGAGTTCAAGTCCTACAGTTGACACCACAATATTTCCTCCATTCTCTTCAACACATGAAGAATTTCCAGTGTCCGGCACTCTCTAATGTCCGTTACCTTACGAAAAGCCGAGCTCCTATGCCTAGTTAAATAATAAAATTTTTTTTCGCGTTTTTGAAAAATGCTAGTTGTAAATGATTAAAAAGTCGTATAGTTTTGTATTCTTGGTTTTATAACCATACTTCTTGTAAATGGTTTCAAAACCGTAAAGGAAAAAAATGTTCCCTACCGTAAACTTTAAGGTTAATTGGATGAACAGACAGCTGCCAGTTATTTTACTATAATTTTAGAATGAAAATTTTACCACTGTAACAAAATACACATAAATCAGCCAAAACAAATTAGCCTGACAGCTAGATAGTCCTGACAGCGATAAAAAAATTAGATAGTCCTGACAGCGATGTGAACCTTAAATTATTGCTTAAGTTTTTTTGTCACACCAATAATCATAAGAAAGTGTAAATAAGATTACACCGAGAATCAATGATGCCACTAGCAGAAATTTATATTTCCAATGGACAAAATATAAAAAATATATTTAATTCAGGAAGGATAAAAATAATAATAAAGAACATGTTGTAAGGAAATCAAAACGTCCGACATCCGTTAATGAATAAAAATGGTTTTAAATGATTGAGTGAAAAAGAAATAATTATGAATAAATAAATTGCACTGGGGAACAAATAATTGATCTTGCCTAATTCAGGTGTGGGGATTTCTAATCTGAAATTAATTTTGCTACTAAAGATATATAATAAACTTCTAGGTAAATTAGGAGGAATTAAAATTTAATCGAAACCAAGCCGTATATTTATCATAAAAATTTCTGAAACAAGGCTTATTCTTCTGCAGCACGACAGCCCCTTACAGGCCTTGGCTGCCTCACCCACACGTAGCCTCCAATGCCTCCTGTCCATGGTGACTTTTTTCCAGTTGTTAATCTTTAGCACTTTCTTTTAATTAACACTTTTAGATCTTTAACAGTGTCATCCAGCCATCTAGTTGGAGGTCTTCCTCTAGCCCGAGATCCCGAAGGGTTTTTGAAGGTGGCGATTCGGACTGCATTATTTTCTGGACCTCTCCAGATATGGCCAAGCCATCTTAATCTATTGTTTCGGATGACCTGTACTATCTGTGGCTGTCCATAGAGTCTATATAATTCAAAGTTGTATCTGATTCGCCAACAGCCTCTTTCCTGTACTGGACCAAAAATATTTCTAAGGATTTTCCTTTCAAAAACACCGAGAGTACGCTGAGTGTCTGCGTTTAGTGTTTTGTGTCCACAAGACTTATTAAAAAATATTATTTTAATTTCCTAAATAAACAATTTTCTGTAGAATAATTTACAAGCCAGAATAAACTATTAAATTGTAAATTTCTCTACATAATATCACAAACATTTCACGAATTTCTCTTCAATCCTTTAAAACAAATGTTATCAAACAACAGTTCGTAAGTAAAGAGTGGCTTGAAAGCTATGAGAAACTAGATTAGTTTAATTATGTATGAAGGGATGCTTTTGAATAAAAATTTTGTAATAAAAAGGAAATAGTTAAATTTCACTTTATCTTTATAAATGCAAAAGCAGAAAGAATTTTTAAAAATAGAAATCAGTGTTTAACTTTATCATATTTTAAGTAATTAATTTAAACTTATCTGGGAACTATATTTCCCAGATTGAGGCTATACTCTAGATTTTGGAGGTCAAAAATCCAAAACCATCTAAATAAAAGTATGGTTCTATATAATATTAAATACTTCTTTTAAACTGAACTATATTAAATATTACTTCTAAGCTAAATTTCTTCATTAATCAAAATAAAAGTTTTAAAGTGTTTGCATTTTGATATCAACTATTAAATTTCGCATTATTTATTGTATAAGCAATAAAAACCTTTTTTAAAGGAAAAAAAATGCTTTTTAAGTGCTTTTAAAATGCTTCAGCCAGTCCTAAATTTTACTAACCCTTACTAACAATGTTTTAGGTTTTCTAGAAATTTACAGAGTTCATAGAGACAACAGAAGTACAAATGAATGAAAGATGCCTGGTTTGCACAATGCTATGGTTATTTTTTTGGCGGAGACCGTATTTCATGTTCTCAGCAGACATGCTACTGTTATGTTTTATTATAAATAAATGATTTGTTTTTTATATAAATATTAGTCATGAACGCAAATACAGATTTCATTTCTTTCCTGAAAAATGACATGCAATATTTTACATGTAAATTGCAGAAATTTTACTCAAATGTCGATACATTGCACAAAATTTTGTACCATTAGAGTCCAATTTAAAAACTTTTGCAATCCCCCCCTCCTATCTTTCTTCTCATTTATAAATTAGTCTTTTGTTTGCGTAAATTTTTAAGTCTGAAAACAATCGATGTCATGTGCAGAACTACAATGTTTTGATTGTACATTTGCATTACTTTGATGACTTTTGCTTTTGCAGATTTCATAACGACAAAAATTCTGTTGTAACTGCCAAATTTACTACAACTAAGCAAAAGGACACAAGAAAAAGTTAAATATTGGCTACAAATGTTGGAGGTAATCTCTGAAAACTCGTCACTAACAATTTTTCTTACATAATTTTTTCAACTCTTTAATTTGTTATTTTTCAAACTAAAAGCAAACCTCCATTTTTTATAGCACAGTAGTTGTATATGCAACCATAGACTTGAAAATCTCTTACAATTCTATATTGGGAAAAAAATTATTGCTTTTTCAAGGAATTTAAATTTGAGATTATTTTATCTTTATTTCACATTTAAATTTAAGAAATTGTGATTATTATTGTAAAATTAGAATAATGATAGAAAATAATATAAAGAAAATTTATAATTTTTATACTAATAACCATTTAGATTGTAAAAAAATGTTCAGAGATTCATGTTTTCTGTGAATAAATCATTAAATCATTTTTATGCTTTTAAATTAGTTTAAAGTGTTAATATTCATATTCTAAAAGCTTGTTTTGTCATTTTAAGTTTTAATTATGAGTGAAATGAGATTTATATAAAGGCAAGATCAATTTTTAATTTTGTGTTAAAAGATCTTCTACTGTAGTTATTTCTCACGTTTCTCCTTTTTTTTAATCTATCAATCAGATTTACAGTAATTAGATGTCAAAGTTCATATTATTCATTTTGATAGGAAAATACTACGATTGAAGAGACAATTCCACAAACAACTAAGCCAACAAGACTGACAGCTGTCGGCACTGAAGAGGGCCATGTTTTTAGTGTATGTATGGCATCTCCATGCAACGAATGAAGTTGTGAAAGCTGTAATTTTGATTATGGCGCCTAACTGGATTTTAATATAGAATTTCTTTCTTTCTTGTTACTAAGTAGAGTATTTCTGAAAGAAATGCTAAGAATTTGCAAAGATGTGGTGTAATTGTTGAATTGTTTAAACTAAAATTATATACAAATTTCAATCAAAATTAAATGAGACAATGTATGCATGCCCTTGTTCCTGTAAATCTTTTTTTATAAAAATGAATCTTAATCCCTAAATGTGCCTCAAGAAAATTCTACTTTTTTTTTCATTTCCCACTCATGCCTGCATGAATTACTTTATAAATGCTGAGTGTACTTTTCTATCAGGTTATAGTAAAATTAAATAATTCTTTACTAATAGGTTGATATTTTTGATTATATTTCTTGTTTACTGACTTTGAAATTTTATTTTGAATGAATATCCAATTAGTTGAGGATAATAAAGTATTCAGAATTAATTTTACTATGTAATGTGAGAGATAAATTCTCAAGCGGTTTCGTAAAACATTTTTAGAGTAATTTTGTTTCAAATCAGGATCCGAAGCAATTTAAATATGATAGAGAAAATTCCAAACATTACCGAGAAAGTCATTTAATTTATTATTGGTTATAATTTGTGTTAATTGGCATATTTTTTTTAAAAGTAAATAATATTTAGACCTACATACATATCTTAATGTTAAAATTTTATTATAATACTTTAATAAGGACAATAAGTAAATGAAACTGAAAGTTAATTAATATTTATGATAAATTCATAAATCCTAAATATGCCAAGAAAGATATTTTAATCTATATAAATTGTATGTGGAATTCATCCCAAAATAGGTTTCTTAAAGCACCCAAATTGAGAATTACTATGTCATTAAAAACATGTTTAGGATTGTGCAAAGCAGGTATCAACATATCAAAATGTGTATTGAGTATTATCTAAAACAGATTCTAAGTGGTATTCAGATAAGATTTTAAGGTATACAAATCGGATATTAAATACTACCTAAAATTGATTCCCAGTGGCGTACAGAATGGGTCCTGAGATACCCAAAATGGGTACATAGTGATAACCAATATATGAGCCTTGATCCAATTAAATGTGAACCCAAATTGGGAAACCTCTTACCTAACAATCTTTCAACACAAATAAGGTTTTTTTTTACCCAATTTAGGTTTTTTTTTTTTTTCAAAATAGGTTCACAGCTATATTCAAAACAGGCATATGTCATAATCCAATTTAGTATTGTATAAATCCAAAGTTTTGTAAATCCAAAGTAGTATAAATCCAAATTGTAAGTATAAATCCAAGTATAAATCGTATAAATCCAAATATATAATATATATCCAAGTATATATATATATATATATCCAAGCATATATATATCCAAGATAAATATATATCCAAGTATAAATATATAATCCAAATTGGTAACCTAATCAAACTACGATTAATTGATTTAAGCAAATTTTATAAAAAAAAAAATAAAAAAATTCAAAATAATAAGTCAAAGAAGAAAAACGCGAAAAGCAGCTAAAACCAAATTTTTCTTATGTAAACAAATTAAATACAAATTTAGAAACAAAAAAAAAAAAACGAAACACGAGCAAAAACGAAATTCTAAAGATATGTATGTTAGTAAAAGCTGCACTTCATCAATGGTAACATTATCTTCTAATACTGTCTGTTAGCAGACAGTGTGTACTCCAATGAAGTGTTGTTGATGTCCCCTGATGAAATTCCAATACTGTCTGTTAGCAGACAGTGTGTCCCCAGTCGAAATGCTGTTTTTGCTAACATACATATCTTTAGAATTTAGTTTTTGCTTGTTTTTGGTTTTTAACTTTATATTTAAACTGTCCAAAATGGTAACCTCATACCTAAGAATCTTTCAACCGAAATTTAATAATTTTGTGTATGCAATTTAAACCTTGATGATGTGCTCTCATTCCCATAGAAGATTGACGCATCAATTATGAGACCACTTGTTATGTATAACGTTCTTAAACTTGTACATTCGACATTAGACTAAAAATGTCAAATAAAAAAACTGTAGCTTAAGGAGAGAAACCAATTACTGATTTTAAATCAGCAATACAAAACTATTTAAGATCTGAATGTTAAAATCTGAAGATCTGAAAAAATATCCTGCTACAACAAAAAAAAAATTTTCTCCGGTGTTATTTCGTATTCCTTTTAAAAATAAAGAGAAAGGAAAAACTATTTCAGACATAAATTCCTGTAATAAACTGCTGTTTGAAATTCTTTTTTTTTTTTTTTTTCGTTATTGTGAACTTCAACCCCTTAACGATTGGTTAATTTTCAAGAAAACGGTCATAAAGTGCCTATTTTTTTAGCTTTTGTATTTGTATTACGTATTTGATTAGTGCTGCAACTAGTTTAAAATAAACTAACTATCTACAATTACCTTAAAAATATCCTGGTACTGCCATCTGGTGTGTAAAATGAGAAATAAAATGTTTTCCAGACAAAAGAAATTAAATAGTTTTATTCTTATTGACGCGTTACTACTGAACACTCCAGCCAGTCAATATCACGGGAGCGAGAAATAGAGGACGAAACCTCACCCCGTCATTTTCACGGGAGCGAGAAGGAAGGGGTTAAAGCCTTCCGTATTTGGAAATACACCATATTTGGAACTTTAACGGTAACATTTATAAAGTAAAGAATATTTAAAAATGTCTTATCGCATCTTAAAATTGAAATTTATAGTCCAATCTTCAATTCACAAAATTAAAAAGTTATAGTTCGTTGGGCGAAAATAATATTTATTCATAAATGTTATTTCTTAATTTGAATCTCCCTCAAAATTTGAGTTTTGTATAAATATTAAATGCTAAAAAATGCATACAAATGAACCATTATCATATACATATTTATTTAACATTCCCGTTTTAAAAACTGTTTTTATAAACCGTCAATATGTCTTTCCTTATTTACAAAAATCTAAACAAACAAGTCTGTTTTCAGAATTTGTAATCCGGTCTTAAAATTGTTCGAACTAAGCTAAATCTTTAAAACATCAATAAATATTTTTTTAAAAAAAGTTTTCATCTTTATGAAAACATCAAAGAAAAGAAATAAGATTTCATTTCAAAATCAAATGCTAATAGGTTTTTTTTTTTTTTTTCTTAAATAACTACTTATTTATCTTACTACGAAACTGGTATAAACCAGTTTAGTTTTTTTTATTTTTTATTTAAGCATTTTTTTCAAAGTCGTTATTGATTCTATTCAAAAGGAATTGAATTAGTATATACGGAAATTTTATTTCTTTATTTCAATTTGATATTACAAATCTTTTACTTAGAACTAAGAAAACTTTAGCTTAAGCGAGAATTCTACGAAATAGACCCATTTTGTAAAAAATAAATTAAAAGCAAGCCAGTATAGTACATACAAACAAAAAAACATAAAAATTATGTATGCAATGCACAGAATCACTTTAAAAAACTACATAAATCTATAAATAACCTTTGAACCAATAAAAAACGAACGAATAAATCGGAAACTACTTCCCTAGAACACTTAACCAAAATGTTATATATATCCGTCTCTGAAAGAACATTTTACTAAATTTACTGAAAACCCTTTATCAAGAGTGAAAGTAAAATTACAGACATTTATAAATGTAAAGTTTATGTAAATAATCTGTGTAAGTACATAAAAGTTTCTGTATATAAGTTTGTATTCTGTATATATTTACAGAAGACTCGGTATTTTCCCGGTAATAAAAGTAAGTACAAATAAGTAAATTACTTTCTGACTCATTTCCGGGTCAGTTATTGCACGGGGAATTGAACCTCTGCCGTGGCTTTAGGCGGTGAATTCTCTACCCACCATTAATAGGCAGTTTACTTACATTTGAAATAAATAACAATGCATTAAAAATTTGAAAGAAAGTTCCTTTAGAGAAATGCGCAAGGAAAAAACTAATTTTCAGTATCTCTGTTAACGGGAAACTCGTTTGTATGCATTTGAACAAAAACATTAATTTTGCTGAGACTATAGCTTTTCTCATTGTATTTTTCAGAAAATTTTTCACGTGAAATATACGTTGCAGAAACTCTTTTTGAAAACACGTTAAAAAATATTATATATTTTGTAAAGACTTAAAATGTATT
Source organism: Parasteatoda lunata (assembly GCA_949128135.1). Taxonomy (NCBI): domain Eukaryota; kingdom Metazoa; phylum Arthropoda; class Arachnida; order Araneae; family Theridiidae; genus Parasteatoda; species Parasteatoda lunata. The sequence continues at coordinate 56,850,229 of OX421978.1, read as the reverse complement.
CGGAAAATACAGAGGCTCTTTTCTGTGTACTACACAGTTAGAAGTTTCATTCTGAAATTAAGGTAAAATAACCGGCAGCAGTCTGAGTCATGTACAATTCAAATAATAACTAACATTGGAACTTCTTACTTTTCCTTCCTTACTTTAAAACTAAGCATAGTTTATACATTGTTAAAGTTTTCATTTTAAAATTACGATAAAATAATCGACAGCAGTCTGTCCATCCGATTAGCCATAAAGTTTATGGTTAGGAACATTTATTTACCTTTACGGTTTTGAACCGTTGACAACTGCAACGGTTAAAAAAACCATGAAAGCAAAACTATACGGTTTTGTAACCATTTACTACTAGCATAGCTTCTAAACCATAAAAACAAAACTTAAACGGACATTGGAGCTCGGTGTGTGCTGCGCCATTTATGCGTGAATAATAGTTTCGTATTCGAAAGGTCTAGGGTCACAGATTTTTCTTTTTTTTTTTAATTTTATAACCGTCTTTGAGCAGCCGATCAAATTTTCAGTTTACGACTGCCAAAGTTCAAATCCGTTTCCCTGTAATTTTGAATCCAACCCAGAAGACAAGGGAACTCTTGGTATTGGGAGAAATTTGCTTTCGTGGGGGACTTAAGGGTCACCGATTTTATTTTATATTTTATAACCGTCGTTGAACAGCCGACCCAATTTCATGGGTTTACGACTACTAATGTTCAACTCCGTAGCCTTGTAATTTTGAACCAATCCAGAAGACAAGGAAACTCCTGGATCAGTACCCCCAGAGGTTTTGATTTGTTACGGCACATGGAGGACTTTGAGACTCGACAGATTTAACGTGCATCAGTCACCATTTACTACACGGGGAGGCTTCGATCGGCGAGGATCGAACCCACGACCTCTTGGACATGGGTGCAGCGCCCTACCGACCAGGCTATCCCGGCCCTAAGGGTCACCGATTAAAGAATGCAGGACACTATACTCTGATGTAAACTAAGAAAAACCATTATCCCTATGGAAAGAGCCAGTTTGCATCTGAATGCTCGCCAAATGTATACCAAGCTCCCAGAGAGTGAGCGTGAATCAATATCGCCAACAATTTCCTTTATGCTTGCTTTCTTGTTAATAGTAATAGCAGTTATTAACAACAATAATCAATTAAGAAGTACTAAGCATTAATTAAAATTATGACTAAAAATAGTAGCAAAATGTTCGTCTTTCTGTTCCAAATTAAAGAAACTGATGAATAATAAATGTTGTTATTCTACAGCTAAAAGTAAAAATTATTTATCTCGCATTTGATTTGTTAGTAAAATGACAGAAGACGCGCCATTTTTGGTGGTACAAACAAATTCAATGCTATTGTAACGTCATATAGTTGTTTCTTTTTCAAAAACGAATGTCCTCTTATTTATTTAAATATGTCTCCGTGTCTAGGATTCCAGCAAGGATACGAAACTAGAAACTTAATAATTCTATGATATATATCGTAAAAGATAGCCGGAATTAAATTTCTGCCTGTTATGTTTAACTTTTAAAAGTTTTATATTGCCTTGAAAGCATTTTTGTATAATTTGATAACGAAATAAAACGGAACTGTATGCAATCGCGAATGATTTCTTAAATCTTATACCGCAACGATCTTTTCTTAACTTGTCGGTGCTTAATGTCGTAATTAGATCCAAACTTTTTTACTGTGTAGCAATACATATTAATTCAATCACTTTCTAATTACAAAAAGAATTTATCACCTGTAAGTCTGCAACAGATAGCATTCAAATGTTAAACCTTTTCCTGTTGATCTCAAAAAGCAGACTCTATGTCCATTTGAAAACTAAAATTCTGGCTGATCGAATTTCGATCTTTTACTAACCAGTTATAGTGCTTAATTTATTATCATTTTAAGATTTCTCCTTATAGTTTAAGATTTCTTTTTATGTTGAGTTTCATCACATCATAGTTGAAGATTTTTCATTTTGTTTACCCATTTTATCACCTTACAATTTAATATTTCTCTTTTTGATCCTTTTGAGTGTAAAATAAAGCGATTAATAAAATTTGGTAAATGATTCAGTTTTCAAGTTAACTATAACAGGCTGTTTAATAAAATACAGCAATAAAAATTATTATGATCTAAACATAATTATCAACATTTTATTAACCATGTAAAAGCTTTAATCTCCACAGCTGTTTAATAAAAAGTAATAAATCAATGATTTTAGCATTGATTTAACAATGAAACCCAAAAATATAGTAAAATTTTTAGTGGATGTTAAATCAATAATTTCATTAAAATAAAATAAGTCAAAACAAACGGTGCTAACTAATTCTAAAAACTTTTTTTTATTAAGGCAAAGTGGAATTGAAGATATTTGTGATTTCGTGATTAATAGTTGATAAAAAGGACTTAATATAATTAGTAAAAAGATAAACATCGAGAAAATTAATCTAGAAGGGATTAATGTTGTAGGATTTTCACCATAATGCGAAACTATAAATTTTTAAGAAGCCTACTTCAAAAGCTGGGTCTTAGAAAAAAAACGCTTTTAGAACTTAGAATGAATTGCCATCATACCTAAGTGCTAAGCAAATTAATTAACTTGCTTTTAGCAAATTTTAATGCTTGATTTTTCTTTGAATAACAAAATCAAAAAATTAATTGAGAAGAAATTCATTGCGTAATTTTTCGAGCATGATGTCTGTCTTTATAGTATTCATTGAAATACTTCTATGAAATTTGTACTTATGTATGTATGCGTACTTACATTAATTCATTTATCAGTATCACACTTAAAAGAATTTAACAAAGCGAAAGGAAGAATATTGATACGAATTATTACGAATTGCTTTAAGATACGGTTATGATCACTGTTCAAAAAAAATAATAATATTTAAATAGTTCTTACGAAAAAGTATAAGAACAGAATAGTATTATACTTACAGTTCCTACTAAGATCATAAAAACAAATTAGTGTTATATTTTCAGTTCCTTCAAAGAGTATATGAACAAAATGGTATTATACTTACTGCTCCTTCAAAGAGTATACGAACAAAATTATATTATATTGACAGCTTCTTCAAAGAGTATGAGAACAAAAAAGTGTTATACTGACAGTTCTAACAAAAAAGTAAAAACACTTTTTTAAGAATTACATCAGAAATAGTTTTATAGATACCACTTTTAAAAAGCAGATAAAAACACACTCTTGAGAACTATTTTTGATTTAGTGCTATGGTTATGTTGCTCTTAAAAACGATCAAATTCTTCAGAATACTGTTAAAATTAGCGTTATGCTTACTAGAACGAAAAAGTATTATACTTACAGTTCCTACTAAGAGCATAAAAACAAAATAATGTTATATATTTCATTTCCTTCAAAGAGTATATGAACAAAATAATATTAAATTGACAGTTTCTTTAACGAGTATAAGAACAAAAAAGGGTTATACTGACTGTCCTAACAAAAAAGTAAGAACACTTTTTTATAGAATTACATCAGAAATAGTTTTATAGATACCACTTTTAAAAAGCAGATAAGAACACACTCTTGAGAACTATTTTTGATTCAGTGCCATAGTTATGCTGTTCTTAAAAATTGGATAGAATCAAATTCTTCAGAATACTGTTAAAAATAGCGTTATGCTTACTGTTCCTAAGAAAAGTAAATACAGACTAGTAGGTACTGCAAAAAATGGCAAGTTTTCTATGACTATTGTTCCTTATAAAACATTAAGAACAAGTGTAAATAGGAATTTATGAGGTCTATATAAATTTTAAGTTTATTATGCTTAAGATCTTATGAAATAGCTTTATTTCAAAAGGTTTTAAATATGGTTTTGGTTTTCATATATTTCAAGTTTCCTAACAAAATCAAAATCCACTACTTGGTATTAATTTAAGATATTGCTAAATTAACACTTATCTAGCAACCCAGCTCTAAATTGTGTCGTGTATTGCTTTAGAAACATAAAAATAAAGTTTGTTATAGATTAGTTTCTCTTCCTAATCGTTTTCAATTTTATAAATATTTCAGTATTATACATCAGAGAAGTATATTACAAACGTTTTGATTTAAAAGCAATAGTTACTGACATTTTGATTTAATTCGTCAGTTTAATTTCCATTATTGGAGGGGAGAGACGAAAAAAAAAGAAACGTGCGAACATTACTGCTGCAAACACAAATAAGGAGAATCAAAGAAGGAAAACGCTTCTGTATCATAAACACTTTTCTTTAATAATTTGCTGCAAGCTTTTATCCAACTTTTACTTGTTTTTCATACTTGTTTTCAAATGCTATTAACTACAGAAAACAATTTAAGTTATGATCATTCATTAAATTCAAAATGGCTGTATTACTGCTTACTTAAAATTATTTCTCCAATTATGCTTATATACGGCATCAATAAACTTCTTTAACATAATATATTGTTAATGTTACTATTTTTACTCAAATAAAATTATTTCTTTAAGCAATATTATTGCTATAAATTCACCAGAATATTTACTTAATTGAAACAAATAAAAATATTAAAACAGAAATTAGCCCTTTGTTTCTCTCTTGAATAAGTTTGATGAAGCTTTTTTGCTACCAATAATTATGCATATGCTACTAATTTATATATATATATATATATATATATATATATATATATATATATATATATATATATATATATATATATATATATATATATATATATATATATATACATATATATATTTATATATATATATATATACATATATATATACATATATATATATATATACATATATATATACATATATATATTACATATATATATATATATATATATATATATATATATATATAAAAGAGGTAACTATTTTGAACTCTACCCAGAAGACAAAGGAACTCCTCAGTCAAATATTGGGAACTACTAATCCTGGTAGAGAACTTTTTGAGGAACTACCCGCATTTGCGTTACATGGAGAAGAAAAGCATGAAAACCTTTCACGGTTAGCGCGAATCTGGATTCCATAGTGGCAGTCAAGCCATTATTTTAATAACAATGGAAAGAAGAGCAATTCAGTTTTAAAAAATCTTAACATATAGTGCTGTTTTAAAAACTAAAGACATGTGACGGAAAAATATATCTTTGTCGGGTTTACAAATTATTTATTTCAAGAAAAGCACTTTTCTAACAGTTATCGAAACTCTACCCGGAAAAAAAATTCTGTTATTTGTGCATGTTTGATTTTAAAAAAATCATCTAAGTTTAACGACTATTTTTAAATTTGTTAGAAAGACTTTGTTAAAATATTTTTCGAAAAAATTGTAATGTTATCTATTTGTTTGATAGTGCAAGCATAAACTATTCTAAAGAAGTGACTATGAAAAATGTGTTCTCTGAAACAACATACTAACTGATATTTTTCCAAAGTTACGCAATTTAGATAGTTGTTTTACTTACCCTGAATTTGCAAGTTTTTGTGATGCAAGTAAAAAGAAATGTCTACCAATAGTTTAAAAATAAGGGATTTTTTGGTAAAAAACTCTTTTCTTTCAAAAAGCTGTGAGAATCATTTTATATCAAATTGTTTCCTATCCTTACTTTGCCAGACTAAGTTATTGTGCCTGTTCTGCTTGAAATTGAGACACTACTTTGTTCTATTGGTAGTATTTCGTTCCATAGTACTATACAGCATGATAATGAAATTGGACTTCAGTTGTTTTTCTTTCTAGCTTTCTTGAATTGTAAGGAATTCTTTTATATTATATATTGTATATATGGCTGTTAATCCTATTACTTGAAAAAGAACAATCATCGATATTTCAATCCAATTTATTAGTTTGTTTCAGCTATTGAGAGAGAAAAAAAAAGTTTTAATAACTTCGCTATAGGGTATTGATATTATAACTGTAAAAAAATTATTTATAACAATACGCATATAACGTATGGTTGTACGTTGCTAGCCTTGTTGTACATAAAATGAGAAAAAAAAATATATCCTGAATAGCTTACGTTGTAATGGTAGTATTTTCGCGTACTAAGCGTCAATGGCACAGGGGATAGAGCATTCGTCTTCCAATGAGGTGAACCGGGTTCGAATCCCAGCTATAGCTGGGATCATGGGTTAGAGTCCCTTTGGCATCAGGTTAACCGTGGGAGGCTCTCGTGGTCTTTCTCTCTATGTAACGCAAAATCTGGTTAGTAGCGGGATCCATCAAAGAAGTCCTCCACGGAGGCAAGTTTTTTTCCAATACTTTAACCAGGAGTTCCATTGTCTTCTGGATTGGGTTCAAAATTACAAGGTTACCGAGTAGTCGAAAAACCCAAAAACTGGGTTGGCTGTTCAACGACATTTATAAAATATTTGGATTCTTGACCTTCGAAACATTTGGGGTAGCAGCAATCTGGTCCCCAATTGTTTAGTCAGGAGAACGGATTAAAGTTTGGTCCCCTCAATGTTAATTTCACTTCTTGCGTTTTTATTCATTTCTTAAAAATTAATTGAGCAATTTCAAAACAAAATTGCACTTACTCATGAAAGCCATTTACCCAAGCATAATTTGATGCAAATACTAATTTTTAATAATTATTTACTATTTTTTAATTTAATTTGTAAGAAAAAAAATTTTATTATGAGGCATAATTTTTTTTAAATAGTATAACTATGCGTATTTTTCGTTTGCGAAATTTAATTTTACAACTATTTTTATTCAGTAGTAGCCGAGAAAATTAAAACTAAACATTTTTCAAAAAAAAATAGTTTGCCAACAATGTAGAAATATTTAAATAGAGATATTAATATTTAAATGTGAACTTACGAAGAATTTTACTAACGCATTTGGAGTGTAAATTTTCATATATATTTTTGTCTGCTGATAACCAAATGTAACTCGTTTTTTAATTATAAAATACGATATTTGTTTTAAAGTTATCTGAAAATTTATTCATAATTTAACAAAGAGATTTGAATAAAACATTAAATTCAATGAATGTTGAGTTTTATAAAATCTACAACTACTTTTTCAATTTTATTTTTAGGGAGTAAATTGAATAATTGATACAATTTCAATAATACACATGCATATGTATTGAATTGAATAATATATTTATCTATTTCTTCAAAATATTATGTATAATTATCAAACAAATACAACTTAAATGACGATAAAAAGTTGTATAAAATGTATCGTTTTCTATATAGATAGTAACGGGAAAGAAGACTGTTAACAAATCAACTACGCACTAGTCAAGCCCGTTCGTCGGAAACATAGAGCAACGGGAAGCAAGAATGAAAAACGCTCGAGAACACACTACTCAAGCCCATTCTTCGGAAACATCAGAGCAACTCGAAAGAAGACTGTCAACATATCAACTACGCACTACTCAAACCCGTTTGTCGGAAACATCAGAGCAACGGGAAGCTAGAAGGAAAACCAATCAAGAACGCACTTCGCTATTCAGACTTTGCCAATACTCTGATTTGAATCTTAGTGCATTTCACTATGATCCGACAACCAACTATAGTCTTCACCCAAGCGTCATCATCGGAAAAATGGATCAATTATGTATGTTTTGTAGTGCTCTCAAGTTTAAGAATGAAACAGCTGGAATTTGCTGTTCTGGAGGCAAAGTGAAACTACCAGATATAACGTCGCCATCCGAGCCATTATCAACGTTCTTATCAGGTCAAACAAACCAATCGAAACATTTTTTGGCGAATATACGCCGTTACAATTCGCGTTTCCAAATTACTTCATTCGGTGCTACATGTATCGGTGCGAATATGGGCAGCCAGATTTATTTATTACATTCACATGCAATCCTGCTTGGGCTGAGCTTTTGTAACCTAGGCAAACATTCATCAGATCTTCATGATATTACTGCACGTGAGTTAAAACAAAAATTAAGCTATATACTTGATTGCATTGTGAAGCGTCATGTGTTTGGAGAGACATGGTGTTTGATGTATTCTATTGAATGGCAAAAAAGAGGATTGCCACATGATTCGGCTTATTGAAAAAAATCACAGCCTGTCAAATTGGTCAGCTCATATCAGCAGAAATACCTGATGTCGCCATTGATCCAGACCTATTTCAGATCATCAGCCAAAATATGTTTCATGGTCCGCGTGCATCACCATACATGTCTGTTTGAAAATGCACAAACGATATCCTAGAGAATTAACTGCTGAGACTATCACTGGTTTTTAAGTAAAATTCTCATTTCAAATCATAATCGCAAATCTCATTTACACCCTTAAATACAAAATTAAAATTCAAACTGAAAGCGTTGCAACGCACGCAGGGTACAGCTAGTATCTAAAATTGTAATATCAACGATGATTATGTGAAATGGTATTTTGATATTCCATGTGACTACAGAGAGAATCGACTTGTCTGAATGCGTGCCAACATTTTTAAATATCTCAAAATTTCTTAACATGTTTTATAACATCTTAAAGGTCTTAATCTTAAAATACTTTTTTAATTAACTGGCCACGCGTGTTTCACTCGACTATTTCACCAACTATTTAGCTATAGTGTTTTGATTTTTCAAAATTTTATTCTTTACTCTACCACGTAGAATATTTTTGGTATAATATACTAGCATATTTTTTTTAGTATTTTATTTTAGGTTTTTCTTTACATTGAACTCTCGTTTTTAAATTATTATCAAGTTCTTATTAAAAGAAAGCTTAGAATTGTTGATAATTAAACTTGTTAAAAAATTTAAAAAAACCTTCTGCTGCTTTAAAATTACTTCATGCAAAACAGCTGGCTATTTATTTAGCATACTGTCTTTACGAGAAAATAAAATAAAATATTGATTGTTTATTTTTTCATTGTTTCTTATTTATTCGTGTAATGAAAAGTAAATGCTTTGTGCAACGCATAAATACAACAGATTGCGTTGTTTTTTTGAAAGGAAAAAAAATTCTAAAATCATTCTTTGATTTTGACGTTCAAACTTATTCTCTCCTGCAAACTTTAAGAAAGCTGCCCTTTCAAAATAGATAATGGTGAAAATATTAGCTTAAAAAATTTTAATGTTATTTCCCAACTTTAGTATAATTAACGAATTTATATTGTTATATCAAAAAAATTCTCGATATGCCTTATTTTGTTAAATAGCAAACATTAAAAATAAAAAATTGTAAAAAGATAACCTTGCTGTTTTAGGAAATCATCATCTCAAAAAATTGTTTTGTTTTTTTTCTAACTTTAGTTTTTTCCTAATACTAAAATAAGGTATATTAAGACATTTTTTTACTACAACTTATTTTAGCGCTGTAAATTGTATACTCAATAAATAGTTTTAGCGTATTTTTCATCTTTTCAGAAATTATAAATGGAATTTTTTTTTTTTTTTACATTTTGCCGAATTGAGACAAGAATGTTAATATTTCATTGTTGCTCACTTTAACCATGTCAATGATTTCATTAACCCCAGAATTAAAATCCGTTCGCACAAAATATTTTATTGCTTAAAAACAGTTGGAAACAAGTAAACTATACTATTTATTTAAACTGATTCCTTTTTTTTTTGTGAGAGAGGCAGGAAGGGTAAGGAAAAGCAGGGGAAAAAACCAGTTTGTCACCATATTATTTAAGCTTTAAATCACATAACTTCAATAATTGTAAGAAAAAACGAAAACAAAAATAAAGGGTGCAAAAAAAATAAACTCTATCAAAATATGCTCTGAAGTATACCCTAAAGAATAGATAAATTTTGGATCGATAAATAGGTAGGCAGGTAGTCCAATGAGCTATTTGCAACGGTCTGGGAAACATGCACGAGCATGATCCGAAGACCGGCCATCGCAATTTCGATCCTCTGCAGAGGGAATGGTTCCCCTGCACTGGTAGCCCGAAGACCTACGCGCAAAGTCGAGCACTTTATGGCAGAACATATTAACGAAGACAGATACCACGCACCCTCTGTCCCTAGGCAGGCTGATTAAAGTGGTCCCCTAACCGCTTACTGACCGCAACCAGTGATGCTTGACTTCGGTGTACTACTGCGAACCGAGTCTTTGCGATCAATCCATTGCGGAACTGGATCGGTCAATATAAAAAAATATTTTCAAAAAATTGGGAGTGCTTAGCAACGAGGAAACGCTGAGAATTTCTCTCTTGTCGATCGCATAGTTCGTTTAAGGTTATCTTTAATTCTCTTCCTGCTACGGTGATATTATTTGGCTATTTTGGGGAGATTATACCAAATATATATAGCTTCCTAGCACCCAAACGTATGGCCTATTTTTTTTCGAACTTTTGTTCACCCCTATATCTGGAGAGTCAGGGATCAAAATATGTAAAATAAATTATATGTTTATTTAAAGAAAGTAAGTTTTTGCTTCTGATTTCGTAACTTAATAGTTAATACTAATTAATTAGCATATTTGAGGTTATCCCCTTGAACCATCAGGATTGACACTTAGTACGTAAAAATCGGATCATTAGAACAGAAAGTTATTCAGCGTGATATCTTTCTGCACTGTACAGCAAATGATGTCAAACGTTAACTTAAATTGACGTCTAATCGGAATGAAGAATGCCAGTCTGTTTACTGACTTTCATTTTAATTTATGAGTTTCAAACCCAACTCGTTAAATTCATGAAACTTTGTTTTTACGAGTTATCCATAATGGTCCTCACTAATGACGAAAATAATACTATTTTTTCCTATCCGTTCTAGTTTATTATGCACTATGATTTATGATTATTTTTTGAATAATAAAAATGCGGTTATTAATGCACATTAGGAATGTTATTTCTTAAAAACTTTTGAGGAAAAAGGAATAGAAAATTAAAGCGAGGTCCATAATGGATTGTGTTTGATAAGTTTTTTTTATCTATTTACTAAATATCGATAAGGTAAAGTTGTTTTTGTTTTAGATGAAAATGTCTCAATTAAAAAATTTTTTATCCGAAATCGATATATTTCAAAATTTTATCTTGGTAGATATATTATCATTGCCCGTAATATTTAAATAAAAATCGCCATTCATATTATGCATTCACGAAATTTCTTGGTCATGCGAGAACTGATACAGCATTAAGAGTTATATTATGCATACTGCTGTGCGATTGAAAAAACAGCGTAAGTGCTTCATGATTGATTCCGAGAAAAGCAGATCCTCAAATATTTCTGCAATTTCATGAACTTTAACTTTTGCATATTATATATTATCTGCATAATAATAGCTTAAAATGCTTTCATTTGCCATTTGTAAAATACAAGCCGTTTTTAACTTTTGGAATACAATCTCTTGAGATCTAAGTTAAAACAACTCGAGGTTGAAAATCTAAGTAAATAGAAGAATTGTGAGGCCACATTTTCTCCTTGATATAAAAAAGAGAGACAACCATTGAATAAAACGCTGATATTTGTTCAAATTAAATTAAATAAGGAATTCAAAGCAGTATGCCTTCTAATTTTATTTCAACTTTTCGTACGAATCGTTTGCATATTCTAGTGCGATTAATTTCTAATAAAATCGTAAAATGCTATAGAATTTTTCCAAATTATTCGCATGAATCGTTTTTAATCAAACTCTATAGAGCTGTTCCGAGGAAAATATTTTCTTTTCTTTAAATACACTCGATGAAATTGTTATGAAATCTTTATTAAAAATTTTTCATGCAAAGAATAATGCTAGATCGAGAATTTTTATTTAGAAAGAAAAAAACTTATTTATTTTGCATCTGGTATTTTTTTCCTCGTATGGTTAGGGGCCATTATACTTCTTCGATATGTTTAACAAGAAAATTAAAAAATTTCAATGGTTTCTTGAAACTTTCTAGAAACGATTTTAAATCTTATTATAAGGTACATATAATACACAATAATCGAGCATTAACATAAATATACAGTATGCAAATCAGTTTTGGGTACATTTTGTAAAACATTTTATGATAAACTATTGGTGGAGAAATATTTTGCTGATATAGTATTTATAGTTTGAAAAGTATTTGTGGTGTAAAAATGATTTCTAAAATAATATTATGCTACATTTACAGTTACACTAAGAACATATTCGTGATGAACTATAAAAATTTCAGATAGAATATGCTATTGAAATTGCTGTTACACGATGAAAATTTTTGTGGTGAACTATGATAAATTCTGAAAGAATATGCTTCTACAGCTGCAGTTTCTATATGAAAGCTTTCGTCCTGAACAATAATAATTTCTTCATGTGTAAGCTTCTGGAAAATATTTTTTATTAAATTTTATAAATATTTGCAATTAATAACAAAAATAATTAATATAAATAAAAAATACAGTTTATTACAAAAATAGATTACATCTGAAACTTTCACACTGAAATATTCTTCAAAACAATATATTTTAGTCTTTGAACTCTTGCAAACTAAAAACTTTGCCTTCATTAGTTTCTCATATTTCTTTTGCCTAGTTCTTCAACAATGCTAGTAAAAACTAATCGAAGTTTAGTTAGACTAGTTAATTTTAGCAAAAAATAAATAAATAAAAAAACTAGTAACGTCACCATACTTTTACAATTTATTAATTATCAAGCTAAATATTTTACACTCACGTTTTAAGAAATAATACTTTTCTAAAAATTATTTTTTCAAGTATCATTTTGTTTTTCTAAATAGTTAAGAAAAACACAAAATAATTTGAATTTTTGAACATTGTTCAAACTAATTAAGAACGAGACAATGTAAATTACAAAAACTTAACTAGTTTGAAGAAGACAAATTTAATTAAAGAATTAAAGCAACATTTTGTAAAACTTTCAATGCATTTTGACTAACAATATCCAATTTAAAAATACTATATTTCCTGAAAATAATAAATGCTAACTATATTAGTAGATATTTGGAAAATATTACTTTTTAAAATACTAAAAATCTGTCTAAAATTGTTTTGATGTTTTTGGAGCTTCTTTTTTATCCAATTATAAAATACAGCATAACATAATTTTTAAAAGAAGAAACTTTCCATTACTTAATATACCTAAGCAACTTTTTGTAATTTTTATTAAAATTAATTATTTATTATAAATATCAAAAAATATCAAAAAAATACCTTAAAAAATATTCATTAAATATTTAATTCTACATAAAACTATTTATAATATTTAATTAATGAATAGCTAAGTATATGGTAAATAAATTGCATCTTCTACAACAGGGGTTTCCAACTTACATGGGGCCGAGGCCACAATTAAAAACACAAATCAAATGGCGGGCCGCAACTTTATCAAAATTTTATATAGGACTCTTTTATGTTTGAAGGAACATTAAATATTACTGTCAGATTTTTACCAAGTTGACAAAAACAAAAATATTGAATTGCAAATTAAAGTAAGAAGTAGATTTTTAAAAATATTTAATAGTTATTAATAATATTTTTAAAAATATTAAATAAATAATGAAAATTCTGGCTAGAGTAACTTTAGTGTGCACCTATGTATTAAACAATTAATTTGCAACAGATATCAAATTGTTAAGATATAAAACTTTAAAAAGTATGGAAACAAGAAGAGGGCATTTTAGGGAGGGTAGCTTCGATGAAGAGGTCTCCTTTCCTCTCGCCGAAACCAGCCTTCAAGAGGGACTCCTCACCCCTACCTCGTTACCATAGTCACCGCCACAGCTCCAGACGAATGTCTGGCAGAGTACCTATCTTAGACAAATAGTAGTAGCACACAAAATATTCAATGAGAAAATTGAGGTTTGTCTGCTGCCACCACCAGAGAATAGATGTTTACATTTTAAATTTAAAATTTAAAAATTTGTGAGTAAATATTTTTGTCCAAAATGAGTGAATTCAAAAAGTTAAATCGGAGAATTTCTTCGAAAAAATTTCAGATACGCTCATGCTAAATTATATTCACAAAATATAGAAAAATGAAATAGAAAAGAGCAACATATACAATTATTTTTGTATTTTAATAAATATTTTCTTGGATACAAAACCTAAGAAATTAATTTTTTTGCACCGTTGGTATGTTAAATTTCACAGAAACGAAGAAATTAGGTTTTTATTAACGAGAAAAGTATTTTAAACCCATATATATTTTTTACGAAAATTGTCCGCAAAAAAAATGACAACTAATATATTTTAGTTCGCGGACCATAAAAAAAGGCTTCGCAGGCCGGATGCGCCCCTCGGGCCGCCATTTGGAAACCACTGTTCTACAACTAGAGTTGAATTTAATTTATTATGGTTCTTATATGCTAGAATTCAAATAACTTATTAAAAAAGAGATTTACTTATAACCGTATTTAATTTAGAAGAAAGTACAAAAAAATAGATGTTTCATATTACGTCGAATTTTCGTAAAAGAATTAGTTTTATTGTTTCTTTTATTATTTAATTGTATTAAACATTTTTTACACCTTATCAGAAAATTATACAAATTTTATAAGGTAAAGACGTGCTTAAGAATCTATATTTATCATTAAGTTTTTCCTGACATTTTTTCACTCAAAATTAAAGACAAAAGAAATTTTTTTTTTATTGCAAAAGTGACTTTCTGAGTTATACTGATTAAAACTGAAAAAAATAGCTAAAAAATATAGAAAAAGTAAGAAAATTAAATATTTTAGAGTATTCAAGATAATGAATAGTCACAGTTATAATGTTAATCAAAATACCTCTGCTTATTTCTTATGAAAACATTCTCAACTAATAATTAACTAACATAACGTTGGTTAAAATGGGCGATACATTTATATTCATAACTTCCCGCAGTAATTTAATTAGTAGCAGCAAGTTTTCAGATGTTTAACTCTTGCTCAACTCACAGAAGACTAATTATTAACTCTGAGCGAAAGTTTTGCTACAGAGACGTATTCTCGCTTTAAGAGATAAATTTTCATTATAGACCAGAAGTTTATAATTAATTTCACGAATTTGCACCCGAAACCTATATTTTTGAAAGATAAATAGCTGTTACGAATGTTAATCTTTAGAATTGTACTATACACTTTGTACTTAAATAATATCTTGGTTCCGAAATTGATATAGAATGTCTAGTTTCTTGATGAAAAATGTGCAAAACTGTAACGGTACACGAAAAACTAAAAAGTAATTCCGCAAATCCGGTCCATGAGACCTACACTTTTAGAACATAAATATTTAATACACATTCGCACACAACGCAATGTTCTAACCACTAAAAATATTTATTACAAGTGACTATCATTAAAACTATATTATACACCTGTCTTTCGAGTTATAACTATCTTCCAAAAATGGCAATAGAATGTTTAAAGCAGATGACTAAAACTTTAACAGTAAAAAGGACATTTCAGAAATTTATTCCCCGAATTTTCACAGTGAAATTTACACTTAGAGGACATAAATATTTGTTACAAGTGTCCCTCACTAAAACTATGTCCTACACCTTTCTTTAGAGTTGTAATTATCTTCAAAAATATGGCAATAGAGTGTCCAGTTTCAGAGGAGAACAGTTGTGTAAAATTGCAACGGTACAAAGGACACTTTAGAAATAAATTAATTCTCCAAGTTTTCACAAACTCAACTACAGAGCCGTGATGGCTTATGGGATAGAGCGTTCACCTTCCAATGAGGTGAACCGGGTTCGAATCCTAGCAATGGCTGATCAATACGAATTCCGCATACCTCAGTGCTGACGAAAATATCCTCAGTGGTTGGCGGATCATGAGTTAGAGTCCCCTTGCAGTCGGGCTAACCGTAGGAGGTGTTTTTGGTTTTCTTTTCCATGTAACGCAAATGCTGGTTAGTTCTCATCCAAAAATCTTACGCGAAAGCAAATTTCTCCCAATATTTAATCCAGGAGTTCCCTTGTCTTCTTAAGTGCGTTCAAAATTACAAGGATACGGAGTTGAACGTTAATAGTCATAAACCCAACGAAGGTTATAAAATAAAATGAAATAAAACCTAAGTTTTTAAGACATTTGTTACAAGTGCCCATCATTAAAACTATGCGATATACCTTTATTTAGAGTTGTTATTAACTTCCAAATATGGCATTAAATCTAGTTTCAATGGTAATCTGATGACTACCATGGCAACGGCATTAAGGGCATTTTAAGAATTAATTGACCAAATTTTCACAGCGAGAACCTATATATTTATTAAAGAATTATTTGTTAAGAGTGTTCATTCATAAAATTATGTCATACACCTTTCTTTCGATTTTTAACTTTTTCAAAAGATAGCAAATTAATTCATTTTTTTCATCAAGCATTTTTTTTTTAATTAAGTTTTATTTAAACAACTCCTCAGGCTCCACAATGTATAACATGAGGCTTACAGAAGTAAGTGAGCAAAGTACAAAAGAAAAAGATGAAAGAAAAAAAAATTTGTTCACATAGAAACAAAACAAGAATTAAAAGTTTAAACTGTACACAAAATTTCGCAAAATAGTAAGGTATTCAGTGCACATGACTAAAGAAGATAAAACAGATGGCCAACAAATTCCAGAAAGTCTCAACTCCTTTTTTAAACTCTCTCTTTGGCTTGAGTAAAGCTTACAGTGAAAAATAATATGTTCAACAGTTTCAGAGTCCTGTTCACATGTGCAAAGATTATCATTAATCAAATTAAATCTAAACAAATAACTTTTAAAATTACCGTGACCAGTAAGAATCTGGGACAGCTTAAAATCAGTAGAATTTTTTTTACATTTCATGTGATGAAAAATAGTTGGGAAGAACTTCTTAGTCCACATAGCTCTTGGTGAAGCCAAATATTCCTTGTTCCAGTCCAAAACAGTATTTTCTGAAGCAACATGTTTCCAGTGTGAAAGAGGGACAGACATAGGCAAATCAATATCAAGGCGAGTCGCATGCTTGGCCAACTGATCTGCTCTATCATTCCCGAAATCACCACTATGGCCTCGAACATAAGCAAAATGGATGTCAACAACACCATCAAGAGCATGCACTATGGACTGAATGCCGACAACGAGTTTCTCCACAGCAACTGTATTCAGTAGCTGAAGAGAAGAAAGTGAATCAGAGCAAATAAGATATCTATGATTAACATTATGCACACTAGAGTCCTTAATGAAATTTACGACAAGATTAGTGCACAGCATTTTGGCTTGAAAAACTAAACACTCGTCCCTTAATCGATGCTGGAAAATAAATTTTTCCTGGCCGTCTTCATAAATAACACAGGCAAGTCCAACTTTCCCATTCAATTTACTACCATCTGTGTAACAATGTATTCAATAAGGGTTTCCCTGGAATACGATACAAGTGTAATGGGCTTCCTGCTTGAAGGATGTGGCAAGAAAGAAACCGGTAGCTTCCCATCAAGGGTGTCACGACAATTACCCAAATAGTTTTCTCTATTTAAATATTCTGAAGAAAATTTTTCAAAAATGATAATACGAAGCCATTTTTTATGAGAGCAAGTCTCTACTGCTGTTGCTATACAAAAGACACTTTCACAAAATAATGCTAAACTTCAAGGGTGATTCGCTGAAATACATAATACACTGAGCGAAACAATTGTTTTGTCATTTATGGCCAGAAATTCTGCTTTTCTATAAGTTTGACAAACTCCCCAATTAACGTGCCAAAATAATGCAGAAAAACAAATGAAATCAGTTTCCGTATAGGAAAATTATTTCAATTTTATTATGATTATTTAGTAAAATGTTAAATCTCCTCAAACAGCCGTTTTTCTTCCTTTGTAGGTAAAAAGTTTTAAAGTACATGTTTAGTCTGAAAAAAAGAATTATCAACCCCTGTTAAATAGAGGAAATCGTAACGGCGAGTTCACTATTAGACAAAATAAATTTCTAGTGTTTCAGCGTATCCATTTTAATAATTAATAATAATAATTAATAATTGAAGACTTATAGGTAAAAGTTTAATGGTTTAATTTTCATATAACCATTTAACTTTTTATTTAAATAGTCTTGTGAAGAGTTAACCTCGGAAACCTCTGCCATAGTCTGATAGCAACGTATATATTGATTAACCAATGCTCTGTGTTTAACTAGTTGAACCGACGACCGTAGAAGTATTTCGCTAAAATTTGAAAACCAAGGGAGAAATAATACTTAAATGAAATATAAAATCTTAAAATAAAGATAATTAGTTAAATTAACAAAACCCCTATCACTAAAGACACAATACAGGTTTCTTTAATAAATATTTTTGATATTTATAAAATTCAAGATTTCGTGTTTCTTCTTCATTTAGATTTTAATGATCTTAAAAAGCTCTTTTTTAGATTTCAACAATGTTACCCAAGAAAACACAATACAGATTTCTTTAATAAATATTTTTGATATTTATAAAATTCTAGATTTCGTGTTTCTTCTTCATTTAGATTTCAATGTTCTTAAAAAGCTCTTTTTAGATTCCAACAATGTTACCCAAGAAAACACAATACAGATTTCTTTAATAAATATTTTTGATATTTATAAAATTCAAGATTTCGTGTTTCTTCATCGTTTAGATTTCAATGTTCTTAAAAAGCTATTTTTTAGATTTCAACAATGTTATCCAAGAAAACACAATACAGATTTCTTTAATAAATATTTTTGACATTTATAAAATTGAAGATTTCATGTTTCTTTCTCATTTAGATTTCAATATTCCTAAAAAGCTGTTACCCAAAAAAACTGGGCCCTACAACACAGATGCATTTAACAATTTATCAAGACAAAAATGTTAGTTTCACGTTTTAGTGTTAGAGATCTCACCTTGTAATTGAAGTATAATCTCACCGTTTCGTACATTCCCATTGGATAAAAAAAATCACAGTACGTGATTGTTAAAAAGCAAAAATATATAAACAAACAACTTAGGCTGTTATAAATATAAAAGTGGTGCAAGCTGCATGGCCAATAAATAATTTACTTTTTATCTCTCATTTAATGGCCATTTTCTTGAAATATTTATTTATCCTCCCTTCTTAATATTATTCTCTGTTATAATTACGTTTGTGGTTTTGATCATCATTCGAAATGAAAAGCTTCAAACCGAACGAGTTACTCATTTTATTTCATTTTATTACATAATAATAGTTTATGGTAAACACATTAAGTAAATGATATACAATTATTAAAATGTAAAAAAGGTATACGTCCTTTAAAAATAATCTTCTAAAATAGCGACTAACGTTTCATTACTACATAATATTCTTTTAAACGGAAAATATTTTACAAGTTATTTTATCAACAAAAAATTGAATAAAAAATTTTTTTTAAATAATAAGTTTGTAAGTTTGTAGTTTGTAACCTGCGGTGGCTCAAGGGATAAGGCGTTCACGTCCCAATGAAATGACCCAAGTTCGAATCCTATGAGTGGTTGGTTGATACGAATTCTAGCCAGGCTCACCCCGACCACAGTGCTGATTTGAAACATCCTCAGAAGTTGACCGATCATGAGTTAGACTCCCCTAGACATCCGGCTAACCATGGCGAGTTACCGTGATTTTTCCAGTTCGTGTAATGCGAATGCGAGTTAATTTCATCAAAAAGTCCTCGACGAAGACTGGTTTGTGCCTATGCTTTAATAAGGATTTAGCTTGTCTTATGGGTAGGGTTCAAAATTATAATGCTACAAAGTTGAACATTGATGGTTGCAAACGCAGAATTGTGGCGGCTGTTCAACGCTGGTTATAATATAAAAATATTTAATGGTAACTGAAAGAGAATATCTGGCTCAGGAAACTGTGCTCTTCCTTCCCAGTGAGATGAAGGTTCGTTTCCTAAAAATGTTTGCCGATTCGAATTCTGTTCACACCTATTCATCAAATACCCTCAGCAGACATAAAATATCCTCAGTTGCAAGTCCGTAACTACGCCTGTGGCAGTCAGGGCACCACCCCAAGAACCTCGAACTTCTAGAAGGGCCCTCTATGAAGGGACCACGCCACATCTTTTCAAAATTAAGTTAATTTTTTATAGGAAAAAAAATGTGTAAAGACAGAATTGCAAAAAAAAATTTTTTTTTTTTTTTTTAATTGCATATCTTCTTTACCACAGAGGGCAGAGTAAAATGGTGAAAAGACTTTTTCTGTGAATTATTTCCCTCCCTGGAAAGAAGAAAAATGCTTCGCAGAGAGTGGAAAAGTATACAATTGCATGTAGTTTATTGTAAAACTTGTAATTTAAAAAAAAAAATTTTTAATTTTGAAGCTGTTTTTTAGTATAGAAAATTTTATATTCGTCTACATTTTAAGTGTAAGGGTGAATATTGTGTTTCACCCCTTCTGAGATTTCAACGTTTGTGAAAATAAAGTTAAGAAAAATTCATCTTTGATGCTATTTTCCAAGTAGAAAACTTTATTTTCTTCCGAAATCGAAGTGAGGGTGGGGGCGAGAAAACGTGCACTCCTTCTCAAATTTAGAAATTTGTTGTAATAAAATCAAGTAAAATTGGCAATTTTAGAAAAATAAAAAAAAAAATTTATCAATTTTGAAGCTCTTTTCCAAATAGAAAACTTTATTTTTCTTTTAAATTAAAGTGAGGGGGAAAAAAATGGGTTTTGCAGCTTCTCATATTTAGGCGTTTATAAGAGTAAAATCTAGTAAAATTATTATTTTTTTTTAAAAGAAATTTTCTCTTTTTAATTCTGAAGCTAGTTTTCTCTAAAATTAAAGTGATTGGCAAAAAATCTGCTTCGCATCCTCTGAAATGTAGATGTTCTCGAAAATTAATTCAAGTAAAATTGATAATTTTAGAAAAAAAAATAGGAAAAGAAAGTATTTTTTTCAACATCTAAGCTTTTTTTTTTTTCAAATAAATTTTTTTCAAATTTTTTTAGAAAATTTCCTTTTAGCTTAAACTGAGGGGTGAAGAATGAACTTCACCCCTTCAGAAATTCAGACATTTACGAAAATAAAGACAAGTTTAGTACTTAATTCTATTTTTTTTCAAACTTAAAGCTATTTTCGAATTTAAAAAACTTTATTTTCCTTTTAAATTTAATTAAGAAGGAGGATAATGTACGTTACCCCTTCTGAAACTTCGACATTCACGATAATAAAATAAAAGGGAATCGGTAATTTTAAAGAAAAAAACTACTTTTTTCAGTTTTGTAGTTATTTTTCAAATAGAAAACTCCCCCCCCCCCGAGACAAGTACTTCTGTTTTACAAACTACGGCAAACAACGTTAAAGAGCACAAAAATATATAATAATACAGACAGCTGTTTCGGATGCTTTAAGGGCAACCTTCATCACTGCATCTTTGCACTGATGAAGGTTGCCCTTTGAGCATCCGAAACAGCTGGCTGCATTATTATATATTTTTGTGCTCTTTAACGTTATTTGCCGTAGTTTGTATTTTAGCACAAAGGTAGACCACTTGTGTATTTACTTCTGTTTTGTTTAATTTTTTTCTACATATAACATTTTTTTATATATTAAAATTATATAAAAACATTTTTTAAAACCTAAATGCACCAAAAAAGGGTGCACAGCAAAAAAAAATAATTTTAAAAATGTTTAGAAAACTAAAATAATTGCCACTCTCTTACTCTTCCCTGGTTAGAGCTAGTGAGATCCTTCACTGACTAACAGATATATTTTAAAGCATCCTTTGACTTACAACACCTTTCTTCATGCCACCCACAGAGACCACTCACCGTAATCTGGCATCCACTTTTACACTATGGGAAAATGCCCTTTTTGCTTCTTTAAATTGCCTTTATCACTTTTACCCTGAGCTCTTCTGTCTTTTAATAAAGTGTCATATAATCACAAAATCATCTATTTGTTGGTTATCTATTCATAATTGTCTTTAACAGGCAATTATCTAGACCAGTAGTTACCAACTGGCGGCCCGCGAACTGAAATATATTAGTTGTCATTTTTTTTTTCTAATTTTTATAACAAATCTATATACAGGTGATTATCAAAATAATGGAAACACTTGTGAATAAAAGAGACATTTAAGAATTCGCTTCATAAGCATTAAAATATAATCTTAGCTACCAGTTTTTTTTAATATAAAAAGTACATATATTAGGTGGTATGAGAGAGCTTTAGCAGAGTTGTCTACGTTTTGATTTTTTGTCAGAAGCGTAATATGTCAGACCTCACAGATTTTCAGAGAGGCCAAATTGTAGGAGCCCGACTAGTTGGAGCAACAGTGACCGAAACATCCCAGTTTTTAGGCGTTTCTAGAGGTACTGTGTCTAAAGTCATGACAGCATACACACAGCGCGGAAGGACAAGCTCAGCAAAGCAAAATAGTGGACGGAAGGAAAAGCTGAGTGAAAGAGACCGACGGGTATTGAAGCGGATTGTAATGTCTGAAAAGAAAACAACTGCAGCCAAAGTGACCGCAGAGCTCAATCAGCATCTGGATTCTCCAGTGTCAACAATTACAGTTAGGA
Source organism: Parasteatoda lunata (assembly GCA_949128135.1). Taxonomy (NCBI): domain Eukaryota; kingdom Metazoa; phylum Arthropoda; class Arachnida; order Araneae; family Theridiidae; genus Parasteatoda; species Parasteatoda lunata. The sequence continues at coordinate 56,827,928 of OX421978.1, read as the reverse complement.
GATACCTTCATAAAGAGAACATTTACGGCAGAACAGCAAAATCTAGGGTGTTTCCATTATTTTGATAACCACCTGTTTGTATCGACAATTTTCGTAAAAAATCTATAAGGGTTTAAAATACTCTTCTTTCGCTAGGAAAAAAACAATTTGTTGTTTTTGTGAAATTTAACAAACCAAATTACAAAAAAAAAATATTTCTCAGGTTTTGCATCCAAGAAAATATTTATTATTATTTGTAATTCAATACCTTTTTTTTTTTTTGAGCAACTTGATAAAAATCTGACGGTAATATTTAATGTTCCTTCAAACATAAAAAAGTCCTATATAAAATTTTGACAAAGTTGCCACCCGCCATTTGACTGGTGATTTTAATTGTGGCCCCCGGCCTCATGTAAGTTGGAAACCCCTGATCTAGACGTTCCAGGAAAACAGATGTATTATGCTTTTAAGGGACATTTACTTCGGTCACTTTGTCAGTTCCCTCCCTTTGTTCCCTTGTAAATCTATTCATAAATTGTCTTAAAGATGCAATTATCTTGGCGTTTCAGGAAAACAGATGTTTATGCTTTTAAGGGTACTTCTGTCACTTTGCTGAGAGACTTTTTCTGAGACAAACGTTCTGATCACTCTCTGTTAAAATTCAATTTTTTATCTCATTTAATTGCATATTTTAAATTAACTATTTTTTATTTCAAATATAGATTTTTGTTAACTTTCATTCCGTTCAATTTTTGAAATTAAAATTTAATTTTAATTTAAACTAATTAAAATAATTTGCAACTGTCTTTTTGTCTTTTAACATTAAATCATGCCATCAATAATTTCCATTCTTACTTAAGTTTTTTTTCTTCTGCTAACAAGAAAACGTAAAATAAATTTTTTTCTAATGAGGTAAGCAAATGTTTGTATTAAATCATTTAATACATTTAAAATTGTGTATTTGCGTACTGTTAGAATTGTTTTATATGAATGGTGACATAAAAATTGATTATTTTTTTTATGTTCGTATATCGTATCCATTTATTTAGTACATCAGTTCATGATTTTAACGTTTATTGCGTGTGCATGGACTTAGTTCTTATTTTATAATTTTAATATTATTAAAACCTTCATATTTTTAAAATTTGAGCTTCAAATTTTTTATGCTTTTAAATGACTTTTTATTCAAAAATGAAACGCAACCCTTAATTTTATTTTAAAAAATCGCATTTAATTTAAAAAAGCAATAAGCATTTAGTTGACTGAAAATGAATCATCATTTCAAGTATTTTAGTTTAAATAAATCACTTTTTTCAGTTGATTTAGTCAAACTGATTTTTTTTATGTTCGTATATCGTATTAATTTATATAGTACATCAGTTCATGATTTTAACGTTTATTGTGTGTGCATGGACTTAGTTCTTATTTTATAATTTTAATATTATTAAAACTTTCGTATTTTTAAAATTTGAGCTTCAAATTTTTTATGCTTCTAAACGACTTTTCATTCAAAAATGAAATGCAACCTTTAATTTTATTTTAAAAAATCGCATTTAATTCATTAAAAATCGCATTTAATTTTAAAAAACTATAAGCATTTAGTTGAGAATAACTGAAAATAAATCATCATTTCAAGTATTTCAGTTTAAATAAATCACTGTTTTTCAGTCAATAAAAAATGAAGTACTTCGAAAAAAATATTTTATTTCGTTGTTTTCACAATTCTTTCTACTTTTACGGGAGACTTTCTTTTATCGATTCTTTAAGATCAGCATTATCCTTATTTATTAAAATGAAATTAATTTCAAGCCCTTTCCTTTTATTGACAAATAATTGGATATGTTGCTTAAGGAGCTTGTTTATATATATATATATATATATATATATATATATATATATATATATATATATATATATATATATACGTAAGATAAAAAATAAGGATAAAAAGATATGTTGCTTTATATACTTAAGAAAAAAATAAAGAAAAAAAATAAAGAAAAGAAAAACTGTTAATTCTAAAAGCAGGGAAATAACACGATAGGATTGAGGATGCAATTATTCTTCTTTTAAATGTACTATTTTATTTTTATCTTATAAGATAATCATATTATGTAGAACAGAGCTGAAACACAAAATCCGTTACGCATTTGTTTTATTTTATTTGAAATAAACTACACAAAATAGTTTTTTACACTAATAATAATGTATATAAACAAAGGTAATTTTTATTCTAATACAAAAAATTAACCTCATCTTATACTTTAAACATTTAACATAACAAAGAAATATTTTCAACACAAAAGTCTCATTAAAAAATACTATAAAATTTTATTATTGTCAGTAATAAGAGCTACTTTAATTAAAAAAAGAAAATAGAAAAGAACATATTTTTACGAATGAGACAATTTGTTTCCGTGACTTTTGGGAAAAGGGTTAGCGTTGAGTGCAATTTATATACTTTTTAAATCAAAATCGTATAGGATAATTTAAGTGATTATTTTGTGCTAATTAACTTTTTGAGAATTCTTTTCATGCATTATTCTTCTGATTTTAAAGTACACGTTTTTTGAAAATAATAATACTGATACTTTAAATACTGAATCGGAGAAAATGAATATTTCCGTTCATCTGATTTATAATTTATCATTTCCTCAAAATGTTAACATTTCTGTTTAGCAATTAAATAATTTTATTCTTCGTTTTTAACGTGGCAATTTCGATTTAAAACCAGATAAATTAAACTGGAACAAGATGAGAAAAGAATTTCACTTAAGATTACTTTAATTATATTCAACTTTCCACTTTTTTTTTTTTTTTTTTTTTTTTTTGAGATTAATATTTTTTTAATCGTGAAACTGATCTTTACTGTAAGCAATGTTTAAGAAATTCATTGAAATGTTTTGTTCAAAGTTATTGTATTTTTCAACTTAGAAATCCGTAGTAATTATATTCATTGTCATGACAAGCCATTAAAAAGAATTTTTTTTTTTTTAATCAGCAGAAAAGCTTTGACTTTTTCTCATTTTTCGTTTTGGAATATTTAAAAAAAAAGGTATTAGACTCTTGTCATACATTCATGCATTCATATATTTATTTGTCATTCTGTCTGATCAGAAGTTTCAATAAGCAAAATATTCAGAAATCAATTCTTTTCAAAATGTAGTTATATTTTTTACGGCCTTATACATATTGGAGTGATGCAACTTCATTTCTTTTTTAATCGATGCATCTAAAGAAAAAACTCCTAGATAATTTTTTTTAAATGTGACTTTTTAAAACGTGGGCATATGTGCCTATAAAAAAGCTCATAATTTCATTCAATTTCCATAACGTGTGTTGAATTTTTTAGATTTGAAACTAATAAATAATTTTCATTTTTTTAGTGGTTTGTTTCGAAAAGACTTTTTATTAAGATATTTTACGAAATTAGTACTTTAGGATTAGCATTATATTTAGGGGGAAAGTGGACATAGAATGGACAGCAAGAATAGCTTTTTTTTTATGTCAGATCAAAATTTCTCTGCGAGATGTCGTAGATCTGTAACATTGATGTGTGCGCCACAACGTGATGCATAAATAGCTAAAATGACGATTAAAGATGGAATACAGAAAGTGTCAGACAGGGCCCTGGCCAAAAATTTGAGCCTCAAGGCCCCGAGGGCCGAAGTTACGGCACTGCTCAGTTACAAACGGATATTGCATCAGAACAGGGCGGTTTTAAGCTAGGAGGTGCCCCAAGCTACAGAAAAAGATGGGGCCCTTATTAGTTCAATTCTATTTATATACAAAAACTGTCATTATTTTTTTATTGTTGAGTATTAACATTAAAATATTGAAAAAATTTCTTTACGTTACATTTTGCTTTGTTGCTCAAAATCTATAGACTTAGAAACAGACAGATTTAACATGCACCAGTCACCATTTTATACATGGATATTCTTCGGCCGGCAGGAACTCCCATTCTCCCGAACACGAGTCCATAGCCCTACCAACCAAGCTATTGCGGCCAAATTATTAGTTTATTTTATAGCAGTCATTGAACAGCCAACCCAATTTCGACTACTAATGTTCAACTCCGTAGCTTTGTAATTTTGAACTCAATCCAGCAAACAAGAGAACAAAAGGATCAAATATTTGATGAAATTTTTGCCTCCGTGGAGGACGTTTTGATGGAACCAATCCGCATTTGAGTTACATGGAGAGGAAAACCACGAAAGCCTCCCACGGCCTAGTCCAATACCTCCTAGATGGGAAGAAAGAAGAAGGACGCAAAACGATGCCTCATGAAGTTAGGCCCAGATTTGCTGATCACTTCAGTCGATGACGGGTTTTTTTTTTCTTTCGTTACTCTTTTACTAATTTTTTAATTGTTATAATCTTTATATTTATTTGTATTCAGAAATGATTAACAATAAAACAATTTTAACAAAAATAACAGCTGTGTGAATGGAAAAAAAAAATTTTTAAACATTAAATACCAGTTTAAATATTTTTTATTAAAGAATAAAAAAGTATTTCATTAATGATCAATTATTTTATAAATTGGAAAATTTTATTTTAGTTATTTTATAAAATGTATGGAAATATATTTTTCCAACATATTTTTAAAAGGTTTCTACACATTTTTTATTATTATTATAATTTTAAACTAGTTATAAAACTTAGAAAAGGGTCTAATTTTTATAATACCATATTTACATTTTTAGTAGATTAATTTGGATTTTAATGATTAAGTTTTTCAGATTATTAAAATTATAGAATACAAAATAAAATAGAAATTGTATCTAAACAATGATATAAAATGAGCTTAGGAAAATTTAGAAAATGAAATGCATTCTTTAAACAAGGTTTAGAAAGAAAAAAACAAAACATCAAAAACACGATTATAACTTGGATTTTTTTTTTTCATGTGGAAGTGTGATTGTTAGAAGTGATAAACTAAATTAAAGGAAGCAACCTTAGATAACAAATATTTTATTAAATAGCAAATTCAAAAAATGATTAAAATGTACATCAACTTTACACATGCGTTTTTAAATTTCTTTCAACAAGTTATGTATGTATATATATATATATATAAATATGAAAAATTAGTCGATTTTTAGGAAAATTTCATAATTAAATAAAAAAAATTGCTTCAAGCACTTAGAATATATTACGCTCTAACAAAAATGATTAAAGTTTGAGCAGAAAGTTTATAAATACAAAAACTTTTAATATTTTCATTAAATAAAACTCAATCAAAAAGTAATTAATAACCCTTTTCTCAATTATTTACACTACTTTCTTAATTATAATTAGCTTACTTATTTCAATTTAAGAGCAGTCTACAATTACAGCCAATTATTAGTATTAGTAAGATAATAATAAAGTTAAGAAAATGACTAAACACTTTTCATATTTCAATTACCTTCTTTTGTCCCTTGATTCGCAGTATTTTCACTATTTATTTTTAATTTTGGCTTATGAATAAAATTTTATTTCTTAAATAATAAAATTTAAAGCAACATATGAATGTTTTTCCTTTAAAAATATTTTCGGCACCAAAATTTGTGCCATATTTTATTTAAAATAACAAATTAAGCTCTTAACTATTATATATATACATAATATACATAAATCATATTTACATCTATCTATCTATCTATATATGTTTTTATGTATTTTAATATATATATTATTTTATTGTTATAAAATCTGCAAAAAAATTATTACAATATTTTGCCATATGATTGATAAGAACAACTTAATTATTAAAATTAATTAATCCACAATTAAAAATAATTTACTCTAAATGAAAATATAATAAAGAATCATAACTAAATTCTAAAATGAGGATTACAGCTAATTTTAATATGAAATTGCGCAAGGGATTTTTAAAAATAAAAACAAGTATTACTCCCTTTGAACTTCAAAATCTCTCGGTATGGCGGCAAGCCATTTCTTATGTTGTTCTTTATTTTTGGGAAATGCAAAAATTAATACTTTCCTACCATCAACTTTGTAATTTCCTTAGCAGTTTGGTACACAGCACTTATTTACCATAATTCATAACACTAAGAATTAATTTAAGCTGAAATTTACAACATTTATTGAATAAATATAAATTTTACGAAGCACGTCGACATCAGAACACCAACGGTTGTTTACAAATTCTAATCAAAAATGTTCGCCAAATGGCTAAATGCAGTGAATGACAATACACAGGTTACTTCAGAATATCGCCAATAGCTCGTTTGATCAGATTCGGAGTTTTTCGTAAAAATAGCTACCCTGACTGGTTTTCTTCTGGGCCTAACCAGGGCCGCCTCGAAAGAAGGAGGAGTTTCGAGGCGGCCCTGGCCTAACTCTACTACGTCATCATCGCCTATAGTAACGCGTTGTGGGGCTTGATACTAGCCATCACTAGCATTTGAACTTGGTTCACCTCATTCGGAGGCGAATGCTCTATCCCTTGAGTCCAACTTCGCTGAGTAATAACTCTACGGGAGGTACCAATTTTCCAATTTTATTGATTTGCTTAAATTTACTCATCTTCAAAATGTAAATGGCAATCGTAATTTTTGGGTAGAAAAATGGAAATAAACCGTTTCCAACATTTTCAGTATACATTTCAGTATGAAAAACATTTTTCAGTATAAAAAAATAAAAATAAAAAACTGTCATCAGCTGGAATAGAACCCACGTTCTCACAGTTTCGTGTTAGATTTCATAATCATCAGCCTCAAATATACACACCTGCTTTGAAAATTTTTTATTGTTTTTTTTTTTTTTTTTTTTTTTTTTTAATTTAATAAATTAAGTCATTTGGATGCTTGACATTCTTGATTTTGTCGAAAATTTCCGGATATGTTCTTTATGTAATCATGGTACTGACCACACTGAGGAAAGAAAGTATGGTCAAAACTATTAGAATATAGTAAAATTTACTGTATTTATGGGAACACTAAAATACAGGATAGTTTTTTTCAATAGTGATCTGGTTATAACTTCTCATGAAATTAACATAATAAAAATATAGTTTTTTTGACATGCTGTTCGGTAGTAAATGTGTTAAATTTTTTAATTTTATAATGATACCTTAGGAAAGTAGTTCCAAACTGTGTTCTATGGAACTTTATGGTTTTAGAGGGAATTAGTGCATTTTATAACCGGGGATGAATACTTTTATAACTTCTAGTTAGTTCTTTTATAATCTATGTTTATATTTGGATCCAACATATAAATCATATAGTATATAATCTTTCTGTTTCCTTTATTAAATTATTTGAAGTAAAATACCAACTAAATAGAAATGGCATTTTTTAAATGGAAATATATTTCTAAAAACAATATGTTGAATGTTGAAAAAATTAAGAAAAGAATTTATAAAATATTACATTAATATTTCATACCGCACTTTTCAAATCAATATAAAATAACTAAATTCTTTTATAAAGAAAGTTGCATTCCAAATAATCATTTTTAGCGTTTATAACTAGTCTCTTCAGTTCATTTAGAAATAAACTATAATTCGGCTTATCTTATTCATTTTCAGCTTTTGTATATACACCAAAAATAAATTCAAAAATAGACTAGATATAGCACAAGGACTGCAAATTTAACTGTCGGATATAAAACCTTATTTAAGATTGTTAATGATAAAACAATGAAAAATCTTTATTCCTCTAATTAAATATTTTAAAAATAGTCTTTTTTTAGGTTATAACGTTCCCAATTACCTTAATAAACTTTAATCGTAATGTCGGGGTTCCGCCATTATTTAGGGTTCCGTAGAGGGAAGCATAAATAATAATTGGGAACCGCTGCCTTAGAGCATGGCATAATAATCACTAATTCGGTTAATTTTATTTTTGACTTTCGCATTTTTATTAAATGTGTGGTAATAAGAGCTATAATTTTAAAAACCAGAATTTTCAATAAACTGTTGCATTGTGAACAGAAAAATTACCAAATGAATGATTTAAATACCATATATTTTGGTTTTGTTACCAAATTTTTTTTTTTTTTTTTTTTTTTTGCGAGAAGTGTCGTAAATTTTTCTCAGTGCGTCATTTTCGTTCTAATACTTCCGCACTATTTATTTAGACATAAATACTGAAAATGGACCTTAGCTTTGAATGTTAAATCCAATCATGGAAATAAGGCTATTTTTCCACACTTTGACTTCTACACTTATTTTAAATATTAATATTACAGATACATTATTTTTATAAAACAATGCAATTAAACTAAGTATACCAAATTCATTTAATTTTCTTCTGTATATCTAAATTAATATTTCGATGCTATGAATTTAGAAATTGTATAAGGAATCAGAAATTAATATCTTACTTTTTATTTACATAAAAAGTGTGTATAGCCAACAATTATTTTATATATTTGAACACTTCGATTAGATTTTAAAAGCATCCGAAAATGTAAAAAAGAAGAAAAGAAATTATAATGGGCTTCATAGGGCCCTAGCTCCGAATAAAACTTTTAAAAAAGAAGAAAAAAAAGTGGGATCTGGGGGCCCTTGCCACCTCGGGGCCCCAAGCAACAGCTTATTTAGCTTATACAGCTTATTTAGCTTTCCAGCAATACGAGTTCCACAAAGGCTGATTTGTCCCAACGCTTGACTAAGGAGTTATTTTGTCTAATAGGTTGGGTTCAAAATAACGAGACTATGGAGACGGAAATTTATAGCTGTTTACCCAAAGATGAGTAGGTTGCTCAACGTCAGTTTTTAAATAAAGTATTTACCGAAAAAAATATTAAGTGTAAGTAAATATGATAATATTAAGTGTAATAATTATAATATTATTACGATTAATTAAATCCCTAATTAAATCAGAATCTGCGAAATTAAATTTCTATTAATATAATAAAAAATTGTGGAATTAATTTTATAATTTTTAATTTTGATATAACAGTCCTTAAGTAACAAAAATGATTACGAAGCAATTGTAGAAGACGGTGACCAAATCGAGCAGAGGATATAGCTCTCTTGTAAGAAAATGAAATCTTTCAACTATCCGCTTTTTTAATACGTTGGCTTTTTTAATACGTTGAATAACAATTAACAAAAAAACATTGTGTTTGTCTACGTTTTCTTTCTTTTTTCGTTATAAGTGTATTTAAAAGAATTAGATACCACTATCAGACAAGACTAAAAACTGGTTAAGTTTTGTTATTGATCAGTCATTTATTGTGTTTTCTTTATCCTAGTAACCCTAACTATTTTGCGATTGTAAATTTAAATAGTAAATCTAACCAAGCATCGACAAAAATAATTTAAAACCTATCAAATACACACTTTTTTTCTATATTTATCTATTTATTTGGTCATAGCAAGCAAGAAAGTTTGCATTAAAAAAGGTTTTTGAAACTACAAATAAAACTAGATGGCACCACTAAATGTATGGTAAATAACTGCCAACCAACTTATTCTCATTCTTCTTAAAATTATAAAATATCAGATTTGACTCTCAGACTGCGCCATCTATTGAAATTCATAAAAACCTATTTGAATCAAAATTAATATTTGAAATAATAATTGGACATTAAAAAAAAATTTGGAAAATTTCCTACAAAGGAATTAATTATTTAAAGCACTTTTTATTATTAAAACTAGAAAAAATGAAATAAAAGCAAAGGCAAAGAATGAATAATGTAGCAAAAATAAGACTATCTTATAAATTATCTCTACCAATAAAAATCATAATAAAAAAATAATAATCATTATTATTATAAAATTAAACTGATATAATGACGTAAAATTCTCGCTAAAGTATATTTTTTCTCTTTGAATCGCGCAACATGAAATTCTAGTTAATTTTTTTTTTTTTTGAGAACATTTTATTATTTTTAATACCAGATAATTATTCATTACGTTACTATGAGCACATATTAAAAAAAAGCGTGTTACATAAATTTAAAAAACATGTATACTAACGAAAAGCCCCTATTTTTGTGGAGACGATCGACTTTCACTTAAAAAAACAATCAAGAGTTATAGCTATTACAGGGGTTACAATTCAATAGCCCACAATGTAATTACTAATATACATAGATATAAAATATAATTTTACGAATTTTAGTCTGTGTCATTACAACTTACATGATGTATTTTTTAAGAAAATATTCTTAATAATTTGTCATTTTCTGCGAGCCTAGTGCATTGAAGTACTTTAATGCTCTGAGCAGTATAAACACAGCATTTCTGAAATTTGAATTTTAATACAATAGTTTTTTTTATTTAAGAACGAGTCTGAAGTTACTGGGACTAACTTAACCATTCGATTGGTATCAAAATAAATAACACTCTAATTTAACGTTTCCAATCTGTATAAAAAGTATTGATTAGAATATATATATATATATATATATATATATATATATATATATATATATATATATATATATATATATATATATATATATATATATATATATATATTTATATATATAACGTTTACTAGTTTACGTATGTCTACAAATATTACCTATTTGATTGAATGATGTTTTTTTTTTAATTTTTAATGATCTTACAATTTAAATACTTCTTTTTTTTACCTTGTATATATATATATATATATATATATATATATATATATATATATATATATATATATATATATATATGATTTCAAATGTCCAAATCAATGCAAAATTTTAAATGGCGTAAACTTATATAATTTTATATACATTTACTAAAATTTCTTCGTGAGATTTAGTTTTATTACATATCGTTACGTCGTCTCTTAATTTTTGATTATTTCTAAAACAGCATTTATGAAAACAAATATAAAATGCCAGCATTAAAAATGTATTGTTTTATAAGTTTAAATACCTCAAAACTGCAAAACGTTTCAGTCAACTGTTTAATCATATTTCTCTTGAGAAAAAGAAAAGAAAAAAAAAAAAAACATTTTTGTACCGCATTTAAAATATTTTCTGCGTTCTAACGGTGCCTTTTTCAAACTCTCTAGTTGTTTCATATAATAAATTAATTGATAAATTTATTCTAAAACCAAGTAAAAGATTTTTTTTAAAGATCAGAAATATAGAAAATGTCATGTAATTCCTACATTTAATCCACAATTAATGTAATTCCTTTAAGAATAATCGTTTCATGCATCCCAATTGTTACGCCATCGCCAGCAGAATAGTAGTATTCTTTACGTTAGAGTTAATAATATTTTTCACATGCAGTTACAGAAAGTTTTTATCCACTTTTATAATAACATTAATGCCATACAAATTCTATCCAATTCTCTTAAATTTTATTCTGCAATTGTTAAGACAAAAAAGGAATATACAGAAAGGGAAAATAAACAAGCTTTCTAAAAATCAAAATTCGAAGCTCCATCAGCAGTTGTAGAAAATTCTGTGCTTTTTAACGAGCCAATTGACCTTCGACGTGTGGGTCGAATCATCATACGTGTGGCCATTAGAGAATAACTAGGACCATGCCACTCATGCCAATAAACTCCTTGATATTCGTTTGGATTTATTCCCTGAAGATATTTACCGTTCAGGTTGCTAGCGTCACACTGGTTGTACCACCACCCTCCTGAATGATCCAGGGCACAATGTCCTCCTTCCCACAGATCGTAATCTATGTCTTTAGTTGAAAAGGGCACTGAGGCATGATACGTCAGACCATCTCCTGTAATACATTTTAAGAGGGGCTATTATACTAAAATTAACGGAGTCATTATTGGAATCAATGAAATGGATCGTGTTTTCTACCCTGAAGAGCTGCAAGCTCTTGACGACCTATATTTCCGGGTTACTATGTTTGGCGTATTTTGAAACCGTTTGGCTCAGAACGTGATCATTGTGTTTTGAAACTCTCTTGGGTAGTATTTCTTGTGTATTTGTTACCTGATTTATTATTTTCGCTTAAATAAAGAATCGTTATAAAAATCGTCACTTGAAGACCTGTTATTTCAGGACGTAAGAATTGTCATTTGGAAAAAAGAGTCGTTAAAAAACACTTCTTACCTGGCAAACAATATACCGACTTTGAAATTTAAACTTAAATGATAATTTGTAAAATGAACTTAATCTCGAACACTATACTAACACTAACGTATGATGGTTCAAGTTTGCACCAAGAGCAAACAATAATAAACAAGTAAAAAGAGACTAAATCAGAACTGAAAAAAAAACGAGTTCTTTCTAAATCTAGCAATCATGCAACATTTTTTAAGAATACTCTAAATAACTCTTAATAAGAATACTCTAAATAATCTATCTTAATAAGAATACTCTATACTCTTAATAAGAATACTCTAAATCTCTAAATAACTAAAACAAATTTTCACTTTTAACTCGCCAGAATTACTTAATTTTATTAATGTTTTATAAAACACAGCATATTTGAGCTTAGAAATTATATAAATTATTTCTTTGGTTAAAAACAATGTTATCAGCTTGAAAATATCGCCTCGCAGATTAAGCTGTAGTAAGCAGCTGTATACTTTTGCGGCGGTGCCCTGCTCCTATAATTTCACCTTTACTTGGTGATGCAAAAAATCACTTTCACTTCAACTTGCAGTGACTCATGGGAAACCAGTTTTCTACCAGCAACCGACGCTACTCGCAGTTTACCTCGTACGCTGGTCGGTGATGCATGGCTCTGCATTAACCTTAACTTCATTTGAATTTCTGAACTTTTATTTGGAACTCTTAATTATGTTTAAATTAAATTTATTCTTTAAATTTTATTTGGTAATTTGTTTTAATGTTTATAATAACTTAATTTACCAAACTTTGTAAGCGAATGTAAATCAGGCCAAGAGCTCGAGATTGTTGTTGTTTGCATTTATATTGAAAACACCATCCATATTGTATAGTGCGCGAAATATAAAACAGATCACTCTGAATAACTTGTGATCTAATGATCGTTCTGAATAATTACGTTCTGAGACTCAATCTATATGGTTCGAGGGGGTGACCTCAAATATGCAAATTAATTACTGCTGACGATATTTTAAGTTACGAAATCAGACAAAAAAGCGTACTTTCTCCGCGAAAGCATATTCTTTTTCAATGGATTCAGATTTCTGACCCCTAAGATGTAAATATAGTCGCAATAGTTTAGTCAGAAGAGAGGACCAAATTTGTGACCTCTTCATGTTAATTTTACTTTTTGCTTATTTCACCATACCTCGGGAACTTTTTAAGCAAATTGAAAAAACTTTGCACACGATTATAAAATTCGCTTATCCAATTAGATAATTCCATGCAAAATAAAACTTATAGAATGTTTTATTAGTTTAGTCTTTCTATTATTTTATTAATAAATTAGATTTCTCAGGAACTATTCAACCGGTTTTTTCTTAAATTTTCTACTTTGTTTATTATTTTTTTGTATTTTATTTTTGTATTGTTATTTTTTTGTAAGAATACATTCTTAAAAGTGACGTAAAAAATGTTATACCTTACTATTCAAACTTTTTTCGATTATTGTTAAATAAAATAATAAAATATAGTAAATACCCACTAAAGTTACATTTTGCATGAAATTATCTCTAGCTAAACGAGTTATAAAATTGCTTGCATATAAAGTTTTGAATTTGCTTCAAAATTTCTCGAAATTCGGGGAAATAAGCAAAAATTAACATTAAGGGGGTCAAAATTTTACACCACACTTTTTACCTGACCAAACTATTTGCACCATATTTCTACTCCCTATATTTTGGGCGTGTGAAATTTGAATCCGTCAAAAAGAGCTATGCTTGTTTTGAGAAAATGTGTTTTGTATCGAATTTCGTAACTTAATATATCGTCTGCCCTAATTAATTAGCATATTTAAAATCACCGCATTGAACCATTAAGAATGAGTCCTATAACATGAATTTTAGATCATTAGATCAAATGCTATTCTGGGTGGCCCGTTTATTTATATATATATATATATATATATATTGAAAGAGAGAGAGCGCGCACTGTACCTAAATTGCTTGCCACGTTTAAAAAGCTATTCACTCTTTAGGAAGAAAATTCAAATCAACATAAATAGCTTTCATAGTTCACCCATATTCTGTACATTAATTTTGAATGTTTAAACCTTATATTTAACAAGTAATTAATTGGTTTAAGGTATCATATTGTCAGATATTTTTCATATTATTAGCTTGAGCACTTTTGGCACGATGGATGAATGAAAATCCATGTTAACAAGATTTTGGTAGAACATCCATGCTCTGTACATTGATTTTGACTTTTTTACCCATAAATATAACAAGTAATTACACGACTTATATTGCAATCTCAGTTTTTCTAATTATTGAGTTTAGGCACGGGGCGAGAAAATCTATCAACTTAAATAGCTCTTAGCAGTAAACCTATGGCTCTGTGTATTGATTATATAGAGCTTTTATTATATTTTATTTTATAACCGTCGTTGAACAGCCGACCCAATTTCATAGGTTTACGACTACTAATGTTCAACTCCGTAGCCTTGTAATTTTGAACCAATCCAGAAGACAAGGAAACTCCCGGATCAGTACCCCCAGAGGTATTGATTTGTTTTGGGAACAAGGAGGACCTTGAAACTCGACAGATTTAACGTGCATCAGGCACCATTTACAACACGGGGCTCTTCGGTCAGCGAGGATCGAACCCACGACCTCTTGGACATGGGCCCAGCGCCCTTCCGACCAGGCTATCCCGGCCCCTTTTATTATATTAAAAAAATGGCTGGTTACAAAATATTCTATTGCAGTTAAGTGACACTTAATTTTTTAATTTAAAAACTAACTAGAACTTGGAGTTCAACGGTTTTCGGACAAAATTTTAAAATAAATTCTTTTTTTTTTTTTTTTTTTTTTTTTTTTGGACTTGCGAAAGTAATAATCCGTCATCTGGAAATGATATAAAGACTTTATTTAAATCTTAGACTACATATTCAAGGATATTTGTGTATATTCAAAATTCTTTTTCATTATGACAGTCTGTGCTAGGCCACTTACAAAGTTCTTCATAGAAAGACAAAAACTAATTTGGTTTAAATTGTAAAACCTTTTTTGATGGCCTTCAACTTTCTTGTAGTTTATGGCAACTTTTCCAAAATATGCTTCCTAAACTGGTTATGTAGCCACTTTTAGGGTACTTTTTTTATGTAATGAGTAAATATTGATTAGCATAAACTTCCAATGAAAGGAAATACTTGAATTTCGCCAGGTGTGTCAGTAAAATTGCTATAATGTGAGACCTGAAACTATTGTTTCTCCTTTCTTGCTTCTTCTTAGGAGCATTATGATAACACATTTTTCTCGTCATGCTCCGGCCACCTGCTTTTGATATCAAGTGGCATACTATTTGTAGTCACTTCCTTAACAGTTTATAGTTAGTTTTATCTCTCATTATTTTCTTGCATATACCATCTAAAGAACTATCCTCAGAATCACTCGTTGTGTAATAAACGTTAATAAAATAACGAGCCTAAACTAAATAATTAATTGTAATGTAATGCGAATTATTTCATAATCAACAACGACAACTATCTAGCGTTATATTTCCAAGTTTCTTCCGAGAACTGTTTATCTCCTGAAAATGGCATGTTTTCGAACTAAAATGAGATTTCATTGCACAAAGTATGCTATACCAAGCAGGAGGACATGGATTTTTTTATCCTAACTATGTATCTACGTCAGCTAAACTTAAAAATGTAAGAAACTCAGATTCGAAAAGAAAGTGTAGAGGACTAGTTTTCGGATTCATTGATTCTATTAAACGACGTAGATTATATCATTTTTTTTTAAATATCATCTTGGTCACTTTTGGCTAATGCTTTGTGACATTATTTCTGACAAGAAATATCAGAAAAAATGTCAAAAAACAAAGGGAAGAAAACAGGTCCCAACAATTTGCTCTTAAGCTCAAAATTCTCAAAAGTCTTTTTTCTAAGGTGCTCAAGACAAGGGTGCTCATCGATTCAATTAAACGACTTAGGTTTCCTACACTATCTATGATAAAATTCTTTCAAAACGTGCAGGTCCATTTATTCAATTATTTATTTATTTAAATATAAGTAAATGCGTGATGTAAAAAGAGTAATTGAAATTTATATAACTCAGGGGTCGCCAAACTTTTTTGATCATCGACCCCTATATAATTTTTCGAAATCTCCATCGACCCCCATAAAAGTAGTTTTCTGTTAATTAAAATAAAACTCTATTAGATACTGTGTTTGTACATTTATTTTATGATTTTAAACATTTATTAAAGTAATAGTACTTTTAAATAATTATTAATTAATTAAAGTTAATTATTACATTTAATTAATTATTAAAGTAATAGTATTTTCAAAAATTTTTTAATTTTCGTAAAAAAATACAAAGTGTGCTATAGTTTTGTCGCGGGCTGTACTAATCCATATTATTAATGCTTACCTTCTTTCTCACATGTATTGATAATTAAAATTGATATCTAAACTAAACGAATGGTTTTATCGAAACAATAACTAATTATCCAAAACTATAAAAGTTATAATAATGACACTGAAAATATTCAACACTGTTCACAGTTAGCAAAGGTAGCTGAAACTGCGTATGATATTTGCGTTTGTAACGTCAATGCTCGTCACACGTGACATTTGGACAAGAGCACATATGCATATGACTTATAAACCAGAAGTGCAGAGTACGTGCCACTGCGCGCTGGTACGTAAATATTTGTTTCACCCGAATAAATATACGTTTATTAATTTATGTTCTATAAAGAAACTGATATTAAGTCAATTGTAAAAAAATTCACAAATTTTACATACTCAATTAGATATGTGTGATTTGCGTATTAAGAACTGTTTTTTCTTCGACCCCCAATCGACCCTTCCAATTCGGATCGACCCCCTGGCTCAGATCGACCCCCGCTTTTGTTAAATAGACCCCTGGGGGTCTATATAGACCACTTTGGCGACCTCTGATATAACTCTTTGTTACATAGGAAGATAAATGCGAGAGTTTTAAGCAATGTAAGTATAAACCTCGTTTTAAAATTAATCTGCGTTTTTGGAAAAAGACACTGATAGATAATAAAATGTTTATTTTGCATTTTATCAAATAAAATTTCCGGAAACCTGTAAAATACATATTTTCGGAACAATACCAATGAATAATTTGGCGTAAAATTCAAAATTGCGCAGTAAAACAATGGAAATTTGTTTTTCACAAGCCTTCTAAATAATCTCGGTGGAAAAAAAACGTATGATGAATTTTTAGAATATCCAAAAATTAAATGAAAATTTTAAAAACGAATTCGTAGATGAAGACGCAATAATAAACTAGCAAAATTATTTGGTTAGTTTATTATTGTATTCGCAGTCGAATCGAGATACTAAATCTGTAAAAGCAAATCTGTATAAATAATAAAATAAAACATCAATCTAATCATCGGGAAACAAAATTTACTATAAAGCAATCGAGGTCCAACATCGTTACTGTAAAGCGACAGCAAGCAGAGGTTGAACCCCTAGTATATAAAAGAAAATTCAAATACTAGATTTAAAATAAACAAATATTAGAAATATATTACCTGCATTCCCGTCTTTAAGAGGCCCTAAAAGTTTCAACATGTATTTTTCTTTTTCGCTGCCTACAGCAAAAGCACTGTATATTGCAAAAGCTTTTTCGTTTTCGAAATCTTCCAAATCAACCCGCAATTCATACAAATCTTGATGAGTCATCTGATAGATATTTTCATTCCCTTGAATAAACAGCCAATATTAAAATGCTTAGTACCATAAGTTTGAATTATATTAAACTATTATTGGAAACATTCATAACACTCACCATCAGTGACATAGCGAAAAAAATTCCATACGAAGTTGGATTCAAAATGAAAGTACAAAGTAGACATACAAAAGGGAAAAAATCCTATACCATCCTGGGGTTGCTAAACCATTACTTACAATATGTACTGAGTATAAATGTGAAATTATTTGGAAATGCAGTAAAAATAAAATGATGTATAAACATATTTTCTTATTGCATGCCTGCTTATATAATTGCTTCCCCAAGTCAAAATTTTTTATGGTTTTCTATTGATGGACCAACATTATCCTGATGGTAGCCATCAATAATTCTATCATGAATCATTATTTTTTATGGTAACCTATATATTACCTCAATATAGGAATTCAGACTGATTTATGATAGTCCAACATAAGAATAGCAACTTGTTTAGATGGTTCGTTCATGTTGAACCATCACGAATTTAAAACATATTATCTTAAAAATCAAATGTTGGAACGATCATGAACAACCATCATATATCATCTTAATGTAGGAATTCGGACTGATTTATGATGGTCCAACATTAAAAAAAATATTGATGGTATATTCCTCAGAACTAACAAGATGCATAGTTGGAACCATCGCGGATCCTCATGGATTTTTGGTCCATGAGAGCTAAACTTCTGTTGAGGGTTAACAATTAGAGTATTAAAGTAGCATTTTCCATCATGGAATGATGGAAGTTTGTTGGCACGAGAAACAAAAACCATGAACACGTAATGGAAAATGTTAGATGATGGTGACCATCAAATGATGTTGGACCATCATGAATAGCACTGAAACCAGCATAAGCCATAAGAATTTTTTGATGGAACCATCAAATTTTGACTTGGGATATTTACTTATATGATATTTTTCTTATTGTTCGTAGATATTACGCTTAATTTGCTCCATGTAAATCCTTTAGTTTCCTTGATTCCACCATGAAAATCATTCAGTTTCCAGTTTTACCTTTGTGTAAATTGCTGTAAATTGCTGTAAATTTCTGTTGTGCAAGTTTTATGTAGATATTCACAATAACGAGCCGGTATCTACTGTCTGTCTAACCTCCTGTCTAACCTACTGTCTGTCAAAGAACTCCTCTCGCTGCAGAGTCTGAGTTTATCTGCTTCTATGGAAACTAGAAAAACTCATTTAAAGAAGGAAACTTAAAAAACTTCTCTGGCCGACTCTTGTCAAACTCTATCTCAATAGTTTACCCCATATCCCAATTCGAAATAATTTAATCTCATGACTACATACAAAGACAGTTCTCTGGATAACTGGAGAAAGGAATTCTTTAGTAAGTACTGGAATTTTTTCAAGGAAGACTCTAGTGGCCTCGGATAAAAATCTCAAAAAATTCTACTGAGGGTTTCAGTAAGAGGGGGGAAACGCTGGGAGAACTTAATTATTGTTCTTTGGAAGATAGGACGAATACTGTTTGTCTAAGATAGGTACTCTGCCAGACATTCGTCTGGAGCTCTGGCGGTGACTATGGTAACGAGGTATGATTATTTCAAGTAGGGGTGCGGGATCCCTCTTTAGGACCGGTTTCGGCGAGAGAAAAGGAGACCTCTTCATCGAAGCTACCCTTCCTAAAATGCCCTCTTCTTGTTTCCATAGCACCAGACTGCCGCAGACTTAGTGGCGGTCAGAATACCCATCTTAGACAAACAGTAGTTTATATGTTATAAGGGTTTTTATATAGAAAAGGTATATTTTTTAATTTGAGCCTATTTACGAGATTCGAATGAGATAAAATACAAACCCTTATAACTTCTATTCCTATCACACCGTGTTAAGTTTTATTCAATTCAGCGTAAGCGAAATATAATCAAAGCAATCATACTTTGTTTGTCTAAATTTGAGTATTGAATTTCTCCAATCTTTTGCTCTTCCTTTCCTCCCTTAATCCATTTTAGGGCAAGCAGGGAAATTATAAAAAATGTAAGATCATTTTGGTGCGTATATGCCCCATTGACCAAATCAATGGACAAACCATTTAATTTAACAATAGCGTTTTCTATATCATTAGTTTTAGTTTTGTTTTATTTACTGAACGTGCAACTTTAATCCATTCTAAAAACATATGATTCATCTCAAGTGGAATGATAATGCATTTTTAAAATGTTGAATTTTTTAATAACCGTTGAAAATTAAAAAAACAAGCTTATTTTGAAAATTTCTTAACAGAAAGTGTATGCTCCAATTGAATTACTGATATTTTATAGATGTCTTTACCTTTAACAAAACCTTCAAAATAGCAGAAAAATAAAATAAGTGAAAAATATAAGTCGCAGTGTTAAAAAAAAAAAAAATAATATTTATTAAAATGGCCGAATATAGATTAATCCCCAAAATGTTCTTGTGATTTTTTTTTTTTTTTTTTTTTTTTTTTTGATTTTTTTCTTAGTTATTTATGCGAGTTTACCACAGATCCCGATAGGTTCCGCCTAGATATTTATTCATTTTTTTTCTTTTTAGAATTTAACTGTACTATTCCCCTTTAAAAGAATTACAACTTATTCTTTTAAATCAATGTTTTTGAATTTGCATAAAGTTGAATTATATTATTATTATTGTAATTTTAGATTTTGCAATAGTGTTATTCAGTGATCTGCTGAGCAAAGATCTGATTTCGCCAAAAAAAAGTTATAAAAAATGCATGTAAATCAATTTGATTAATTAATTTACTTTAGATTAATTTATTATATTATTATAGTTATACGTGATAGCGTTTATTCAAAGAAAAAAAAAGATATAACATAATAATAATCGAATTTACATATTATATATTATTTATATATTATTTATATACTATTCCCCTTTAAAAGAATTACAACTTATTCTTTTAAATCAATGTTTTTGAATTTGCATAAAGTGGAATTATATTATTATTATTACTATTTTGGATTTTGCAATGGTGTTATTCTGTGATCTGCTGAGCAAAGATCTGATGTCGCCAAAAAAAAGTTATAAAAAATTCATGTAAATCAATTTGATTAATTAATTTACATTAGAATAATTTATTATATTATTATAGTTACACGTGATAGCGTTTATTCAAAGGGAAAAAAAAAGATAAAACATAATAATAATCGAATTTATTCTATCTCTCAATTTTCGTTTTATTTACTGATTATTTCGAATTTTACAGGTGTGTTTTTTCTGAAACCCTAAATTACATCAATTTTTCTGAAGCTATTAAATAAAATACGATAATTATCGATTTTATATCAACATTAATTTATTTTCGTATTTTTTGATTTTATAATTAATATTGTATATTTTGTAGAGGTGTTTCTCCTTAACTCGTGCAATGATCTGATTTTTCCGAACAAAAAATGTTAAATAAATAAACAAATAAGATAAGATAAAATTATGTAAAATAAATAAAATAAAATGAAATAAAACAACAAAAATACATGATAAATTTTGTTTTATTTATTTATTAATTCGTGTTCTTTTTTTTTTAATTTTAGTATCATTTTCATTAGTATTATTTCTAAGAATTTTGCAGTGGTGATACTCTTCCTACATTCCACATTGATCCAGTTATGCCATAAAAAAGTTCATAAATTAAATGTTTTAAAAAACATTTGTACTTATTTTTTTTTTTTTCTATTTTTTTTATTTTTTTTTTTTTTATCGCTATTTTGGAATTTGAATTGGCATATCATCGAAATCCAAATTTATCTTATAAAAATGAGTTTAAAAAAAGATGATATTAGCCTTTATTTATTTGTTTGTTTCTAGCTTTTCAAGCTAAATTTCTATCAAAAAATTTATTTTATTGTAAAGAGTTAGCCTAACTTAATTATAAGTAACAGGGAAGTAATATACAATTCCAGAAAAGGTGATAATTGATCAGTTTTCTAGAAATAAGATGTATGCTCACCTAACCAAAATTCCCCACCAATATTTCCAAAACCATACTTGTAATCTTGCCATTCTCGAAAAAAATTCACGGATCCATCTCGGCGTCTTTGAAAAACCTAAAAAGAAAAAGGTTAGCAGCATGTTTTAATAATTTTAATAGTTAAACAATTTTAATAATTAATTAAGTTTAAATAATTTGAAAATTCATTATATTTAGATTAATCTAGTGTACTTCCTAAAATGTCTATTTTATTTTTTTTAAGTGTCATTTTTCTTAGAGAAAGGTAAAATCAGGTAACACATTTTGCTAACATAGATCATATAGAAATTTACTCTAAACAGCCGTATTTTCTATTTTTTTATGTCGCTATCGCTCGTCAGTCCTCGAGACTGACAACGCAGTGGCGTACAGGAGAAGGCCTGATAGATTTGGGCATTTTGGACTAACATTGAATTTCTTTAAGATTTTCTATAAATTTCTTAAAAAAATATATTACGTCCAAAACACGTAAAATCTAGTGCATATAAATAGATTGTTGATTTTTTTTTTTCAAATATAAAAGTTATATCTTTCAATAGAATCATACGTACAATCTTTTAAAGAAACAATAAATACGAAACGATGTTTTTATGAATATATATGGTTCCAATATATGGTTTCTCGAGAAATAAAATATGATATTTCCACCCGCATTTACTTAAAAATGAATTTAAGACACGAAACGATGTTTTGAACATATATGGTTCCAATGTTTGTTTTTTATTTTTTATTTTATTTCATAGGGTTATTTTTAGTCAAGAGCTATTTTAGGAGCATCCACCCACCTCCGCACGAAAATTCTCTTACATAAAGGTGGACTCAAGTCAAATTTTTGTAATCTGAGATCGATTTGGAATCGTCATATTTTACGAAAATACCCATATATGCATAAAAATGTATACATATTTTATTGAAAATAAGTAAAATATAAAAAAAAATGAGTACAAAACAGCTTAGGCCGAATCATGTGTATGGAGCTCAGGGAAAGAAGGATAAAGTTTTTTTTTTTTTTTCAACGCGGGATTCATTAAAATCCGATTTCATATTAATATATGAGAGTTATAATTTCTAAACAAATCCGCTTAAATAAAATAAAAAATATCGGCAATTTTTTCTTCTTTTTTTTAAGTCTTAATTTGTCCGTAGCACCGTTGTAAGCATAACAAGTTTGGTAAAAACCTATAAATGGACTTTTTGCAGATTTTTTTTACAATTTTAAGATCGCGTTTAATTTAAGACTTGTTTTATATTAAAACATGAGCGTCATGGATAATATTAAAATGCTGAAGGAAATATTAATATAAGGTAAAAAATATTCGCAGAATTTTTTTTTATTTTAATAAAACATTATTCAATCCAAAACACGCAGCGTAGTGCATGTAGAGAGCTAACGATAGAAATGACACTTAGCGATTTTTTAAAAATTATTTCTCAACGCAAGATTCATTTTAAACCGGTTTTAAATTAAAATATGGGTGTCGTATTTTGCGGAAATAGTCTAATATGATTATAAATATTAATGGAATATTTCTTTTAAAAAAATCTTATTTAGTCATAAACACGCTAGCCAACATTAGGAAGGATATTTTGCAAATTTTTTATAATATTTCCCAATGCAAGAATCATTTGAAACTGGTTTAATATTAAAATATGGATGATATATTTTACGGAAAAATCCATTTATGACTATAAATATCAATGGAATATTTTTGAAAACAAATCCTATTTAGTCTAAAACATACAAAATCTAATAAACATATGGAGCTAACTTTAAGAACACTTTACAATTTTTTTCCTTCTTTTTTCTTAATATATCCATACGTAGGATTAATTTGCAACCGGTCTCCTATTAAAACACGGGCGTTGTATCTCGTGGAAATATGATTTTAATATTAATGGAATATTTAAAAAAAAAATTATTAAGTCCAAAACACGTAAAATCTAGTGCGTATAAATAGATTGTTGATTTTTTTTTTCAAATATAAAAGTAATATTTTTCAATCGAATCATACGTAAATTCTTTTAAAGAAACAATACTGTGAATAAATATTTTTATTATTATTATTATTTTATTACTATTATTATTTAGTTAAAATAGTCAGTTATTTTAAATCTTTGCTTTCCCAAATGTTTTTTTTTTTTTTTTTTTTTTTTTTTTTTAACCGATCATAAAATGTTTCACTAATATAAAATAGCAATTACCGTCCATCCACCACCATCAACTTCCATTTCACAATACACAAAAATTGGTCTTTGTGCCATATCCATCTGTATAAGATAAACTCCAGATTCATTTTTCGCTTCTTGTGGCAGATTTGAACAATCCCTCGGAAACTTTTCCTTCTCGGGGCGCGGGCAATCTATTAATATTAAATATCGATATCACTTAAGAGAGAACACACTACGACGTTAAAGGGAAAATTCGTCAAAAAAAAAAAAAAATAATCCACTGCTCAGAAAAAATTATATCATTCTTTATCTCTGTCAGTTTTTCCAGTTTTTTCAGAGGATTTGTCAGAAAAGAAATTTTCCCTTAACACCGTAGTGCGTTTCCTTATTAGTGTTGTAAACAAGAAATGCTTTAAAATATGAATTTGCTTTTAAATGACAGAAATTGATCACTTCTCTCACTTTTAAGATTGGTAGCGAATGTATTTCGTTTCGAACTTTCATGTGGGAAATTTAAGTAGTTATGCGCAACATAATGCGTATTAAACTTTTTTTTTTCGTTATTTTTATTTCAATCAGTTTTTTTCCTGTCTCTTTAAAGATTTTTTACACTTCACATAGAAATCAAATAACTTCAATGAAGTTCTTCTGTCGATATTTCGATGATTTCTTTATTACTTAAATGACTTATTTTCAACCCTCTTTACTAAATTATTATTTAGCGAATTACACAAACAAATTATTTTCAGTCAGAAAATTTAACTTCTTTTCCTTTTCTTTAATTAAAAAAAAAAAAAAAAAAATTTAAATCGCTGAAATTTCTGAAAAAGTGTTTTAAATTTTGCAATAATATTTTTCATTATTGTTTTTAATTTTTTATAGTTATTACATCTTCTTTTTAATGTCGAAAATTTATTTACATAAAAATAAAGGAACATAAATTTTTTTTAATACAAATAGGTTGCTTGTTTCTATCAAAAGTTACTTAGCCTGATGGATTACAAGTATATAAGCAATTGTTTCAAGACAGAGTTCTAACTTTTATAGAAACTTTTTTTGTTTGACAGCACACTGTTTTTTTGTGCTACTGATAATATTCTCACTTCTTGCTATCTGGACTCACTTCTTGAACCTAGACCCTGGGTTATTGTTGTCCCATTACTCTTTCTGGGTGGACATGTGTTGTCCCATCAGTATCAAACGGTGACGAATGATAATAAAATGATAAACTTCGAAATTTACACAAATTATGATTCAAAACAACGTATAAATAATGCGCAAAGCCTATAAATAATGCACACTTCTTCTTATCTTTATTTCAGTTATTTTTCTGACGAAATTATGCATAAATATGCACATATATGTGGTTATTCAAAGCTATGCCGCCATGACAGTTTTACAAGTGCTGCCAACCATCCAAATAAAAAACCATCCAAATAAAAGTTCGAAAGATTTTAATGCGCAAATCTAATGATGAAATGTGCTCTATTTAACCCAACAATCTATTTGGAACGTCTGATGGGATATATATGTCCCGTCAGGTTCGGAAGGGTTAAGGTAACTTTATCAATTTAGTCACAGTTTTAAGATATATTTAAAATTTATAAGATTAGTAATCCATTCCTTTTTCGCCTCTAATGGAAATGTTGTCTTAGACATCCAGAATATTCCACCTGGATATTTTTTTTTCCCCCGCTTTAAAAAAAGAAGAAA
Organism: Parasteatoda lunata; assembly: GCA_949128135.1. Classification (NCBI taxonomy): domain Eukaryota; kingdom Metazoa; phylum Arthropoda; class Arachnida; order Araneae; family Theridiidae; genus Parasteatoda; species Parasteatoda lunata. The sequence continues at coordinate 56,802,374 of OX421978.1, read as the reverse complement.
AAAAGAGAAAGATTAAAAAGAAAATGAATTTCGCTCTTTGTGTATTATTGTTGCCTCGGGTTAAAGGTTTAACTCTGTTGTCATTGTCTTTTTGACTTTTTGACTTTGACTGAGAATAATTTCTAATAAATGGAAATCTTGATTTTTAATCTTGTTATAAAGGTAATAAAATATTACATGTTCTAACTTAAATAATATGTTTTTCTTCATTTGCCGCCTTTTGAAGTCCCAAATTCTTGCTCTTTCAATGTACTATTTTCATAAACTATTTATAACAAATTTCCCATTGAGTTAATGCGTATTGCAGTTATACCTACATTTTATCTTTAAAATATGATAATTTTTTGCAAAACAAATTATAATAATTTTGATTATTGAATCACAGTAAAAAATTCCTGTCACATTTAGACATTTTCATGTTAACCACTATAGTTAAGAACGTGTTTAATTTCTTTTCTCTAAAATTTGAAATTATGGTTAAAAAACAAAAATACATTATTTTGAAATAAATCTAAATTCAATAATGAATCTTCAAAACATTTGTCACACAGTATCTTTGTATATAAGTCACTTTAATATATAGGATATTCTACTATAAATTAATTAAGTTTACAGTCAATTATTGTCATTTTTTTTGCATTTTCATACTTTAATTTGTAGTGTAATTTTGTATACAAAAAAAAATTGTAAAGCTACGCTGTAAAGCATACACATTAATAAGTGTGTAATTCATTAACTTTAATTGAAAAAAAAATATTATTTTGTTGCTAATATTTTTCCAATATGTTGATTTTTTTCACTAATATATTACTGATTTAGAATAATTATGTATAAAGTTAACAAGTCCCACAGTGGACTGATCGAAAGGACACGGTTTCTAGTAGAACACCGAAGTCAAGCAATTACTGGCTGCGGTCAGTAAGCGGATGGGTGACAACTTTGATCAGCCTGCGTAGGGACTGAGGGTGCGCGGTATTGAACCTCGCTTAACTGTTCTACCGTAAATTGTTCGACTTCGCGCTCAGGTAGTCGGGCTACCAAAGCAGGGGAACTATTCCCTCTGCAGAGAATCAAAATTGCGACGGCATGTCTTCGAATCATCCTCAGGGATGTCGTCGCCAATAGCCCATTCGGCAGCTCTAGTGCGATGTAAATAAAGTTCCTACCTACCTATAAAGTTAACAAACCTTATACTTAATTATTCTGTCAATGAGAAATTATTCAAGCCAATGAGCTGCGATTTGTAAATGGGTAAGGCATTTGAACTGTTATGAAGAAACGGGTTCGATCCTAAGTGGCGGTTCGAACCCCACTCAGCTTCAGATGGAAGAGTACTAGTTTGTCTGGGAAGTAAAGGCTGTCTGTGCGCAGTGCTGACCACATTGCCAAAATCAGTAATTGCCACATTGTGAACCCTTAATCTCCATGAACAAAGAGCTGTTGCTTTGTTATCGGCAAATCTCGTCAAAGACTGGAGAGGAATAAAATAGGTAATCGGAGAATCATGATTTAAAATGAAACTATAGTTCAAGTAGTTAGAATTTTTTTTAAAAATTATAAAACATGAAATAAAAATAAAATATTAATTATAAATAAAAAGTATGCTGAACTTTCTTAAAATATATTTATTTGTTCAATTTAAAGAGTGGACAATAAAGTAAATACTGATAACGTGACTTAAAGTCTTGTTTTTCCAGATATTGTACATAATGATCAATAATATAACTCAGAAATTAAAATAAAATCAACATATAAGTAGATGAAGTAAAAATTTTTATTTTAAATATAGTCACTATTGATAATTCGCAGTTTAAACTAATTGTCACCATTTTTTTTTCTCGTAGCATCAAATAGATTGTGTAAGAGCCTCCTATGAATTTAATGGACACGTAATTTCTATTGACGCAAAGCTCTAGATATTTTATTTTATAATCACAAGAGGGATCCCGTTTCCTCCTTGCTATCGCCCACTAACCCACAGATATTCTTGTGCAATTCTTTCCGAGCAAGCTTCATATTATTTTCTCCTAAGTTCTTTTTAATACCTCAATTTTTATGCCTCGATATTTCTTTTATTTTTCAAATTTTAATTACATTAAAGACTTTGTCCTTGCTTACCAATTCTCAAAGCTTTACAATCTAATTTCTCCAAATAAATTAAAAATTTAAACAAGGTAAGACGTTTTGTACATAATTTTATTTGTATTTTCTAAATAAAATAAGAGAAAATGATTTTTTGTAAATATGCGGAATGATCAAGCAAAATCTGCCGAAAGAAGTTCTAGTTAGAATGTTTGGGAGGTCTCAGCCACCTCACATTACGGTACCCCTGTGCGTGATCGCATATGCGAATCGCCTATTCAAAGAGAATGCTCCATTATAATTTTTATTAATTTTATTCTTATGACAACCAATGAAACTTTATCGTCGGAGAAAAACTGGATTATACCATGTGATTTTTCCACACAAAAAAATACACGATATGTCGTCATTTTCATCTGATTTGTTTGTATGTCGGTACACAAATTAGTATAATAATTTATACTAATATTTAATGAGTAAATGAAGATGATTTATCACATAAACAAATCTAAAGCAAAAAGTTATCATTTAAAAAATATACATCAGATATCTGATGTCAACGTTAAGGGTGCCCCCTGTTGAAAATTCGGTTGCTAAGGGGCTGGTGTGACAAAATTATAATTAACGACATACATTTTTCCCCATTTTGAATTATAAGTTCATTAAGAAATTTTTTTCCATGCAATTTGTTAATAACAATTCGTACTGCATGTTAATTATGCCAAACAAATCATACGGAAACTAGAATGTGTTTCAGTGACGTCATAGTTTGAAATCTAGAGGAAGAAGCGTTTATATTACTCGAAATTTATAAATGTTCAATTCAAAACTTTGAAAAAATCTATAATAAGAGAAAAAGTTATTAATTTGCCCATAAAAGTGATAATTTTAACTTCTTAGCAAGGATGTACTTGTAATCGTATCGTTTCTAATCCAGTTTTGTACCACTACATTGTCAACTTATTAAAATTTATCAAAAACAGCCAATTTAGTTAGAAAAAGGTAAACTCCTGCATTATTGTTTATTCTGAAATTAATTCTCATTAAATTTATTCGTTTTAACTATCTAAATGGTAAATTAACTGTTAAGAATTTTGTTTTTGTGAGCTTCTTTTTTAGTTAAAGGAGAATCTGGCAACGGGATTGCTTGATATTTATTTTCTTTGTAATAGTAGAGTGGGTTGATGACTAGCGATTGTCGTTTGTGGTGTGAGTTCTGAAAGTTGTTTTTGTTTATGTAAGTTTGTCTTTTAATAAATTTTATAATTTCCAGCATTAATTTAATTTATAAACGCTAAACTTCTAATTTGTGTATTATTTCCTTTCTTATTGAGGCTATGATTGATTGATTGTTATGTTAGTTTCCTGCAGGAAAGATTACCAGTCTGATTACAACATATTGCTTTTAATAATTACGATCTCCGAAAATAAGTTAATTTTTTTAAATAATATAGTCGAGTTATTATCTTTATCTGTATCGAGGCATTATTTTGCATATCTGATTAGTTGCATTTGTGTTCATTCACTGAAAAAATTGTATTGATTTAAATGTAGGGTTACTGATTGACAGAGCACTTATGAAGGCAAGTAAATTTTGCTGATATAAAATTTTAATTTTCGTTAAATAAAACTATAAAATTCTGTTTCAAAGCTAAGGTAGCGTTTTTATAGAGCTGCATGAGTAATATGTTGAATAAAATTCCTATTAAGTAAATAGGCATTTTAAATGCGTCAATAATATTCCGCATTGCAAATAGTGTTAGTAAGCAGCTTTTTGTTTATGGAATTTCTGTAACTCTGTGTAAAATAGTTATTTGAATCATATTTAGGAGATTTCATTCTGAAGTCTGCTTTATTAAAATATTTCTTATCAATTTTATAATCGTATTGGAATTTCTTTTGTGTTTTATCGACCGATAATTGTAAATGATCAATCTTAAATAGAATAATTTAACTTTGTTTTAAAATGTTATATAATTGGGTACAAATATTCAAAATAAATGTTTATTTGACTTAACTACTACTATATTCATAAATTTATTGAATTGTTGGCCATTACCTAAATATTACTCATATTTACCCTTTCATGGCCCACTTGTTTAGGATTAGACTACATATTTTAGGCGGAATAAAAAATTAGTATTTAGATAAATAACAGTACTATTTCGTTTCTAGTTGGTTTTATAAGTCTATTACCATCTTATCAGTAGTATCTTTTATCACAATTAATCATCTCTTGTGTTAATATAACAGTTCAACGATTTATGCCCCTCACCCTAAAATATTTTTTAACCCTCTAACAAATTTTAAGTAACAGTTATTTGTTAACAGGACAAATAATTAATGTCCCTGTAAATTAATATCTGACACATAGAGGTTTGTATTGAGTACTATACTATGTAATTAGGTTATGTAACATTAAATTCCTTATTTTTATACGTAATATAAAGGGTATTCCAAAATTCTCTTTACAACTTCAAAATTTCATAACTCAGAAAATAAACGGGACATTTATATTCTGTCTTTTGCATGTATTTCTGCAACTAATAAAGTTTTGTTTAGTACACTTCAACATGCGCACCATTGGTGGCCATAAGCACTTCCAGTCTGTAATCAATTTCAAGCTAGGTATTGTAAAGATAATTTTGGACCACCCTGTATTTAAAAAAATATATATTCTGCAGGAAAGTTATTGCTGGAGATGTAAAGTCTTTGATAATTTGTTAAATAAATACAATCTTTGATTAAATTGAAGGTGAGAAAAGCAATTGGATTATTATATGATATGAAAAATATTCAAAATAAGCTTTGATTTGACTAATCAATTACTGTTCAGTTAATATATCTTATCTAATGAATTGTTAATCAATAATTTAAATTATTTATCCAGCTTAATAACTTTAAGCTATTTAGAGTTAATTACAGTTATTTAAAACAATAGTTATTCAACTTATTTTTATGAGCATTTTTATATAATCTATTCCTAAATCCATTGGTGTTATATGTCCATTCTAAATTTGTGTACACTTTCCATAAGTTTAGCTTGTAATGAAATTTAAAACTATTAAAAATGAAAATGTACCTATAATACATTTGCAATTATTTTCAAACTGATGTGTGCATTATAATTTGGTTCACTGTATACATTAATTAATACATTCTTTTTTGTTATATTTCTGTTAAGAAAAAATTTCTACTTAGTTCATGGAAGCTTAGTAATTAATTTCAGCTTTTTCATTTGTTTTGTTTTCATGTTCTTAAGTTTTTCCAAAAAAGCATTCAAAAGTAATTAACAAAAAAAAATTCAAAATTTATATAATTAAAATTAGACTACTATTCTGAACATTAAATTTTAGAACCAACTAACTGGTAATAAAGCTACATCTGTCCATACATGTCTATGAATACATGGCTTATTTAGGTCAAGGTTCAATTTAAAAAAATGCAGTTAAATTGAAAATATTTTCCTCTATTTCTTTCTTGAAAAATCTTCATATCACACATACTTAATTTAAATTTCTAATTATTCTATTTTCTAAATCAAATTCAATATAAATTAAAGAAACTAAAACAATTTGTAATTAAAAAGAATAACATAAATACTCATCTAAAGATTAATTTTAGCCAAGAACAATTATGTCAGACATTTCAGAAGCATCGTCAAAATTCTCTTAAAAATGTGTTGTTCAATATCAATATAGTAAGGCTGCAAGTGTAAAACAACTACATTAAAAAAGGATTTAAGTATATATATATATATATATATATACAGAGCTCATTCTAGGCAGGGTAAACAGTGCGCAGCACCCTGCTGCCCTTTTAGTAAAAAGAATACCCTGTTGCACCTGAAGTAAATTAGTGCCCTGTTATAATAGATTCCATACCCTTTTTGCCCTATCTTTCCTCAACCTTTCTTTGTTTTTTTCCTAAACTCTACTATGGACTTCTTAAACGTTTGTTATTTTCAACACTTTTTATTTAGTTTGTCATTGCTGTTATACATAGATTTATATGGGAAAGGAAAAATAGCCATCACACCCCCTTGCTGCACCTGTCTTTGAAAGTTTGCAGTTACTTCCACTATCATTAAATCATAATTATTAATCATTTTAATTATTAAATCATAACTACAGACACTTAAAAACATACATTTATTATTTTATTAATATATACATGTATTTTAAATTACTAAGCTAATTAGCCCATTAACTCGATACATATGTTAATTTATTAATAAAAATTAGTAATTAATATGATTGCTTTGCTACTTTTAGAAAAGTAAAAAAAAAAATTCTTTTACTAATTGACAATGTTTTTTAATAGAACGTGTCAATCCCATAGAAAGAAATTATTGCCTTTTTAGAATAATAATGCCCTTTTTTTAAATTTTTGCGCCCTGCCCTTTTTTCTGCCTAGAATGAGCTCTGATATATATATATATATATATATATATATATATATATATATATATATATATATATATATATATATATATATAGCTCATATTCTAAATATGAAAAATTTCAAAAACTGAATTCAATGCAAAAAATTTAAATAGACTTCAATATATTCCTGCTCTTCAAAAATTTGATTTTATGTCTCTACAAAACTAAAAACAATATGCGAGCTTAGTCATTAGTGAAAGTTTTCATCCTGATGACTGACTTCCCTCTTTTTTAATAAACTTAAACAGGGTGAAATAAGGAAAGAGAAAATTATAAAAATACTGAATTAACATAAGATAACACCCATAACTCTGAATTGAGACACTTTTCTTTATCTTTCATAAGATGCATTACAATTCTGTTGATTTGTGAATATCATTGAAGAAATGGCTGTCATTTGTTAGTTAGGTATTCACTTTTAGCTAAACCTTCTAGATCATGTTGCTATTTATTATGTACGAATGAAAAGTTAACAATGCTAAAGTAATATTAAATTATGGCTGTCATTTGTTAGTTATAGGTATTCACTTTTAGCTAAACCTTCTAGATCATGTTGCTATTTATTATGTACGAATGAAAAGTTAACAATGCTAAAGTAATATTAAATTATGGCTGTCATTTGTTAGTTATAGGTATTCACTTTTAGCTAAACCTTCTAGATCATGTTGCTATTTATTATGTACGAATGAAAAGTTAACAATGCTAAAGTAATATTAAATTATGGCTGTCATTTGTTAGTTATAGGTATTCACTTTTAGCTAAACCTTCTAGATCATGTTGCTATTTATTATGTACGAATGAAAAGTTAACAATGCTAAAGTAATATTAAATTATGGCTGTCATTTGTTAGTTATAGGTATTCACTTTTAGCTAAACCTTCTAGATCATGTTGCTATTTATTATGTACGAATGAAAAGTTAACAATGCTAAAGTAATATTAAATTATGGCTGTCATTTGTTAGTTATAGGTATTCACTTTTAGCTAAACCTTCTAGATCATGTTGCTATTTATTATGTACGAATGAAAAGTTAACAATGCTTAAGTAATATTAAATTATGGCTGTCATTTGTTAGTTATAGGTATTCACTTTTAGTTAAACCTTCTAGATCATGTTGCTATTTATTATGTACGAATGAAAAGTTAACAATGCTAAAGTAATATTAAATTATTCATTTTAGTTTTTTTCTCAAGCCATCATAAATTTTCAGTATATTAATATATTTGAACAGATTTTTATTTTCAAAGTATACAAATCTGAATTTTATTATTATTTCTTCATTTCTTAATTTAGTTAGGGGTCCAATCTTTTTTTTTTTTTTTTTTTTTTTTTTTAAATATGAATTTTTGCAATTTTTATTCTGGATTAAAACTTTAAAAAAAAAAAAGTTCTCAATTTTAAGTTTACAAGTTTTCAATAATTATTATATGTTTTTATGTTTTAGCCACTTTTATACATTTAAAAAAAAAATTCCCATAACCAATTTTAGATAAGTAGAAACTAGTTTCAATAATGTGCCTTCAGATAAAAATGAAGATCAAGAGAGTAAAATGGCATAATGGAATAAATCTAAAAGCATTTTGAGGATTATTAAGTTTTCACAAATCTAAAACACTTAGAAAATAGGTTCTCTCCGAAAGTTATTTCACAGGGAAGATGGGCCATTGCTGGGTAAAACATTTCCTGTCCACGCATGTATAAAATAACAAAGAAGGGATAGTCATGAAGACTAGTGAGGAACTATTGATTGGGATGGAATTTTGAGGAAAAAGACAGTTCTTGTTTAACTGGTTTATTAAATTTTATTTTTTCTTTACATTAAAAATTTTACATTTTTAGAAATTTTTAGTAGGTGTAAATTAATGCTTGTGATATTTGTGTATATACAAATTTTTTTACGATTTCAATCGAGTGCTTGCTACTGAAAATTCTCAAACCTTGACATTTATTTTTCTATCAGCGTTCATGGACAAAAATTGCTCTTCTCCCTTTTATCTTCAAATGTGAACATAACTTAATTATGTACAATATTGCTATTTTGCATTATTATTTTTATCAGTGACTAAAATGTGATAGTATTCAAATTGTTTTTATTGAAACATAATTATAATTTCTGTTAAAGTGTAATATTAAAAAATAAGATTTTGAAAAATTAACACATTCTTATTGTGATGTCCCCTAAGGCAGAATTTTTTCAAGCTATCTGCAATAAAACTCTCCAGCACTAATATCTTTCTGCAAGATACTTTTAATAATAATAAACATATATGTTACTAATTTAAAGTAACAAAATTGCTGTTTTTATAAAAAAAACTAAATATTATTATTTTTTAATTGAACATGTAATTTTTCTAATATTATCGGTAACATTTTCGCATTTTGTTGGGAGGGGGGTGCAGAAATCATCATAATAAAAAAAAAATTTAAAATCATTAAATCCGTAGTAGTTGGCGAAAAAAAAGATCAACGACAAAATCACGCGAATGCGTGTTTCGTTTCTTGATTAGGCTGTTGTATAAAGATAATATCGTATAAAAAAATATCGGATTTTAAGACTATGGAGAAATCAATAGCAATAACTGATAGAATTCGACAGAATTATTGCCTTAAAAGGTAAATACTCCAATACACATTTCGAATTTTCCATGAAGTTTATTAGAAAAGTGATTATCTAAATGCATGATTCAAATATAACAGGTAAATTTCTGTAAAAAAAATAATTAAAGGCAATTTTTTTTTTTTACATTTCAAAAGAAAAATCTTACTGCAAGAACTCTGTAACATTCTGCGACTATGTCATCGTTTAGCTGCGATTCTGCATATGGGAGTAATGTCATTATTAGGCATTGCATATAACTTTTAAAATTTCTCTAATTTCATCTTATTTAATTTTATCACATTTTATAAAAAGCGACTGTGAATATTTTACAGCTAACTTTTTAATGGAATTAATTGAATATCTCATAAATTCACTGTCCGGACTATTTGAATATCAAAATCTATTTTTAGCTCTATTTTCCTTAAGCTGCTTTATTTCTCTAACCACGAAAATGCTTCGGTTACAGGGTTATTTTAATTTCTCACAGTCTTTTTTGTCACTAAGCTGTAGCCAGATTATTTAAAATTAAATATTAGGTAATAACGTGCTTTGTTTTGGCTATGTTTTTTTTTTTTTGAACTTGCGAACTTAAGATCTCTTTCCTTGCTCCTAAATGCTTGTTATTAACTATTTATTGACTGTTAATTTAAAATTCTTGGTGTTTGGGCTAGGAGCTTTTTAGATACCCAAGGATAATCTGACCATTAATACTTATAATTCTCTTATGAAAATGCATCTCTTCCTCTCGATTACGGGACATGCTGCTTATTATTTTGTTCAAATGGCCATATCGCTGGTTCAAAACTAAAACGACACATCTGCAGGCATAATACGTTTGCAGATGTGTCGTTTTAGTTTTGAACTAGCGATATGTTATATTGTTCGTATGGCCATATTTGTTTAACTTCAAAAATATTGGGTAATAAATAAAGTTTTTGTTCAAATTATCTATAGAATAACCCTTCTTTCACAAGAAGCACAAATGTACTAGAAATCATCACTACTACAACCAATTCTATCTTCTATAAAACAGGGAATATTTCCTCAACACTTACTCTAGAAAGCTTTCAGAACAATATGTTAGTCGTAATTTTAATAATAAGTTTAAAAGAAGGGAGTGATTTGGATGTTTTTCAGTTTTAGTTACTTTGGTACCTTTTAAAATAAATTTACTTTTTGTCCCAAAACCAGTTTCATTTTTGATTTATTATTATTTTTGTGATTAAGTTGTTATAGTATTCTAATAATTTTTGTTAAAAAAAATTTCATAGCTGTCACAAATAAAGATTTTAAAAATTTTTATTTAATTTCATACGGAGTTTTTCCTAGGAAAAAAAAAGGGCATGGTGTTCCTACTTTGAGTTTTGAAAGGGCACTCACTCAACACTGTAAAAATTTATCAAAATGTGTAATATCATTTAATAACTGAACTTGATCCTCAGCAGTTTTTAAATTACCATCTTATACTATTTTATGTGTAGATTTCAAAAAGTAATTGTCACTCATTATCTAAATGAGACAAAAATTTTTAGTTTATAAATAATAATTAAAGGCATTCTAAGAGACAATCTCTATGCATAATTTTTTTTTTCTAAAATAACTAAACTTTAAAAAAAATAAATAAAAAAATCTTTTTTTGATAAACAACAACTTAAAGGATTTTTTCTATAATTTATACTGAAAATTATTAGAAAATAAACATTTAATGGTGCCCTTTTTCTTAAAAAAAAAGTATTTATTTAAAAATAATTTTAAAATTAAAAATCATTTAAAAAAATTAATAATATACCCCTTGAAAATAGAGAAGCTTATAAACATTTAACCAGTTGAGAATAATCCTAACCAAGTAAATATTTGTAATAGTAATCAGAATTAAACCTATATACACAGATAATTTTTGTGTGCAATTATTATTTTAACAGTTAATTAATTTTTCTTAAAAATGGAATATGAATAAAAAGGCAGTATTTAAGGGGTGGCAGCTTATTTTTACAAAAAGGGCACATTTATAAAGATCAAAGGGGTAGGTGGGATAGGCCGCCCCTCAAAAAATGCTTGGCAAACACTGTTGTATAGTTAGGTTAAAGGTGCGCTTATTATTGTGTACTTAATTCTGAGATCTCTAATAAGTATCAGGGGTCTGTTTAGAAGAAATTTGTGTCCGTTAACGGGCCTTTCACAAAATATCTTTTCATAAAAACGGACCCTTCACGAAATATTTAAATTTAAAAGCGGACCCTTCACAAAATAATTTATCTTTTAATCAGGCCCTTCACAAATTTATTTATTTTCATTATTGTTTTGTTAATCGAATAAACCCTTCCCAGGGGAGTGGTGGGAAAGAAAGACAGATGTAAACGAACTAAGTTTTGTCTTTGGCAGGTGCTTCTACCTTTATTCGTTTGAAATGAATATTCTGTGTTAAGCAGTAAGGGCCAAATACCAAAATTTTTGTATGTTGCATCTCTAATTTAGTAGCAGCAATTGCTGTTTATTTTTAAAAAAAAAAATTTATTATAATTTTACAGTGTTCAGCATAATTTTGTATCTCTTTACAATTTAAAAACTCCTTGCAAAAGTTTTTTGCAATAACAGGAACCTATTTGCACTAATTCACAAAAGCAGGACCTAGGTTGAAAGAATTTGACTTAACGTTTATTTTATATTCACAAATTATGAGTAATTTTTTCACAATTTTACAAAAACGGACCTTTCACAAAATGTCTGGACTGACCCCTGAGTATTGATTTACTAATGGTTGTTTCGAAATCTTTTGTTTATTTAAGTTGAATTTCAAATTTTTGTTGGTATTACCTAGAAAACTGATGTCTGTTTGGTGAATTATGAAAATGATCTTCATTTATTAATTTTCAGTTGAGTGATTTCAAAAGCTTGAAGATGATTTTAGAATAAAATAACTTTTTATCCTTGTTTTGTTTCCAAAATAGTAAGTTTTATTTGGTTTATTATTTTTTTAGATATCAATTGTTGTTTTCAAATAATAGTTTTCGTATCCAAGGTATTTTTACTTGTATTTTACCCAGAGTAAAGGTTAAAAGTATTAGTAATTCATGTACATTGTAATTAAACTTTTAAATATTTATTAACTAGGATTTTTTTTTTTTGACCAAATAGTTTATTATCCTCAATATACCATACCGTTTTAGCAATCTTTGTAAACTATATTTTTACAAAATGTAGCTTGTCTACTGTTCGATTTTCCTTGAAAAATGGAGATTTTATATTTAAAATCTTGTCAATCAATCAACAGTCTATTCAATGTTTGCCTCCAACTACTAGGTTTAAAAAAAGTCGACAAATATTTAGTCTAAATCAGGCTTATAAATTTAAGTAATTGAAAACATATATTTTATGATTGAATAGACTGTTGATGGTCATTAAATTTTTGTATTCGAACGTTAGATTTGATGGCATTCAAAAACCTTGAAATCAGATTTGAGTAAACTAACATTAGAATCTTAAAAAATTCTATGAATAGTGTAATATTTATATTTTGTTGTGAAAAGATTAATTTAACTTCTGCATAGTATGTAAACTGGTAGAAATTTTTCTCCTAAAAAAATATGTGCCAATTTTTTTTTTTCCGCAAAATAGTTTCTAGATTTACACAACTTTGACCAAATCTTCCAATTACAAAATCGATTCTACAGTCAATTAATTTTTCATGGGTAAATTAACAGTAGTCCATCTAGAACCACTAAAATTTGACTCAGACCACTAAAAAGCAATTATCATTTATAGCTCGGACAAGCAATCGATGTAAAGGGATGGTGTGCTAGTGCTAGTTAGGTTTTTTAACTTGCAGTTCCAGGTTTTGATCTGTTTTACACTCATAAAATAATCTTATTTCTATTTAATTGTGAACACATTCACTGTATAGTAATTGTTTTATTTTTTATTAATTGTATTATAGTTCTCTTTATTAACTTTTTTAAGAAAAGAACTATTAGAGACATGCAAATGGACCAGTTATATTTTACGAACTTGGTACAGTGTACGAACTTGGAATATCTTTTAGTCACTGGTCCAATGACTAAATTTTCTAATTTCACATTCATTCCAAAACTAATAGTAACACCTATAACCTATTTCAAAGTAAGGCACCTTAAAGGTGTCTTACTTTGTACAGAAAAGGCTTTTCTGTACAGTACCTCACTCTCCCACTCTGTATATGCACATTGTTTCAGAGTTTATCTGAAAATTCTCTACTTATCAGATCACTGTAGATAGGTTAAAAGAAACAACTGGACTATCTATTGATGTGCCATTTAAATATCAACGTATGCAACAAAAAAATTGAAATTGAGATTTGTATATCTTTGGCATCTTTGTATCATTAGTTACATACAGCAAAAAAAAAAAAAAAAAAAAACCCAGTTTTTTAGCAGTTTTCTGAAGTTCTATTTTAGCGTAATTCAGACAAAATCATTATTTTCCAGGCGAGACTAAATCTTTATTTTCTTGGCAAGACATGTTTTAACTCAAAATTACAATTAAAAAACAACGAAACATTGCTATCTATTAGAGGTGACTTTTTCAGCAGTAGAAAAATGGATTTACGTTAATTTTGTACTGCAAGAAACTCACCGATGGGGAACAATAACCTGGCAGTTTTTTCACTTACGTTTTTTTTGTCTGTCATTTCATTTCTTCAGCACCTTGTGTTAATTTGGGGCATGCTTATTTATAAACATAATTAATAGAATAGGAATATAGTTTTTTCAAATGTATTGTGAATTAAATAATTTAATATTAGGACTAAATTTTGCAAAAATTTCATCAAACGTTTTGCTACTGAAAATGTGGTTTTTTATGATCAAGTAAATCTACTTGCTCTTAGTTAACCCCCACATAATCCATGCATTTTTGAAATTAAAATAATGAATTTTCCCAATCCTGTTCAATCTTCTTTATACATCCTCAGCGTCTTGTGGAAAAAGATAATGAAGTGATTTTAAGATAATGAAGATTACAGAGCATCATTTTCAGCCTTGAGTTTCAGCAAAAAACTTTAAAGATTTTATATACATGTTATGGTTAAAGTAATAAATCTGGTTATTATTAATAATAACTAAGTGTTTTGGGAAATGTGATAAATTATGCACAATAATAATATTAAGTTGCTATTATTGATAAATAATTGCCAATGAAGTTAATTAGACATTATTAAAATTATCGTAATTTTTTAATGTCTACGTGCTTTGATAATAAATCTGTCTACAGATTGGTAGAGCTTTTAAAAAAGGGGCAGCATGAAGTATGGATTGTTGCTTATGTTTTAAAAATTTAAAATAATAGCTTTAAAAATTCAATAGATTTTTTTATATATCATCAGATCTACTGATTGATAATTTTTGAGATTTTGAGTTCATAAATTTCAATAACGCTTCCAGAGACTAATAAAAATGTTCGTGCATGAAATTCAGCTACTTTTAATTATCCGTATGTATTATTTTTAATAATCAGATTAAACGAAGGAATTGAGTGCCATTGCTGGTTTTACCTTGCACTGATGTTTTTTTAATGTTAAGTGCTATTGCATGGTGCACATTTATCTTGTATATCCTACACAGATGTTTTGTTAAGATTAAGTGCCACTGCCCGGTCAGCCTTTACCCAATCTATCACTACACTGATGATTTTACAAGGTTAGGTGTTATTGTCCGGTATACATATGCCCTGCGTACCCATACACTGATATTTTTTAAGGTTACACTTACTAGCAATTACTAATCAATCACCAGTAATCACTTATCAATCACCAGTAAACACTTACCAGTTTCCAACCACTAAGGCGGGTGTATATTTTCCCGGTATACCAACTGATGTTTTTTAAAGATTAGGTGTCACTGGCCGGTATATTCTTCACTGATTTTGTTTAAGTTTAAGGACCTGATATACATATGTTTTTAAGTGCCTTAAAAACAAGCATGTAAAAATAATCAAAAAGAATTTAAACCATCTAGCACAGCATACTAGCACTACATAAGAACAACACACACAAAAATGAAGCGCCTGCATCCAAAGTAAACAAAAAACTGACATTGTCCATTTATTTGCTCCAAAAATAACTTTTATGCATGTGTATTAGAAATTTCTAGCCAAATGCATTGAAAATTACTACCCTGATCATGTGTCAATGGTCATATTTATTAATTATATTTACCTTTTATTATTAAATTAATAACCAGTAAATGTGATAAATTCTGATACATAAATTCTTACACTTTAACCGACTTACTCTCATTAGCAAACTGAAATTTCTGGAGTACCTTGTAAGTTTTGTACTCCATCGTGCAAAAAATATTTTGAAAGGTCAAAGGCTCAGAAGATTGATATGGTAAAAGAAAAAATAATACAGTAAAAATATCCGCTTTTTCTTCCATGTGGCAAATGCAATTGCCAACGCTGGAAATGTTTCTTGGAACAAGGTAGATCTAAATTTTATTCACAATTTTTGGAATTTGGACCCACTGGGAAAATATTCATTCCACTGTCAAATATAATCCATCAAAAGAAGAACAAATGACCTCTCACGATGGGACCACACCACCACTTAGAACCTGGGCCTTGAAAATAACATCTTAATTCAAATTTGTGGATCTTTTTTTTTTTTTTTTTTTTTTTTTTTTTTTTTTTTTTTTTTTTTTTTACAAATATTAGGGTTTGGGAAAAATGATACAGCTGGTCACTGAGTGTTAAATAATGCCATCGTAGGAGTAGCAGAGCTAAAGACAGGTAAACAATTTCTATAGAAAGGAATAATATCAATCTCTGCTAGGGTACATACCTCAAACAGATTCTATTTGCTGTCTAAATTAAGCATTTGCAGCTTGAATTAGCATTTAATCGCTTCAATACCACACACACCTCGAGGCAGAATCGCAGTGACACGGTGACATTGTCGCAGAACGTTATAGAATTCTTACAAATGACCTCTCACGATGGGACCCCACCACCACTTAGAACCTGAGCCTTGAAAATAACATCTTAATTCAAATTTGCAGATCTTTTTTTTTTTTTTTTTTTTTTAAATTTTACAAATATTAGGGTTTGGGAAAAATGATACAACTGGTCACTGAGTGTTAAATAATGCCATCGCAGGAGTAGCAGAGCTAAAGACAGGCAAATAATCTCTATAGCAGAGCTCATTCTAGGCAGGGTAAACAGGGCGCAGCACCCTGCTGCCCTTTTAGTCAAAAGAATCCACTCTGTTGCCCCTGAAGTAAATTAGTGCCCTGATGTAATAGACTCCATATGGAGTCTATTACATTCTCCCATTATGCACGGGACATTTGCAGGCTTTTGAAGTATAAAAAAATAGTAAAATAATGGGGTAATTAATATTTTTTTAACAATTCACTTCAAAACAGGTCTGTTTCTTAAAGATTGCATAGAAAACAAATCAAAAATTTAAGTTTAAATACTTGAAAAGGGATTTAATATAGTCGTTATGCACGGGACTCAGAAAAAATATTAATTTCTACCCTGACTTCTATTTTTCATAAACTCTGTGAATTTAGAACTTGTATACTGTCATTATATTTTTTTCTTAGCTGATAAATATTACTTCTATAAAACTATGCTACATGTTTTCCAAATACATCATTTGATAAAATTCTAAATTTAATTTATTTGTGTTATGCACGGGACATGTCTGCAATTTATGTTACACGGAGGCATACGCTAGATTTAATTATGTATATTTTGACGTGGCAACACTAATTCATATTTTGAATTTTGTTTGTGATCTGGATTAGAAGCTTTATAAATAATTATAAAGGATAATTACAACTGTATCACCAACGAAAGAAAACAAGAGTTTAGGAATAATACACCATCAAGAAGCCAAATTGAAAATACCAACAAGATTTTTTAAGCTTTCGGAAAAGCAATGAGAAAATCATTAAAATCTTTACCTAAATCTCCAGCAAAAAAAAAACAGTTTTAGTCAGTTTAAGACAATAAAGCCCACATGTCCTGTTAGAACCAGTTTAGGACATTCAAAACTAAGCCCCTGTGAAGCATATTCAGTTTTTAAGGATGAATACCCCAATTCTTCCATCAGCTTTTCCACATTTTGCAAGTTAAGACCAGAAAATTTTTTTCTGCTGCATCAAACACCAAAAGATCAGTATGCGAAAACTTCTTTCTTCAGCTTAGCACTAAAAGTTCCATATGATTCAAAACTATTTTGAAAAGAAACACTTTGTAGTGATTCGATAAACTCTTCATGTTGGCAAGGATTTTGTAAAAATTGCTGCTATGGGCACTCCTTTGTAGCACTATAACTGCTAGTTATATCAATGAAATGCAAAGTTTGAAATCGTGATTCGACAACTGCTTATAAAGCAAAGCAAAAACTTGGTCTTAGCTTTAATTTTATCTACATCATCAATTCTTTAGAAATAGCTACAGAAACAATCAAACCTAGCCATTTTTTTTTTAAATGTCAGCTGGTAGGCATCACCGCTTTAAAAAAACAGATGAAACAAAAAGTCTATGACTTCCAAGATATTTCTGGTTGAGTTTAGGTGCCGAAAAACAAAGTTAAAGTCAAAGAAATGACTGCTTATAACTCACCAGATTTTACATCTCTAGTCAGGTTGTCTAAAATCCAGCCAAAACCATACTTTAATAAAGTGGAAAAGATGCAGTTCTAGGTAGGAAGTAAAAATTTCATGTGCACAAATTCTTTTAAAGATCACAACTGAACAGAAGTTGATTTCCTGAAATCATCTATAGTAAAAAAGAAATCTCTAGTAAAACTTGGGAAAACCACTTCTTTCCACTATAGATGTAATCCCAAAAATTTAATCATAAAGATCTCAAGACTAACTAAAACTACCCGAAGTACTCACTCAACTCAAAAAGAAGTGAAATGATGCTTGAGTTAATTAATTTTTAATTTGTAATGAACTGTGCGGAAGTATGAAGAGAAAACCAATGTTACTCCTTATTTAATAATAACTATTTATGTATAACAGATTAACAATTTTTTCACAATATTAAAATATCAAGGTACAACAAATTTAAAATATTTTAAATCGATAGTATTAAATTGGCAAGGATAATGGCTATCTAGTCGTTTTTCTTAAAAATCTTTCTTAATTATTCTATTCTCTTCAATTATTTTTCAATTGCTTGGCAAAATAGCTCTTACCCTTGTAGGTAATGTTTGGCAATGGCCTTTAAAACACTATCGGACTAGGTTATTACTTTTTGCCACTCGCACCCTACTATCACATAACTTTTTTTTTTTTTATCTTCAAGAGCACCACATATGCTTATGTATTCATAACAGTGTGTACATAAACAGATCATGTAGGATTTTCCTTCAAGTGTAATTAACTCTTTATCTTCAATAATAGTTAGTAATAATTTCAAAAGTTATATTTTATAAGCATATTGTTAATTTCTATATAAATGTAGTATAGATCCCATTATTCATTCGAAATAATGGGATCTATACTACATTTAAAAATATTAAAAACAATGATCAGAGACTTTTTAATTCCTTTATAAACATATTTTATCCCTGAAAACTGGAAATATGCTTAAAAAACTAACCAGGTGTATTTTCATACTTTGCATTTTAAATAAAAATTGTCGCTTTTCTCTGAGTATTTTTTTTTTATTTTTATTTATTTATTTATTTATTTTTTTTTTTTGTCCGCTGAAAACATTATGAATGGTAGTAATTATTATAGTGGATTTATTAATTTACATCAAAAGTTAATTTATGTACAACAGAAACAACATTTGTGACTAACACAGTATCAGGTTTTGTTATGATGGCAATAATTGGAATTTTGAAAGTAAATTTTTTTTTTTTTTTTTTTTTTACTAATTTTTGTGTCTTAGAAAATTTTTTTTCATTCTTTTTACAAATTTGTTAAAAAAAACAAAACAGATTTTACAAGCAAACGCTTAACACATTACTAGACTTACAAAAAGAAATCAATACAATTAAATGCTCAAGACAGGCTGATTTAGATTAGTGTAACTGATCACGGCTGGAAAAAAGATAGTTATTTTTTTCTTCTTTCTTTCTGTATTGATTAGACAGTCCAGGGGTCAAAATTAAGGCTTTGGGGGTTCTTTTAGATTGGCCTGCATATCATAGATTGTGTATCTTTGATATAAGTTGTCTGCTGTTGAGCAATGTTGTGCCAAATTTTTCAACATTTTATATGCTTTTTTTTTTTTTTTTAAATGTAGAATTGTTAGCAAATTTAAAACTTATCAGCAGATGTATACATGATTTGAAAAGAGTTAAAATGTCCATCTCTAAATTTTAATTAAAAAAATTTAGAGATGGACGTTTTGACTTTTTTCAAATCATGTATACATCTGCTGATAAGTCTTAAATTTGCTAACAATTCTAATGCCTTGGCGGGAAATTTATAGAATATCAATAAATGTGCCTTATGTGGGTAAATAAAAACAAAACCTGTTGAAACTTGGAATTTATTATGTGTATAACATTTGATAATAGTTTTCTTTAAAGAATAGCTTAAGGAAAGGATGAAAACTAAATAGTCAAAGGGCAGCATTTTAATCAAGGCTTAAAGTTATAGAGCACCTTTTCATTAAAGCTAAAAAGACAAATTGCAAATTCAGCACAGAATTACAAATGTTTAATAATTATTCCTCGCTTTCTCTCGTTTAATAATTATTCCACCATTTTCTCTCTTATTTTATTAAAATATAAGATGGAAAAAATCAAGAACATCTATCCTCCATTTGTAATAAAAAGAATTGCTTATACATAAAAGAATATACATAAAAAAAGAAAATTTTATATTGCATTTTTCACTGTTTTATTTGTTTTTATATAAAACACCGAAAGTAAGTGAATTGCAAATACAATTTTCTTTATCATTGCCTTATATCACGATTTTGTATTTCATCTAAAACGACTAATTTGTTTATTTTCTTTGTATTAAAATTTGTTGCAGAGAAAAAAAAAAATTCTATTCAAAACAGATAAGGTTTCAAAAATATCTAATTGTTTGCCTTGCTCCTTAACAATAAGCATTGAATAATGACGACATCCGATTTTTTTTTAACTACTTGGAAGTTGGGATATTTTTTTACTTGCAAAAAAAGAAAGTGTAATCCCTTTTTGTGTCTTTTAAGTTGAACTTATGGTTTTTGAAACACTTTTAATATGGATGGGATGTGTCTGCTTAAGTATTAAAAATAAATTTTTTGCACGCTTGCTCTGTGGTTTAAAGAAACTATTCTTCTAGCAGTTGATATGAGCATTTTAATAAAAAATATTTTCCAATGCTGTGCCAACAACATCTTCGGTCACTTTTTCATCAAAATAAAGGTTCATATCAAATATAAATTAGGAAATAAAGAATTTGATTGGTAAAGTAGAATTATCAAAGATTTTAACTCTTTTTTATTGTAGTTTAATTTTTGGAAAGAAATATTTAAAATATTGCCAAAAGAATTATTGTTAAATAAACAATAATGACGTCACGTGGAAATTATAAATTAAATCTTCTCGAAATCCATAGTGATCTGACATTTTATTTTTGTCGTAGACTCAACCCCGTTTTATTTCCTTATTTTGAATGTATATCCTTAAAGTCTGACACTATGTGGTCGTTTCTGGTTCTTAATCTTAAAGCTTTACGTTTAATCCATTCCTGGCCATTATATCTCAAGTTTTAACGCCTTGAAACTGTACAACTTTGTATTACTTTCACGTGGGGGCTTTTGTCATTATATAATTTTTTTTTCTCAGTAGTTTTTTATTATTATTTATGTATACGTTTTTGAAATATTATCTATATCCCCTTCCTATTCAAATTAGAAAAGTTCGGACATATTACGGTGTTAAATTAAAAGAAACAAAATTTCTTTGTGTGGCTACTGTTCGAGAAAACGGTGTACGTTTAAAATTGCCATCCCATTTTCAATATTTGTTACAAATGTTCTATTCTGTATCTGTTTTTATTCTTGCAAATTTTGAAACTAAATGTGTTAAATATATGTTAAAAGCAAAGTTTTTTTTTTCAATAGCGGTGACTTTAAAAATTTATTTCGACTCTACTAAGCATTATTGTGGGACATATACCTGTTCCTTATCGATTATATTATGCAATAATAATTAAAGAAAATAGGGAAAAACGGCTTATGTTCATTTGTCACAAAAATAACGATTAGATCACCATCTTGTGCATTTTGAAGATTACTAATTTTTGACAAATCAATAGCGTGTACAATCGGTTCTCTTTGAGAGTTGTTACACAGTGAAGATAGACCTTGCGGGGTAAAAACGGTTACTGCTCTCGCACAGACAAGAAGAGCAAAGAAAAAGTGAGGAGGTATTGATTGGGGAGGAATTTTGAAGAAATAGCGGTTCGTGTCCAACCCGATTTTTAAAATTTATTTTTTCTTAACATCAAAAATTTGATGTGAGATTTTTAGGTGGTGAAACTGAAAATGCCTTTGACACACATGTATATTTTTTATTTTAACTATTTCAATTGAATGCTTTCTTCTGTAAATACTCAAACGTTGAAATTCTTTTTTCTCAAATTCAGCTTTTATGGGCATATCAGTTTTTTTTCTTTTCTTTATTATACTTAGACTTTAAAAAAAAAGAAATGGTATTTTTAATAGGAGCCGAGTATTTTATTTAAACTTACTCACTTAAACTAATTAGTATTTTATTTTTTAATTCATAAGAATAACAATCATTTCAATATTATTATTTTTTCTTTCACACAACGGTTAGTGTTAAGAAATTCTGTTTTCATAGATCTTTTTGTAGTTTGCTTTTTTATAATAGTTTGTTTTGTTATAAAAAAAAAAACGTGACTTTTTTTTAAAATTTATAAATATATAAATTCAACAAAAATAAACGAGAATAGGTACCATTGAACAAATAACGATCGACGATTGGAACTTACGGATAGACGAAGTTGTGTTTGATTGATTAAGAAACTTACATTTTTGTTTATATCAAAATTCATTTTTCTTTGAGGATAAAAAAAAAACTGAATTTCTGTTAAATATAAATTTCTTCATAAACGACAGGATGGTAAAGAAAATCTCACTGACTCTTAATTTTAAAAGAATATTCACAACACATTTCGTTGTCGCAAATATTCAGAAATCTTAAAATGAAATAATGCTAATGTGTCATAAATAAGCTGTAGATAAATTATTAAGATAAATATATATTTTTTTAATAAGCGGTTAAATGTTATTCTATTATAGAAATATTTGCCAATTTGTAGATAAAGCAACACAATTCATTATTTGTCCTTTCTAAAGAAACAAACGAACATTCTGAATAACTTTTTATATTATGATAAAATTTTCTCGTACTAAGCCACAATTATATTTGATCAACGGCTTGACCTAAAATATGCTAATTAGTGCAGACGGTATTTTAAGTTACGAATTCAGACACAAAAATATTCTTTCTCGTAAGGAAAGAAATTTTTTGGGGGGCTGATTTAAATTCTTGGTCCTCAATATATAGGGGTAGCTGCAATCCCTGAAATGTTATCCCAATGTTGAGCCGGCGAAAGTTAAGCCCCCTGAATGTTACTTTCACTTATTGCATATTTCACCATATCTCCGGAACTAATAAAGCGGATCTAAAAAAAAATTTTTTTTATTTTCCATTTACGTTTATAAAACACACTTTTCTAAAGCTGATTCCATTCAAAAACTAGTTATTTATTGTTTTTATATTGTTTAATTGAATATTGAACAATATAGATCTAAAGTATTGGAATTTTAAGAGTAACAAATTTTTACACATTTTAATCTACTCGGTTGTAAATGATGAAATTCAAAATTTGAAGAAAATCGCTCCGTTAGTTCTTAAGAAATAATAATTTAAAAATAAAGCTTCTTTCAGACGGCGAAATACCCCAAAAGTGAAATTGCATTAAGGGGCACAAACAGCGGCTATCGTCTCCCCCACATTTTGAAGGTCAATAATCCGAATAAGATATTAAAAAAAGTAATTTTGTTTAAAAAAACGTTTTTATTTCTAATTTCGTAACTTAAAATATCGTGTGCGCTAGTAAATTTACACATTTGAAATGAGGCCATAGAAATATTGAGTCGTAGTTCGTGAAAATCCAAATATTATTATCAAAATTAATTTAGGGCGTTCCTTCCCTCTCCACTATACTATTTTTGTAAAACAATTTTTAATGCATAAATTGTGAAAAATGTGTTATAATGTATTCTTAATAATGTCCCAATTATATATTTAAAATTTAACTTGTTAAATTACAGTTCTTGAAGTATCCTTCAAAAATTTCCAATTCCTGCAGTTGATCGTAAAATATTAATTGTGCAGCGTCTCATATGAATGGTTTTATGTATGACTTAATATTCGTCCTGACATAACAGAAAAATTATTTGTACCTTTTTCTATATACTGACGTTGCATTTGAAATGAATGAGTTGAGAGGGGGGAGGGAGAGCGATAACATAAAATAGCTCAAGGCTCAATTTCGGAATCACTATCTGTTTTATTAAAGAAATAACAAACAATAGCAGTAAGTTATCAAATATTTCGTATTGTGACATTTAGACGTTTTTATGCTTGCTAACATAAATTAAAAAATACAAATAAATTAAGATTTCCTGTAACGAAGACATGTATTTAATTTGTGTAAAAAAAAAAAATAAAAAAAAAAAACTTTAAAAAGTGTAAAATAAAAAAACCTTAATTTTTTTTTTTATTTTTAAGAAATACACAATTGCATTTTTCTAATTTTTTCGAGTTATATCAAATTAAATTCATATTGAAGTATTAACTTTTTAAAAGCTTGTTTCAGCTATGCTAAGAACGGGATATTTTTTCCCTATCTAAAGGGGAAAGTCTTTATAAAAGTAGTATTCTTGTTCAAATAATATAATACTGAAAACTTGGGATAATTTAGTCGTTTAGTGTGAGTTCTAGAGAAGTAGTGAGTTCACTAAATTTTATTCAGTATATCGCCAAGATTGTTTATTATCGTATACGGGCACTTTGCCAGGATTCGTTGCTTGAATATCCAAACATTGTTGATGACGTAATGATCTCGCCAAACTGTAGGATTTGTGTATTCTTTCCCTTACATTTATTTCCGGAGAACTCAGTCATAACAAAATGCGAAGTTTAGTAGGTGTTCGTTCATAATTTCAAGATTCCTTTTTTTTTTTGTTTACCTTTATTCATAATTTTAGTTTGCAGATTAACAGAATAAAAATGTGGTTAGTGTTTTTTTTTTCCAATTTGTTTTAGTTATGTCACTGTTAGTTTTATTTTTTAAGACATGTTTAATGAATCAGCTGTTATATTTGTCTTCTTTTTTTACTCATATTTAAGGATTCTGTTCGTTCATGAAATGCAGATTTGTTACCGTTTTCATTTGTTATCGTTTTCATTTCATTGATAATTTTGGTTGCAGATTATCCTATCAGAAATGCGGTTGGTATTTTTAATTTGTTTTAGTAGTGTTTGAGTAAGATTGAATTTTTAGAAATGTTTCAAGAATCAGCTGTTTAGTAAACTGAAATTTTTTTTTTTTTTCTAATTTTGTTTTAGATATAATTCGTTCTTAAAAATCCAGATTCGTTATCGTTTTTATAAGCTTTTGTTGATAATTTTAGTTGTAAGTAGTAAGAAATGCTACATGAATTTCCATTAAACTTTTACATTTATTTTTTTATCCTATTTTATCATATTCTCTCAAATTTTCTTTTATTTGTCTTAAAAGTTCCTGCTTTACTGCAACTTATTCTCATTACTCTGCTGGTAAAAGCATGACATAGAATAACTAGTCTGGAATTTATTTATTTTTTTCATTTATAATTTTCCTTGAATTCTTGCTGGCTTCAAGTAGTATTTAAATTTCCTTAGAGGTATTATCCAATATTTTATTACATTCCATCTAAAATATAAATTTTCTTAGCCTTGTAATCTCTAAAATTTGAAAATCATGGTTTCTTTACATTTCAGTTGAGTACAGAAGACCTTCTATATGATAATCTTATTTTTATTTACCTTTTTTTGTTACATATTACAGAATAAATGTGATAGCATTCTAAAATATGAGTTATATTACTTTTTTAAGTTAGATTTTATTCCAGACAAAGGTTTCATGTTTTAGCATTTTTAGTTTTGTTTGCTTTTAACTTATTTAAATATGTGTTTAAATTTTTAAATTTCTGGCTTCAATAATACTGAGTATCAAAGGTAGCTAATTCCTGTTTGTTGTAGTAATTACACATTATTTGCCTTTCAAAATGTTTTTAGCTGAATTAATACCAAAATTAAATTTTGAACAAAAATTAAATCTTTAAATTTTGAACTATCTAAATAGTTATAAGATTAAAGTTTTATTTTGTGTGTAAAATATAGAATTTGGAATTAATAGTTACAATTTAGTTGCATATAATGAAAAACATTTTTAATCATCTTGGAACAAAAGGGACGTACATTTAACTAAAAATATAAATTAACTGTCTTAGTTTCATGTTATTACTTAGGTTAGGTACCTAATATAGGAAATGCAGTTATTGGTTGTACATGGTTCAAAAATAAAGCAGAGTTGGCATGGTATTAACCATGTGAGTTTTTTACCAGTGTTTACCATGGTTTTTACCGTCTTAAGAAAGCCTGTTTTTCCCTTGGCTTTATAGTCTATAAACTGTTTTTCCACTAGAGTTTTAACTGTTATGTAAAAATTAACATATTTTTTCCCATCCTCAGAAAAATTTATTGTTTTTATTACTTCTGTCTGCATCTTAAAACGCACATTTAAAGCAGTACTGAAACAATAGCTTGAAAGATAAGAAAAATTGTCTTGCAAACATTGTAGTACAATATCTGATCATTTTAAGAACAAAATGTTCTAAAAAAATTTCTAAGGATCAAAGTTGTCCTGATATTCCTAATAAAAAAATTTATCTGAGTTGACCTTTTTTTTATTTTTTTCTATTATAAAGCTATTATGACTCCTCTATAATACAGTGAAAGCTCAATAAAATAAGCATGGCAAATTATAATATTCTCCTCAAAATTATAATATTAAACGTAAAGAAATGCATGTTTATCAGGGTCTGTCCAAGCCGAATTTACTACCGTTTAGCGGTACCTCGACAAATTCACCTTTAGGAAAAACGGTAGTTTCACGAAATACTTTTTCTCAAAATTTTATTTTTGCATCCCTTAAGAAAATATAAATCCATATTTTTACCATATTTTTGTGTTGATTTTTTAATACAATTTTTAATTTTTCACAAATTATGTCTAAATTTTCACAAAATAGGTATCTCTCAGAAAAACCTAGACAGACCCCTGTTTATAACAAGTTAATAATTACTAACCTTCCAGTATTGCAAAAAAAAAAAAAATTCTGTTTAAGGAAATATCAGTTTTTGATGTTTAAGTGAACAATATTACTGAAAATAAAATAAATAAAAGATCTTTTTTTTTTCTGATATCAATATACTGAAACAAACTTTTTTTTTTCTATCAATCTTGAATTGAAATGCTTATAATGCAAACTTATGTCGGTGATCAAGGATTGTCTTAATCCCCCATAAATTCTGCTACACTCTTCAAAAATTTGCACCTTTTGTCTATCATAATCGATTGTGTTAATTTTTTTCCATTTTAATTGCTAACCTTTGAGATCAACATTTAGTGTTATTGGACTCAAAAGCCAATGCACTTTATTTCATTTTTTTCCTTGCAAAAACTTATGTTTTGGCAATTTGTGAAATTATTTGAGTTTTAATGAAGAAGTACTAAGGAAAGCATAAAATCCCCAATTTTATATCCAAGCAGACTGTTATGTATAACTTTTTTATTATAACTTAGGAGATAGCTTGCATCATATCACTTGTGGAATAGTTAATTAACAGCTAGTATACCTAGATGTATATAAATTTATACATATCTAATAATTCTGAACATTAACTACAATTTGGAAATACTATATATTCCTATCCACCTATAAGTCACAAACTAATATATCTGTAAATAAATAAACAAGGGCTAATAGGATTGTCCCGGTTTTTACTGGTAAAAACCCAACCCTGAAATAAACAAGTTTACATCTATTTTAAAATGACCAATGATTTGATTTTGTCAACTGAAATTGCAAAAAAGATAAACCTTGATTAATTAAACAATGTCATCCCAACCAAACAAAATTATTAACACCTTTTAAAATTTTCAGCGCAATTCTGTAAAAAAATGGGCTTACTATTTCTGCTCAAAACATGAATTATCCTGCAGTGACATAAATTATTCTGTGATGTACATCACAGTTTTGTACACTTTCTAATTTAGGAGAAATGTTAAGCATTCAAATTTGTTTTTGCACTTGTTATAAGTTTTTTTAGGTATATTATTGAAAGAAGAGCCAAGCTTGAAAATTATCTGGCTGGTTATGGAAAGATATAAATTTGTTTGAGATTGTTTTTCTTAGATCATGATTTTTAAAATTTTGAGATAAAAAAAATTTTCAGCATCAGGGCTGCCACAGGGGACTAAAATGCAACTATTTTCAGCATGAGGCGACTATGGCAACTTTTTTTGCCTGAAAAGGCTAAAAAAGCAACCATTTTCATTAAAAGGAGACTTTTCTGTACTCTTAGCAATGTTTTTTAGCATAAATTGGGTTGAAAACCTGCGACCCGCAAAATCTTCTGAACACACTGACTTTTTTTAAAAATAAAAAATGTAAAATAAAAATAATTTTTTTGAATAATAAAAAAATTAAGATTGCAAATTTGAGTCTTCACATTTTAATGCGTTCAATTTGAACAGATTCTATCTCAAGTCTTTCGTTTCTTGATCGCCTTTTCAACGGTTATTGCTGCTATGAAATTCAGCATGATTTTGAAAAACTTAATTTTTAATATGATATTACGATGCATGAATTTAGAATTTGGGTATTCACTTTTCACAATATATATATACATATATTTGTTAAATCAATTATTGATAAAAGGGAAAATTTCTTAGAAAAAGGGTTTTTTTTTTTTTTTTTTTATTATAAATGAAAAAGTATTCTTTGAATGAATTTTAGTAATTAAAAGTATTTAAATTTCTGCAAATATGCTAATTTTTTTTATAAAAATTTTGTGCTAGAGCACTAACGTTTATGTAAAAATTATCATATTTGCCACCAGCTTGACTAAATGAATCATGGTATATGACAATTATATCATTTAATAAAATTTTAGTCTTATTTTTGCTGAATTTTTGTTCTTATTTAGCAACTATTTTGTTCATTTTTTTTTCTGTGGCAACCCTGCATTGCACACTATTTTTTTTTCTTCATATTAATATGACAAATTAAAACAATCAATTGAATTGTTTAAATAGTTTAAAAAAAAATAAAATACCTGCTTGAATCATGTGATTTGTCCATCCTATGTTTGGTATCAAATCCAGTTTGTCATTTAGAGTATTTTGCAAAGATGTCTGGAGGTATGTTTTGGATACCAGATATTCTTTTTCATACTTCTGTATTAATCTGCAAGATTTAAATTGCATATTTCAAATATTTATTATAGCTGTTCTGAAATGTTGGTCAGTTAATCTTATAGTATTTTCAGTCTTCCTTAGGAACTGTCATTTAAATGTTTGAGTCTAAAATTTAACTAAAAACTTTTTTTTTAAAATTTTGATTTTTGTTTGAATCTCTAAATTTTAACCTTCTGTTTAGTCTTCAGTAGATTTAATAAACAACAGCAAGTCTAGTTTTATGGATAGTCCGCTTTAGCCCCGGTTTGGATTTTATACATACATAATTGTTGGTTTTTTAATTTTTTTTACTCTTAATCTAAAGTTAACAAACTTGTTCAAAGTTTTAACTGATTTAAGAAATTGAAATGTTCTGTATGTAATTATATTATGCAGTTAATTTTTATAAAAGTTATGTTGAGAAAATATATGAACTAAATTAAAATTATTGTTATTAATATAATCAAGATGCTACATATTGATTTTTCAATGGTTTTACTTAATTTTGTGCACATTTATATTGAACAATGTTTAAAACAGTTATATCCTCATAGATCCTATTATTTTCGTTACAAAACCAGCTGGCAGAATTTATGAACTTATGTTTTGTTTGTTTGAATAATTATTTTTATCTACTTGCACTACTATCCCTGGCTTTTTTTTCAAAATGTTAACTTTTGCTTAAAACAATTAGAAAAAATTTCATCTCATAAATAACTTAATATTGATAGTTTTTACTTTAAGACCATATATTTAGTATTCAAATCAGTAACCAGGCCACCAATTAAAAAAAATAATAAAAATTTTATGACAATTTTAAATTGTGAATGCATAGAAAAATGAATGAATCACTTCACTTAAATGCTATGAATCAATAATTAATTAAAAAAATGTAAGTAAACATTTTAAATAATATTTCATTGAAAATTTAATATATTTTAGGAAAATAGATTAAATCTTAATTTTTCCTATAAATTTTTACTTTTACGTTGTAAAAACATCTCTCCATCACTTATATTTTTATAATAACTTAAGTGAGACTGCATATTGTAAGCAAAAACATTATATTTTAGAACCAGAATTCTTGATTTAAAATGTGAAAAATGTGAACTAAGTAGTGAAAACTAGAAAAACATTTTTTTATTTTAAGATCTATACTTCTTAGCTGAGATATATATTTTTTCTAAGATGTATTTGCTCCACAATAATTTAAAAACTTGATAGATATTGTTTGCTTTTCGTTTTCATTCTTATCATTATTGATCATGGTTTCAAAATGAGTAGACACTGTATAAGTTGAAATGAAATTTGTTTCTGTAATTCATTATATTATATATGCATGATGCATAGTGTTTTTTAAAGGTGCTTATTTTTTATTTTCATTTTTTAAAATCCCTTGAAGTTGCATTTTTCATTTGGTGATTTTAAAAAGTCCTTTTCCCTTTTTGAAAATGAGATTTTTTCTTTACCATGTTTATTTCACCACGTGTTATGCAAACGTGTGCTTTTCACATTGTTCTTTTCAATGTTTTCACAATTCATTCAACCACAATCCATTTCGGCATACCGTCGGTCCGTAGCCTATGCTAGTGCCAATCATTTGAATTGTTTGATGAAATACTTGCGAGTCCACATGTGTGTCTACTGAACAGCGTTCAGTGAGACTATTGCACTTTCATGTGCAAATCTGCTGTAGTTTGTAATACATTCTCAATTTCTGGCTCCATTTCCCCGTCTGTTATCAAACCGAAATATTTCTTGATCATTTTTTAATGTCTAATATTATCGAGAAATGAGTTCTTTGAACAGAAAAATAATTTATCTTAAATGAATAATAAAAATACTTAAGTATTAGTTTAGAGCTTTGTGAATACATTTATGGCATGCTACCCTGGCTAAAGCGATTTAAAACGCTAAGAGTCCTTTGATAAAATAATTTTCCCCACTGATTGCTACTGACATGATTAAAATAATTATATTAAATGTATTTTGTGTTATCATTTTTCGATTTAAGTTCCTGATTATCCAGTTTAGTTACCAGTTGAAATAGCATGACAAATCAAAACCATGAATTGTTCAAGACAAATAGTAAAAAATTTATATCGGAATAAGTAACATCTAAGAAACTTTTTTTTTGTAATGTTTCAACTATTGAGATGTAAAAAAATATTGTAAATGTAGCGTACATTTGTATTAATTAGGAAATTTTTTTTTTACCTTGGACTCAAACTCATATTATCACTTAAAAATTTCAATGCATCTGATACAAAATCCTAATATTTTTTTTTGTAAACATTTTTACACAAACCAACAGTATGACCAACAAAACTGATAATCGAGAGTTAAATTTGTTAGATTGAGATTTATTTTATTCAATTTATAACAAAATTTAAAATGAAAATATTGCTTTTTTATAATTTTATTTTTTAAGTTTTATCTCAGTCCACTTTAAAAATGCCATCTGCTACCCACTGTTGGTCTAAGGCCTTTTTAACTAATGTTTCATTATATTTTTAATCAGTATTTTAATTTTGTCTAAAACAGGTGTTTGAAATATATTTTTATTTTCGTAAAAAAAAAAATTTTAAAATTTGCTATTTAACCTATATAAGGAAAGCTCTATCTTTGTCTAAGTGGCTGAATGCAGCCGACCCTTATGTGGTCACAGTGTTTTTCTGCTTGTCAACCAAAAATTTTAAAACCTAAAAATAATATTTATAAAAAAAAAATTTATATTTTTTGATCTAACTTTGAAATAAAAACATAATTACAATTTTAAAATTGCTGATTGTATGGTACTAATTCAGGCTTGTTCAAAATAAATATTGTTTGAGGGTTTAATTATTTAAAATTAAAGGATGTAAGTAAATTATGTACTAGTCCAAAAAAATAATAATAATTTTTTTTCCATAGAAAAAATAGTAAATGTCCTGTTAAAATTTAATTTTATTGAAAATATAATATGCTAAACATTAAATGCTTATTTCAAAGATGTCAATAAACATAATTTTTTTATTATCAGTTTTTTTTATAGATAATTTGTTTTTATTACTCTTAAAATAATAAAATTATTATTCACTTTGACCTTATTCTATAAAAGGTTGTGCAACCTTAAACTATACAAAATTAGTATTAAACCATGAGAGTAAAGATAGATTTCTAATGGTAGATAATAAATCTTACCGCTGAATTGTACTTACCTTGTAATATTGATTATGTCTGTGACATTTATTTTGATAGTGGTGATGGTTGACTGTATTGTATCAGCCATTCGCCTTAATCCCTGTAATGTAGATTGTAGAATTTGAAGATTTGCCACTGCTTCTGTATTGGTAACCGCATCAATTGGCGTCTCAGGTCTTGTGTGGCTAGCAGTATGTCCAAGACTGCGAAATTGTTCCTCTATCCACACTTTAGTTAATAGTTGGTTCTGTTGCATTTTATCCACATCTTCTCTTGTAACGTCTTGTAAAGTCATAATCTACAAAGAGATGTTAAAAAACTTTGTATACATTAAATTAAATGCACAGATGTCTTATGTTTATTTTATTTTTTTTCTAAGGGAATTAAAAATTCAGTCCAGCATTATTCTAGCTAAGGCGACTAGAATAATTCCCTTGGCAGCAAACTTCTTCAACTTATTACTCTGCTACTTATGTTATTATTAAGTCGGAGGATTTGTTCAAGAAAAAGTTGAAATTCATCACTTCTTTACTAGAAAATTATACTAATTGATAGAGTATTTTAGCTCTAAACTCAACGGCAATGTTAATATATATATATATTTAATTTAATGTCTATATTAAAGAAAACTATCAATGTACCTACTGCTTTAGTGTTTATTTCACAATTTGTTTCATTAAATTATAGAAATTACAATTTTGAAAGATTTTTTTTAAATTTTTACCGTGAAAAGACAAATATGTGAACATCTCTAAAAAAATGCTTTATTTTGCAGTAAATGCAATAAATAAGAAGCTTAGTTCCGAAGATTTTACAACTTTTGTCAATATCTGCTAAAAACTAACGAAGCAAATAAATATCAATCCAAATGATTAATCTAGCATTTATCAGCATGCATTTTCCTCATCGAAGTTTGATCCTTATAATAGTACTATGAGAAAAAAATATTCTCAATTAAAAAATTAAGTATTTGAATAGCATATCTTGTAATTGTTTCCCATTGAACTGATTGTTATACAAACTTGTGTAAAATTTTATTGTCGGTGCAATTTTTAGGAAGAAAAAAACCCAGCCTTTTGTGCCTCTTACAAATTAACTCTGAATTTATGCATGAGTGCAATTAAATGGTATAACAATGAGTAACAAACTGTTTAATGACGTAAAATTGATATTGCCCATTATTATGCTTATATGCTATTGCTTAAGTGAATTTTGTGTAATATACTACATATTTTAGTACTCTATACTACATATTTTAGTTTTGATTGTATTAGTCAACAGGAAAAATATTTTACTTTTTATTTTAGTTGTGGTTGTCAGGTCTGTATAATATGCGGAAGGAAAATTTGTCAAAATCGGTGGAAAATTTTTTCTATTACTGAAAAAAGAAAAAAATAATTTCAACGCTTTTTCTTACCAATAGAAGCGCATTTTAAGATCAAGCATCATGTTTCGGATTTTTACAGCTTTATATGAAACATCAATATATGTTTTCACACAATTTTAAAATTAAATTTCGAAATTCATACTCGCGGGATTTAAAAATTCAGGCTTTGAGATTCATACTCACACAATTTAAATAAATAAAGTAATTAAATAATAATTTTTTATTAAAATGTTTATACTATTTTGTGGATAAATGGCATCCTACATATTTTTAAAATCTTGCTTAAATTTCAGGTATTTTTTAATTTTTTAGTGTTTTTACACATAACATTTTTAGATTTCTAAATTCAGCTTTCTTTTCTTTTTTACCAGGCATATCCCTGGGGTAAGAATCAACATAAAGTGCTAAAATTTTTAAAAAAGTCTGATTTTTAAACCAATTCCGTCGTAATGAGGTGGGTGTGAAAAGGTTGAAACTAATTCCAAGAATTAATCAATGCATGCAGAAAGTTTTGATTTTGTGTTTGAAATTTTTTTTTATTTTTTTTATTTAAGTCTGGTTGTTGTTAGTATGTTTTCTCCAACCCATTGTTCTCATAATATATTTGTTTCTTTAGTGAAAATAAGCCCAGTGCATTCCAATACTGTTGTGTATTTTGCTATTTAAAAGCTTTATGGATAATTTAATTAAGCTCATAAATTATTTTTTTAATTGCGTGTAATTTAATTTTTTATATTTGTGAAATGTGTATTATATTTTTGTAAATTTAAGCAGTATATCTTATTACAGTGATAGTTTATGGGAACTTAAAATATGTAGATTTCTCTTCCCTGAAGAGCACTAACATGAATTTTTAGTTAGTATTTGAGTAAGCAAATAAATTGACAAATTTTAATGTTTAACCTTCAGCCAACAAAACTATTCACCACGTGTATCAAAAGTATAAATAAAATTAAGTAAACATTTTGAAAAAAAAAAGTTGATAAATATAGGCATTTTAATCTGATACCAGTTCCCATATTTCTAACTAGTTTATCTGTAGTTAATAAACTTGTGATGCCAAGTTTTTATGTTTTGTTATAAAAAGATTAATTTTGATTTCTTTTTCAGATTCTAAATGAACAGTTTTGTTTCCTCATCTTCTAATCAAAATATCCTCTGTGGAATTTTTATATAAAGTGCCACCAAAATGAACAAAGTGTTATTAGAGATTCCTAAACGCACATTATAGATTATGCCGAAAAAGTGTATAGCCGCTCAATGTAAGAGTAAAAAAGGAAGTTCACGGCAGGTGAAAAGCAAACAGGAGGCGACCACCAAATATTTAAGAAACAGGACCGTTGTTTCTGAGAACAAGGTCACTAAACCCAAAAAAGAAAAAATTTTGTCAAGTGCAGTTTCTTTGAGTCTTTCTCGTTCCCCAATTATTACTCGCTCTAAAAGTAGGAGCATTGCTTTGCAAAAAGTAGAACCTGCTACGAGCTCCATGGACAGTGATTCTCCGGCACCTGTTGAGGATAGCTTGAAGCGAAAGCATTTTACAGGTGAAGAGAATAAATCATTAGGAGAAAGCTCAAAAAGTGTTACAAAAGAAGTTAAATCTAACTCCAAAGCGAAAAAGCTTAAAAAATCAAATATGAGCAACAATTCAGATGCTCCCAAGAATGAGTTGAATGACCCTCCTTCTATTTCTTATGAAGCAAATGATCTTCGCTGCAATTCTAATGAGGTAAGATCTCCTAACATATCTGGGCGATCTGTACCGGAAAGAAACGCCGAATCACAGACATCATCTAAAAACACTAATTTATCTGCTGTTAACAAAAATGTCTCAAAATCTAATTTGTCAGATAGGTTAACTTCAAATGATAATAAGTTAAGTAATTTGGATGACAATAATGATTCTTTCTTTAATCCATCTTTTGGAAATTCAAATTTTTCTGAAGGTGAATCCCCTGTTCCAAATTTGACTTGTTACAATGAAAATGACATGTCAGTTGAAGCAAAAATGCAAAAGTTTGAAACCTTATATGGTAAAAATATATCAGAGAGAAAGCTTATAACAAAAAGTGAATTGCAAAAAAGTCTTGAATCAGCAATGCAACAAGCTAAAAGTTGTCAATCTAATGCTATTATTGAAACACCTTTGGATAGTGAACCAGGTGTGAGTGGTACACATGATCTCCACCAAGTCTTAAAAATAAAAATTGAGAAAGATGAGGAATCTAGTAAAGATCAATGTAAATTCAGCAAATCTTCAAATTTAAGAGATAGTAGTAGTGATACTGAGAGTTTATTTAAGTCACCTGTGTCTGGTGCTAGTGGGTCATTAGGAAGTGCTTTCCATGGTATAACAATTAAACAGGAAGTTGAGATGCCTGGTTATGAAGAAATTTCCAACCCATTTCGTGGAAGACGTATTTTACTTCACGATGATCTTGATGGAGAAACTGTTGCTCAGGGTACTAATACAGCTAGTAATTCTAACTCCCGGCATACAACAGATGCTGCAGATTCCATTGATGGAGAAATAGGACGTTTGCAAGCCTTAATGGACTCTAGACGTATACCTCTTAGTTTATTTGGTGCTCTTGAAAGTCGTATGCAACAACTTTTCCAGAAGTCTATGGGAACCGCTACCAGCAGTAGAGCTCAGCAATTAGTGCAAGAATTACAATCTGCAGATGATGATGAGCATCAACTCCAAGTTCTTATTGAAATCAGTCAGTTGCTAGTCATGGGAAATGAAGACACTCTGATAGGATTTCCTACAAAGCAGCTAGTCCCACTTCTTATAAACTTGTTGCTTAAGGAATATAATTTTGAATTAATGAATCAAGCTTGTCGTGCTTTGACTTACCTAATGGAAGCATTACCGCGATCATCTTCAGTTGTTGTGGAAGCTATTCCTGTCCTTTTGAATAAAATACAAGTAATTCAGTGCATTGATGTTGCTGAGCAAGCCCTTACCGCCTTGAAAATGCTATCAAAGTGGCATAGTAAACCCATTTTGCAAGCCAAGGGTGTTGCTGCTTGCCTTATATATTTAGATTTCTTTTCTATAAATGCCCAGCGAACTGCTTTTGCAATTATATCAAACTGTTGTCAAAATTTAGTGCTATCAGAATTCAGTCTTATTCAAGAATCTCTCTCCACTTTGAGTGAATGGCTAACAAGACAAGATGAGAAGTCAGTTGAAAGCATATGCTTAGCTTTTGCTGGACTAGTTGAAAGCTTCCAGAAAGATCCAGATAGCCTTTTACAAATTGGAAGCAATACTCTCTTGTCTAATATCCAACAGCTTTTAGTTCTCTCACCACCGATTATCAGCTCTCAAACTTTCACTAGTGTAATTCACATGTTGGCACAAATGTGTTCTGCTTGTTCTGATATTGTTGTCTTCCTCTTGAAAAATAATTTTTCTGAAACCTTAAAATATTTGTTAGTGGGATCATCTGACAATTCGAAAAATATTGAGCTAATTCCTCGAAGTCCACAAGAACTCTTTGAGCTTTCATATCTAATTTGTGAATTGATGCCATGCTTACCTCAAGATCCTATATTTAGTGTTGACGCTCTGGTTGTTGAAGCTAAAAAGAAAGTTGCTTCTAGCAGTACAGTATTAATGGAATGGCGTGATGAAGCAGGTATTAGGCATTTCAGAGAGAGGCAAGATGGTGAATCTATTGATGAAGCTCAGTATGGGAAAGTCCGTCTTTATATTCCAGATAAAGCCTCATTAAATGTTGCAGAACTTCATTCTATGGAACAATTTGACTCTGATCCTTCCAGTAGCAGTGCACGACAACCTCGTTGGTATGTTAGAAATTCTGCTGAGAAAACTGCTGCTCCTCTAAGAGCTGAATTCTTTGATGATAATGTTGATTTAGTAACAGGAAGCATTACAGTATTATTTCCAGTACTTTATGAAATGTATTGCAGTTCTGCTGGTTCAGCAGTGAAAAACAAATGCATCAGAGCTTTACTTCGAATGATCTACTTTGCCCCTCCAGAAGTTTTAAAAGCTGTGCTCAAGTACCAAAACATTGCTAGACATGTAGCTTCCATGTTGGCATCCCAAGAATTCCGTAATGTGATATCAGCCCTTCAAATTTCCGAAATCTTAATGTGGAAACTTCCAACAGATTTTAGAGTTCATTTTGTTCGAGAAGGTGTCTTGCATGAAATTAGAGTGTTATCTAAGATTGATGTGAAATCCTGGCAAATTGAAAATACTCCTGAATCCAACTTGCCATCAACATCTAATCATGTCACTCCTGGTCATACCTCTAACTCAGATTCATCTGATAAAAATTCTCATAAATCTGAAGGGGCCCAGTGTGGGTCATCTTCTTCACATTCTGTATTCAGTGCATCATCTTCACCAGCTGCTAAAGAGGATGAATCTTCTAGCACAAATGTTGCTTCAAAAATCAGAGATGTTTTGAAAAAGCGATATATGAATATTAAACGTACCTTTGGAGCTGCAGATAAAGAGTCTGGGGCCATGTATAGTTCCACCATAGCAGTTACCACAGAGAGTAGAGAAAAAATAAATACCTGGATTAAAGAACAAGCACAAAAATTTGATGAAACTTATTTTAATGTCGACATCATAAATTCACATCCAGTTATCAATGTATTAAATACTTTAACTGAAGCTGTGAAAAGCATGGAGTCTATGGATGATTGTGGATTAAAACCACTGAAAGAGATTGCTGAAATAGTGACGAAAAATGACATTTCTTCTTTTGAGCTTATTCACAGTGGATTAGTGAAAAAACTCATGGCTTATCTTTCAACTCAGCAAGGAGATGACTTACCATTTGGGTCCAAACCACTTGAAGATCGTTTGAGAACATTTCTTCACGTGTTTATAAACTGTCCTCGGACCATAAGAGAAGAATTTGTCTTAGAAAATATCAATACAGCGCCTCTTTTGAACTTATTAACGAAACTTGGTGCTTGTGTTAGTCACTTAGAGCAGTTTCCAGTTAAAGTTTTTGATCAATCATCGATAGGAACCACTGGTAGACCTGGATCTAGTATTGTAAAGTTTTTTAATATGCACCAGTTAAAATGTCTCTTCCAACGCCACCCTTCCTGTACGAATCTTAGGCAGTGGCATAGTGGTCCAGTTATGGTCGATCCTTTAGCATCGATTCAAAATGTTGACCGTTATTTAGTTAATCAAGGTTATGGTACTATTAAAGATGATGATGAAAGTGAAAGTGATTTAAGTTATGATGATGATAGCTCTGATGAAGATGGGGGTTTAGTTGTGGCTGATATCAGAATGGATCATGGCCATGGAACTCCAAAGTTACAATTTCTGATTGGTAAAAATGTTTTGCCTTATAATATGACGTTATATCAAGCTGTTAGGCAATATGGAAATGCAGACTCTCAGAGCTCAAACTCTCAGCACACTGATGGAGAATATCCTGTAGGCTATGCATCAGTTTGGTTAAAAACTCACACTCTTTGGTACCGTCCTGTTCCTCCTGAAGAGGCTGAGAGTGTTTCTGCTAATGATGCCAGTACTAGCCATAATAATACTGGGAAAAAGAAAAGCTCTAGTCGTTCAGGTCATACTAGCAAAAGCTCATCTGAACGTAGTAAATTGTCCAAAGACAAGAAAGATTCACTGTGGGAAAGTGGCACTGTTCCTGAAGTTGTTTTTCCTACAACTTTCAGTCCTAAACTGCCAGGTCTTGACACTATTAAAGATCCATCTTTAGAAGTTATTTATTTGCTTAGAGTTATACATGGTTTGAGTTATCATTGGGGATTGCTGTATAAGAAAAATTCTTGGGCATCAATCATACCACAAACTGCATTTGTTAATAATGATTTGACTCTCAAAGTTAATCGCCAATTACAAGACCCATTAGCTATCATGACAAGGAATATACCCCCTTGGCTGTCTCATATTGCTTATAATTTTCCATTTCTTTTCCCATTCGAAACCAGACATCTCTTATTTTATGTTACTTCATTTGACAGAGAAAGGGCATTGCAAAGACTTATTGATACAGTTCCTGAACTTACAAACAGTGAGAAAATAACTCCTAGATTAGACAAAAGGAAAAGAACCATATCAAGGAGCAGCATTTTGAAACAAGCTGAAACCATTCTGCAAGATTATGGGGAATCTAAAACTATGCTGGAGATTCAGTACAAAAATGAAGTTGGGACAGGATTAGGGCCAACTTTAGAGTTCTATGCTTTAGTTTCTAAAGAACTGCAAAGATCAGATTTGAATATGTGGCATGTTGTGACTTCTTGCCCTGAAGGAGATTTCTCTACAAATTATGTCCACAGCCCTACAGGTCTTTTTCCTATGCCTCTATCAAGAAATACCAGAAGCAGCTCACTTACCAAAATTTGTAATAAGTTTAAATTGTTAGGTAAGTTTTTGGCAAAAGCTATAATGGATTCAAGGTTAATCGATATTCCTCTTAGCCTTGCATTTTATAAGTGGATGTTAAGCCAAGAAAAGTATTTATCACTCTCTGATTTACAATTTGTGGATGAGAGTCTAGCACAGAATATCATCAAACTGGAACAAATGGTGATTGAAAAGCATAAGCTAGAAAATGACAAATCATTGAGCTCGACCATAGTAAAAACATCGGTGTCGAAAATTACATTGGATGGCTGCCCAGTCGAAGATTTGAGCTTAGATTTTACCCTTCCTGGCTATGCAAATATAGAGTTGAAGAAAGGTGGCAAAGATGCTGGGGTTTCCATTCATAACTTAGAGTGCTATCTGAAACTTTTAAAGCACTGGACCATGTTTGAAGGTGTGTCAAAACAAATGAAAGCTTTCAAAGAAGGATTTGACTCTGTGTTCTCTTTGAACCGCTTACAAGTTTTCTACCCTGAGGAATTGGCCTTTATTTTCTGTGGAAGTGTGTACCACCAGTGGGATGTTCAAAGCCTAACTGATAGCTGTAGAGCTGACCATGGTTATGCACTAGACAGTCAAGCAATCAGATTCCTGTTTGAAATTTTAAGCAGTTACAATGCTATGCAACAAAGACAATTCATCCAGTTCGTCACTGGTTCTCCAAGACTGCCAATTGGTGGATTAAAATCCCTCTCCCCACCTCTTACTATAGTGAAAAAGACATCTGATGATGATTCCGATTCCAATAACTACCTGCCATCTGTAATGACTTGTGTAAATTATCTTAAACTACCTGATTATACTAGCATTGAAATAATGAGAGAAAAACTTGAAATTGCTATTAGTGAAGGCCAACTTTCTTTCCATTTGTCTTAATAGATAGATTGTCGGACATAAGTGCAAAAGCAATTGACTTCATTTTAAGGACCTGAAATAACATTTACACCTAAGGACTGATATAACTTATTGAAATGCTAATTTTTCTTATTGTAATCTGATTTATTTTTCTCACTGTACAAGGATACTGGAGTAATCACATTTTTCTATTGATAATCTAAACTTTGAAATAGCATGTATGCTCAAAAAATTAAATTTTGGATGTTGAGATCAGTAAATAATATTTTACTGCTATCTTTATTGAAATATCTGATTGTATGCATTTAATATGATAGATTTCTGTGTCTGCAATTAACTAATTGCATTTATAGAAATGAAATGTGTAAGCTCTAAAATTTCATTTATTTATATAGTTCTAAAATATACTTTTTGTGTTTTAATGTTTCTGCTTCAATTATTTCTTATTCTTTTTAAAAATTCATTATAATTTTAAAGAAAAACAACGCTTATTACTTTGGTTATTTAATGTTATTTATGAAATTATGTTGTATATAAATTTTAAGCATTAAAATGTCACATTTTCAGAAAATTTTTATCTTTATGTGATAGATTTCTATTTCTGAACATTTTAATTTAATGAATCTAAATTTTCATACCTGATTTCAATTTGTCTTATTGAGTTTTTTTGAACAATTAAGTGCAGTATCCGAAATTAATGGTCTGTTACTGTTAAGATCTATATCAGACCAACCAAGCAACAAATTCTGTCAAATGAGTGTAAAGAGATAAGTTTTTCACTTTTTGGTTTGTGTTTTTGCCACGAAATATTTAATTTTAAATATTTTCAATTTCTTTAGTTTTATTGTCTAAATTCATTTTTTCAATTATAATCTTTTTCTTTTTAAATAAAATTTTTTTTAAATATAATTTTAAGGTAAGTATGTGAGATTTAACCAGTTTATTAAAACATAAAATTTAAATTTATGTAAAGCTTTAATTACAATTTTTTCAGTATACAAAAATTCAAATGAATTTGTTAAATTTTTCTTCTTTCATAAACATCTTAAAATGTAACTTAAGGTCAATATCATCTAACTCATCTAAACATGCTAAACTTATTGTTTATATTATGCTTTAATTGAAATTTTTATCTTTCTCTTACTTAATTAGTATTATATTGAAGCTGCTTTTTTATTTTTCAAAATTTAACATTTAAACTTCTATTATGTAACGTTGCTATCTGAATTTGGTTAGAATGCTCTGTAAACAAAAAAAAAATTAAAGTGACATATTTTTAATGCTAAATATTTTTCAAAAATTTTTTTTTTAGTTATTTGTCTTATAAATTTTTAAGTAGTGCTATTTAAGTAATCTAGTTTGATCATTGTAATATTTATGAGCCTCAATGTTTATTTTGCTTTGTTTGTTATTTTTCTCTTCGTTTTTGTTTTTCTTTCCTCCTTTGGATTAAGAATGTATTTGTATGTTATTTGTTATAGTTATTTGATATCGACACTTATTATCCGTTCTGTTTTTGGAAAAGAATTAAAATGTATTGGCAGGATTTGATGTTCATTCTTGCATACTTCATTTGTAAAATGTTCATTTGGAATAAAAGTAATGCCAAATATTTTACAAGTGTGCTAGTGCTATTGTTGTGTGTACTCTGTGTTATATTTTAGTTGGTAGTTAATTTAATTTTACCAACTCAACTAGAATCTAACATGGCGTTAATTTAAAATCAAACTTCTCACTATGCAATATTACCTTGTTTTGTTATGTGTCTTTTTCATAACACTATGGAAAATTTTTAGTGGATGCTCTGAAATTTTTTTTTTTTTTATTTGTAATATTTTGTGTCTGTCATGTTGGCTGAAACACAAGAGCTTTTGAATTCAAATTACCTCTTACTGAGGGATGCAAACTGTTTAGAAATGTGATTCATTTATATAGCTCAACATAATGCTGATATATGTGTAAATTAAAATACTGTATTGAAAATCTTGTTTTTTCATTTGCTTTTTTATATTCCAACTTCCTTGCAGTACCCAAAATGTGTCCCACGAAATCCTAGCATTAGGTGAAATAATTACAGGGCTCTGAAAGTTAAGATATTTTTCTAAACCAATAATAATTATATTTATATCCAATCCATAATCAGGGCGCTCCCACTGGTCAGGGAATTTATTTTAACTTTAAAAAGCAGGAAAAGTTGCATTTTTTTTGTTGCAGAAAACCTGGAAAATTCTCTTATTATACCTGGAAAAAACCAGTCTTATATAATTATCAATAACAGTAATTAGTTATTGAGATTCACTTTAAATAATTCTAACATTTATTGTGAGTAAAAATTTCACTTTTTCATGAAACTTTTCCCTTATCATTCTATGATATTTGCTTCTAAAATCTAATATTTGACATTACAAATAAAAAAAAATTGAAAGTTTTCTGATGGAAAAAAAAAAAAAAATTGCATGGGATTGATAAAATATATGGATTTCCATTGAAATTTGCCCAATATGCCTGGAAAAGTCGGGGGGGGGAGATTTTTTTGTATGAAATTGAGTGAGAACCCTGATAATTTATTCA
The DNA here is from genome assembly GCA_949128135.1 of Parasteatoda lunata. NCBI lineage: Eukaryota > Metazoa > Arthropoda > Arachnida > Araneae > Theridiidae > Parasteatoda > Parasteatoda lunata. The sequence continues at coordinate 56,759,304 of OX421978.1, read as the reverse complement.
GGAAATTCAATTATTATATTAAATTATAATACATCTTTTTTGAAAACCATAATTCAGCTTATTTTGTTTTTGCGTATCCATACATCAAGAACAAATTCATATTAAATTGTTTGTTTCTGATGATATATATATTCTTTTCATAATGCCGAGCATGTGCATAATATATAATTCTTTTCATAAAAAAATTTTTATGAAATTAAGTGGGAGCCCTGATAATTTATTTAATATTTCGGTTTATATCTTAATTGCAAAATAACGATAAAAGGAGCAAAATATATTTAAAAAAAATTAACAATGTATTGAATAAATTATAAAAATGGTATGTGCTTATAAAAAAAAATTCAATTATTATATCATTAAATTCTAATACATTTTTGTTGAAAACCATAATTCAGCTTATTTTGTTTTTGCGTATGCATACATCAAGAACAAATTCATATTAAATTATTTCATTCTTCACATTATTGCATATATTCTTTTCATAATGTCGAGGTTCCGCCAAAAGAAGCTCGAGCCTTTAGAATTCCATAACCGGAAAAAAATGGAGAACCGTTAAGGTAGAAAATAAAATTTTTTTATTTGGTTCCTACTACGCCGAAGTGAAGGATTCTGATGAAAGAACATTTTTAAGTTTCTTCAGAATATCGGGAAAATTAAACTTTTTATAAACACTAATGTGTGTATGTAGAAACATTTTGTCAATAAACCAATGAGATTACATTTCGCATTGGCAATAAAGAAATGAAATCAAAAATAGCGGACAAGTAAGCATACGTGCATTTACAAATTTCTTACTGATAATTATTTTCTTGCGTGGGCAACGAAAAATTGAAACTCTGCTATAAGCAAGCTGACCAGAAATCGGAAATTACAGGTAGACAGTTCATATAAATAGGCAGCGCTATATTTTTGTTTTGATCGTACTATTTGTCCTTCACTTGTATTTAAAAAAGGTGTTTCTTCGAATAAATTAATATAATTTTTTTTTTTTTTTTTTTTACAATACTTGGATATGTCACTAAGAACGATGACTGAATATTCCACTGTCCGCTTCACACTTTTTAAAGGGAAAATAGTGGTGATTTGAGAGAGAGAAATTAATATTGTGTGAGGTTTTGTTTGTGATCTTTTTTTTTTTTTTTACGCGGAATAGAATGAGACCAATAGTTTAGAAGCTAAAAGGGCTTCATGTTTATAAAAGTAGAGTTTTGTACTTATGCATCTGACATTGCTATCTAAACAAGTGATGTTTTATTTCCTACGCATTTTTCCTCGTCTAATTGAATGAGACCAAACACGAATCAAAAGGGCTACTATTTCAAAAGTTATGTATATATAATGTACTATTTTTTAATGCACTTATTATGAAGAAATAACTTAGACTATTCCTCTTATCAACTCGAATTTTTTCTCATTCGATTCGATACATAAAAAAAAAAAAAAAAAAAAAAAAAAACTTCCAACGGAGAATAAACCCCACGCAAAGTAAAAAATTTACGTTTATCAAAAGTATTTTTTGCGCAAAGAAGAGCACGCAATTCTTGAACTATTAACTAGTGAATAGTTTCATTCGATTCGGCCTAAAAAATGCATAGGAAACAGTGTTTCGCGTGTGTAGATAGTTATATCAGATGAGTACAAATATGAATTTTTATGTATGGGTACACACACAAGTACAAATATATATTTTTTTGTTCTTAAAACCCTTATAACTTTTAAACTGTTAGTCGGATCATCTCATGATTGGTCTCCTTCGATTTAGCGTGAAGAAATATATAAAAAAGACTACACCAGATTACATCTATATTGCTTTTCTAGAAGAAATTCAATTCTCACCCCCATTTCCCGCAAGAAAAAGGAGGAAGTGTACTGAGAGGAATTTCCAGGTATCATTTATAAGGACATTGTTTTCTCTAAAAAAAAATATTTGCTATTTATTTTAAGAAAAAAAATCTTTTACTGGACTAGCCAATTTGTTCTAGTTCAATAAGGATGTAGAGCTATATTTTTGTTTTACGATGCTTTACTATTAACGAACTTAATTATTATTTTGGTTTTTAAGCGAGAATATTCTCCCTTAAGTCAAAATTTGGAGAATGATTGAGAATTTCTCCTCATATATGCTTGAAAAAAAAAAAAAAACTTTGAAGATAAGCTATATTAGAGAAAATATACACAAAATCTAAATTAACAGGGAAAAAAAGGGATTTTTTATTTTAGTATTATTTATTGTCTTCATATTTAAAAGAGGAAAAACGATTTTCAGCAGTTAGACATAAATTCAAATTTTGCATCAGAATCAGATGTACTTGTAAACTCGGCCATACTATTGTTGTTTCCTGGCTTTAATAGTTTAATATTGTTGTACTACTAATGCTAATTTTCCACTTCTTTCGATTGACAATCGATTTCATTTCGCCTAATGTATTGATCCATAAGTACTAAAACTTTGTCCTATTGTTTCTGTTATGAGAGGCATAGTTAGTATTATAAGTGCAATTTTATCGAGTCCTAGCTTTTCTCGTTTCCACACAATCGAGTACAGTAAAACCTTTTATTGTGCGGTGGATAGGGACCGCATAAAAGAAATCGCACAAAAAAAAAATCGAAAATTTTATAAATTCTTATATGTAATAAACAAGTTTGTACGATATACTACCGAAAACTTTTTTTATACGGTTAATAAGGACCGCATAAAAAAAGTCGGACTTCGAAAATACATCAATGATTTATGAAATAGATGAGAGAATGCTTTCAATTAAATTGGACCTAAAGAAATTGTAAAAATATTTAATTCTTCATTGTACATATACCTGGAGAAGTTTCAAATTATACATTAAATAGTGGAATCGTCGGCCTTTTTACTTTCTTTTCGCTATAATTATTCATTTTAAGGGAGTACTTATGTCTAAAAATAAAATAAAAATCATTAAAACTACATATAAATAGAAACAAAAGTAACTTATTTATTTATCTTTAATCTCACTATAAAATGAATCCTTAATCACGTGAATCGTGTATAAAACTCTGAATACGAAGCGTATACTGTTCTCGCGTCAAGCGACAATATGTACGTAACTGACTCTGCCTTGTCAGGAGATTGTTTAAAATAAATGAACAGAGCATCGCGAAGTCCAGATACATCGTTGTCAAGGAGGCCACGTAATCAGAGTTCGTCCACAACATGTATCATTGATAGTAAACATAAACTGGTGCTAACGCCGATAAGATTCATATACCGCATAAAAAAAATCGCACAAAAATAAAATCGCACAAAACCAATCGCACAAAAACAAAATGGCATAAAAAAGGACCGCACAAAAAGAGGTTTTACTGTATAGTTTTCTTTTCATTTTTCAGAAGTGGAGCAAATGGTAAAAGTTTTTGCCAATTTTAGTAAAGGTTTCAACATTTGGCCACTTTGTTGGACTCTATTGTGATCAAATTTACCATCGGATTCAACAAATCATGATCATGAATCACGCAGCCAAAATATATTTTCATTTTGAATGCAAGTTTACTGATAAACTTGCTAGGGATTTCAAAGCATATTCAAAATAGGTCAGAGTTGATATTAATAGAGTTTTAACAGACATTTTTAAGGAAATGATCGCAGAGTGGATGGAATAAAAATTGGAGCACTAAAATTTGGACGGAATAAAGTACAGAAAAAATGTAGTTTAGGAACATAAAACACACGTTTCAAAATTTTGTGAAATGTTTTCGAAAAAATACCGATACATTTTTTATTTCTATTATTATTATTTAATTGGTTGGGTCTCAATATACCACCATTATTTAACAGTTGTATAAACAGTTCGTACCCTAATTTAATTTCCTCGACTACAGCGTCACCTGTGAAGCAAAATGCCTAAACCTATAGATACAATAAAGTTGCCTTTTTTCTGGAGAATCCGAATCTGCAATAAAAAATAAGAACTCATATTTGAAATTTCAAAGTTTCCCCAGACCTCAACCCTGGGGCTGGAATGAAAGATCGAGGTTTGGTATCATTGGATAGTTTTTAAAAAATATTCTATGCGTCTATTTTCATTTTTTCCCGATCCGATGTCTTAGTCCTCGAAAATGCATAGTAGCTAATGTGGTTCATTGTGGTTGCGCAATTATTTCTTGTTTGTGAAATATTACCGTGTCTAATTTTATTGACATTTTAATTTTTTAAGTCTGGAAATTTTATTTCTGGAGTTCAATGGGTTTTCTCTCTTACCTTTCTTGCGTCCCCTTTAATATCTTCTAGTCTTTGTGACAATCGGGCTTCAGATCTGTCAAGAGTTGCAATCAGTTCTTGCCTCTGAGCTTCCAACCGTGTGGAGATTCTCAAGACTTCTTGAATACGTGAACTCTGACGCTGGCTTTCTGTTTCTATTGCATTCAGTTGAATTTGCATTTGCTGAATTGCTGACATTACATTAGAGTCTAAAATAGTTTTACGAAAAGTCGACTTAGTTTCTAAGTAAACATGTTTACAAATTTTAACGTTGTTGTATTTTCAATACGTGAGTTAAATTGGTGAGAAACCGACACTTTTGTCAAGTTTCTCTCTTGACCATAGGTTTTTACAGGATTTTCGTAGCTGGGTTGGTCAAAGTTTTGGAACATAAATTTTATCCTCCTCAGATCTAACGTTTAATATATTGGACTCAATTTGGTGTAATCTTATCACGTAATATTTTTTATTTTTACATATGTATTCTTTAAGGCTGTTTTTCGAAGACTTCGTCTTAGGATGAAAGAATGCGTTTTTGCGAATAATATGCTATTTTTATAAATTCTGTGAGTTTGCAATTGTTACTCATGACTGTGAGGTCACGTTTAGCCTATCTGAAGCCAGCGCTGTCTACGCTTATTTTGAGAATGGCGCAAAACTTCAATATGGAGAAAAGCTACAGTTTTGTGAAAATGAAAATCGTTTGTTGTTTAATTTTTAATCATGTAAAAACTTACACCAATGCCTGGGCTCTTAAAATTTTTTAAAAAACTGAGAATCAGGCAATGGTTTTGATAACTTTCATCTATGTGGAAAAATATCGCCAATTTGGCAATTTTTAAAAAAGTTCAATAACTTTTAAAATATCAAAGTTATTTGTCTGTTATAAATGTTCTAAAGCCCAGATAATTCTTCACGGCAAGATTATATATCTTTATATATAAGAAGAGAGTGGAATGATAACACATAACCAATCACAGAAGACTTCTGGTTAGTAACGCACGAAACAGCCAATCAAAATTGAGAACGCATGTGTGTGAAAAGGTAATAATTTTTAATAATGCTGTCAAAAAATACACAATACAAACTGACCTCAAATAAAACTGAGAGGATTTCGAATAAAATAATTAAGAAAACTCTACTATTACGTTTATAAAAAGGAAGATTTATTAACTCAACAACAAAATTATAACATCGCCATTCCAAAAAAAAAAAAAAAAATCTCACATTTATTACGTAAAGCTATAAAAAGACCAAACGATTATTTATGCAAGCGATTATATATGGTTATTATGAACTAAACTTTATGCAAACGATTGTTTATGACGTCATTAGATAAAAGTGTCATTAACACAATATTATCCAGTGTTTATTAATAATTTTGAGTGGCAATGTAAAAAGATAGTTGTTCTATAATAGAATGTAAGTTTTATAATAGAATATAAGTTTTATAATAGAAGATAGTTTCTATAATAGAATTTAAGTTTTATAATAGAATGTTTGTTTTTATAGAATGCAGTTATTTATTTAAAATTCCAATATATTTTAATAGCTTTGATAAATCGGGTAGAGTTATTGCAAGCACGAATCATCACTCTTTAAAGAAACTATTTACATTCCAAATTAACAAAATATATTGAACAGAGTTTATTTTAAAAAACTTATATCTTTTATAAAAAATGGATCGCCGTGAATATCTTAGGCGGTATCAACAGCGACATACAGCTGAACATAATTTAGCAGCATAAAATCACGTGGAAAATAATCGTAATGCTATCAATACGCGACAGCGGATTATAAGTTTATAATGCTGATAATAAGCACCTCTAACATTTTACAATCCTCTTACATTCTCTCTATGTGATGTTGGTGCAGAAAAACTGCCAGCTAATCTCAGGGAAAACGACTTTAATTTTGTTCGCGAAGCAAACAAAAATGTCATTGCGTAGCAATTATCGGGGGTTGGCGAGCGGTAGCGAGCAGGGGGCGGAGCCCTCTAGTATGTATATATATATATATAAGTATATTCTATACTTATATATTATATATATATATATAAGTAGTATTAGCCGGGATATAGGGGACGGAAGTGAAAGTCAAGGGATGCTTATTTCTCAAATATGTCGTAATATAATTCGCATTATTATAATATTAAATAATAATAATAATAAAATGAATATGTTTTGAATATAAATTAATTTATAGCGGCAAAAATTTCCTTTATATGCTTCTTAGATTTAAATTATTTCATTTGTAATTTTAAGGAAATTTTTTATATAATTGATAATATAATGTAAATATGTCGTTATTCGTTTTCTAATAGAAAATAAAATTAATTCAAATATTTTTTCATGAGATTAAAAAATACGTACTTTTATATTTTAATATAATAATTAAGTTATATTAGTTGATAAAATTATAAGTTTAAGGATGAAGCAAGTTTATTAATGTATTTAAAAATATGATTGAATAAACACCGTATATTGTTATATATTAGTTTTTTTTAAATAAATAATAATGTTTTTCATAAAAATAAATAAAAAATTAATAAAATCTATATTCCTTTTATTAATACGTGTTGGAGTTCTTGCAAAACTAAAAATTAGGTGCAACCAAAGCCATCTGTCCAGTTTTCACGACCCCTACTTGTCGCCGGACTAAGCGCAGGAGGTTTTCGTAGTTTTCTTCTTCATATAACGTGGGTGCTCACAAAGTCCTCTTCGAAGACATGTATTGTCTCAAGATCAAGGAGTTCCCTTGTCTTCTGGGTTCAAAAATGACAAGACTACATTGATAGCCGTAAATTCGAACGACGGTGATAAAATCAAATCTACAATTGTTAAATATCTAATCTTATAAAATAATATTCATTGATTTAAAATTAATATACCTTTAATTCTAATGCTTTTAATATTCATAGTACTTAATAAACACAATTTTTATTTTAATATTGAATCAATTTATATATATATATATATATATATATATATATATATATATATATATATATATATATATATATATATATATCAATTTGTATTAATTAATATTGATTAGGTTAATAATAATTGCAGTCATTTATATCAACTATATTTATATTAAAAATAACTAAAATGAAGAGTTATTAATATATATTCTCTTTCTAAACATTTAAATACATATGGCGCCATTAGAGTAAAAGCATGTGCATGATATTATTTATTTATTTATATATAATTTTTTAAACATTTTCTAATTTCCTAGAAAAAAATAGTAAATATTTTGACCACTAGATGGAGCCGAATATACGAAATATACGAAAAAATAACTATCGTTGCCACTCTCAAAAAAAGTAATAAATGAAAATAATATAAAAAAACGAAACTATATTAAAAGCAGAAACCGAAACTAAATACTCGGGCGGACGGAAATAAGTACACGGGCAGAAATATTTTATAATTTTATAACCGTCGTTGAACAGCCAACCCAATTTCATGGGTTTACGACTACTAATGTTCAACTCCGTAGCCTTGTAATTATGAACCAATCCAGAAGACAAGGAAGCTCCTGGATCAGTACCCCCAGAGGTATTGATTTGTTATGGAAACATGGAGGACTTTGGGACTCGACAGATTTAACGTGCATCAGTCACCATTTACTACACGGGGAGTCTTCGGCCGGCGAGGATCGAACCCACGACCTCTTGGACATGGGCCCTGCGCCCTACCGACTAGGCTATCCCGGCCTACGGGCAGAAATAAGCAACTTCCTGTCTATGACATATTTTCGTCCTCCAACCGAGCATAAATAAGCACCCCCTGACTTTCCATGATGGTGTCACTTCCGCCCCCTATATCCCAGTTATTACTACTTATATATATATATAGTTTAAAATCATCGCATTGCTTCAAGTGTAAAGTACTGAAAGTATGACTTTTTTATTTCCCTTGGTTAAAGAGCCCTCTATATTCTTTGATAGAGCTTCGATTAACAGTGTTAAAAGGCCTTTCCTCTCCCAACCAAACTCAATTGTTAAAGGGGTGTAGAAGGGGAGGGAAAATTCTAAATATGCTTTTAATTCTCTTCATTAATTTTTCATAAACTGATGAGGGACACATGTAAATACACAATCAAAATTTGAGATATAAAACATACGATTTTTCTGATTTTTTAAATAATTTTTTCTGTCAAAATTTTGCCAATGCAAATCTGCAATCAACAATTTTTGAAAGATATTTAAATAGTTAGCAGCTTTTAGTTTTTGATGAATATCTTCATTTTTATGCTACTAACGTTCAAAGAAATTTTTATCGTAATCCCAATTGGTTTTCAACAATTTAAGTTGCAATAAGATTAGATTTTTAGAAGTTTAAAAAGTGAGAAACGGGTAGTTTTAAATTACTTACTCAAAACCATAAATTGCATCTTTTTATTGCTTTGATGTCTCGAGGAAAAATTCATAAAAGTTCTAAACATTATCATCCCCTATTCCTCCTTATTTAATAAAGTAATCCCTTTACTTTCTACCTTTTTCAAAGGGTATTGTGCTATCTATTAAAACTACATCATCAAAAGTTCGAAAAAAAAGAAAGAATATCGAGAAAACACAAATTAAAAATTAAATTTAGATTAGAATTCAAAATGGCGCAGGTAAAGGCCTTATAAGAAAGCGATTGTCTGTGTAAAAATGCAATCGGTTTTCCCACGTAGGTTAAAATTTTAATCACAATGAAAAATTTTAAAAAGATAAATTTGATTAATGGACAGTTTTATGGTACATTATTAACTTATTGTTTCAGTCTAATGGATTTTGCTTCATGAAAAAATGAAAAAGAAATTAACTACAAAGGAAACGAAAAGAAATTTCCTAAAATAAGCAAAAGAAAAAAATTGCTGAAAAGAAATAATTTAAAAGAATAGAAAAAACTAAGTTTGTTAATTATATTTTTCTAAAACTTTGTTTGTTGCATTTATTAGTTTGATTTATTTTAAACAGTATATTAATTGAAAATCGCTGTCATTGTTTAAAGCTGGTGTCTCAGAATTATCAAAAATTTGAGTAACTGTGTCGAACACAAAAGTAAAAGTGCATTTTTACTTAGTTTATTCTATTACTTTATGGTTTATTAATTATATTATTTTTTAAGATGTTTTGTTACCACCGCCTTTAATATATGTTTTTAAAATTCATGCCAAATATGGAAAAAAAAAAAAAAAAAAAACGAAAGGGGTCTCAAATTAACATTTAAGGGAGAGAAAAAAAAACAGCGATATCAGTTTTTATCGAATTACTAGTAATAAGAGAGAGAAAATATAAAACATTAAAATTAGTTTTGTTTTCTGCTGTAACTTCATGGCATTTCTAATAAAAGCCTTTATTATTTTTCAGTATTTTGGAAAAATCAAACAAATTTTCATATTTTAAGCCCTATTTTAATAGTGATCTCATAATATTTTTGTATTTTCCTTGCCTTTCATTATTTATTTACATTTTTAATATTAATGTGTACATCTTTTTTATGCCGGCAAGGGGTCTAAGAATATATTTAAAGGTGGTCTGTGAAAAATCTCGTATATTTGAATATTTGGTATATTTGAAAAGTGATTCTCGTATATTTGAATATTTGGTATATTTGAAAAGTGATTCTCGTATATTTGAATATTTGGTATATTTGAAAAGTGATTCTCGTATATTTGAATATTTCGTATATTTGAAAAGTGATTCTCGTATATTTGAATATTTCGTATATTTGAAAAGTGATTCTCGTATATTTGAATATTTCGTATATTTGAAAAGTGATTCTCGTATATTTGAATATTTCGCATATTTGAAAAGTGATTCTCGTATATTTGAATATTTCGTATATTTGAAAAGTGATTCTCGTATATTTGAATATTTCGCATATTTGAAAAGTGATTCTCGTATATTTGAATATTTCATGTATTTGAAAAGTGATTCTCGTATATTTTAATTTAGTAAATTCAGATTCTTTTCCCCTTCTTATTCAATTCCTACTATTAGTTCACAATCAGTTTATCAGTGTTAATGCAGTTTTTTTTTTTTTTCAAATTTTAATTCATTAATTGAATAGGGATGAGCGAAAAACGAAATGAAATTTTCTGATTGGTTAAGCGTTAGTCATTGTTTTAAATTTTACTATAAGCGATTAAGTTTTTCACATATTTTAAAACTGACATCAGTAATAATTTCTAACTTATAGCTCTATTTGAACAAAAAAATAGTTTATTGTATCCATTTAAATATTTAATTATTTTATATTCGCTATTCGCGATCGCAACACTCGATACGCCATCTAGCGGGAGACTGTAAATATCGTGCATTAGTTCCCACATAACCATTGGCAATGACGGACGCCATTTTTTTAGCATAAAAAAAGAAGCAAAATTTCCCTAAAGAAAAGGTAAAACTTCTTGAAAAAACTAATCAGAACATGCCAAACATTGAAGCAGAACACGCCAAGCATTTGAAGAAAAACTTCTCAATATTTTTTACCTTGCGGTAAAATAATTTTTCTGTCTTCAATTCATTACAAGTTAAAATGAAATCAACATTGCTTTCGTCATTCCAATGAATAAATGTGTTCCAATGAATTCCATACAGAACTGTAATAGTTATAGAATATTCTTCTTCTTCATAGAATAGTATATATTTCTGTATCTACATAATTCAGAAAACAACAATAAAGAATAATCCGAATTACTTGAAAAAGTATCTTTTGTGCTGATTATAAAATTTTTTTTTATCGTTTTCTTGGTAAATGTTTTTTAGTTTTGAAAGAATTTCAACTAGAATACTGCTATTCTGTTTTTAAGCTACATATTAAAATTCATATCGAGATCTTACAATTATAAAATTTTGATGTGTGGTATGTTACCTAAAAGTAATGAAGGGATAAACTATGTATATATTATTTGAGAATAAAGTTTTCAAACAAAAAACATATCATTTTGGAATTCTCCGGACTTATAAATCAGGTAAGTGTTATGATTTTTATAATAAAAAATTTGCTTGTAAATAATTTTTTTTCTTACTTGATGATCGTTCTCTACAAAATGGTTTTTTTACGTCTGATTAAATACTATAAGAATTAAAAAAAAGAAACAAAACGAAAGTTTTTATTGAAAAATGAGGAAATTTTAAAATCGTTTTTATCCTAAGAATTCTTTATTTTACGTTTTTTAGTTTATAATTTTTTGATAAAATTGTTGTCAAAATACTTTTTTTGAAAAATTAAATGGTATTAAATTATGTGTTTATGTATACTTCTTGCATATTCTAATATCTGAAGTAATATGATTCAGAAAAGTATGGAAGAAAAATTCGGTACTTACGTATTAACCACAGCTACAGATTTGGCAGATTTTTAAGTGTCGCCAATCTACACTTAAAAGTTTTGGAAAAAATCTTAAAATGAAACACTTTGCTTAAAATCAAAGTATTCAATCGGATTTCGGTGGAAAATGGGCCGATATAGAGTTTAGCATAAATTCAAAACAAACTTTTCTCTCACCTGATTCTATAGCCATTATGAACTCTAATAAATAAGATTCAAAATGAAATAACATTTCCAAAACGGACTTTTACTAAGATAAAGTTTCATGTTATGGACATTGGTACATTTTCGTTATATTTCACTCTATAAAATATTTCGCTCTTAAAAAAATAAAATTGCATCTAGTTTTGTTTTTGGCAAGTCCCAAAGACGCATTTTCGTAACACTAAAAATGGCGACAAAAAAAGAATAGTTCTTTTTTTGTTTTGTTTTTGTTTCGTAAGCATTCTTTACTTTACGTTAAAATTTAAATGAGCCTTTCATGTTATACCATTAACTTTAGTGAAACTATTTCTCAGGCATTAGGTTTGAACTTTTATAAGAATATACCTATTTTTTTCTCTTTATTTTATTTACAAATATTTTTCCGATGTGTTCTGGATGTTCCTTCTCTAAAAAAAAAAGGAGATACCATTTTGTTTTCGTTTGCATAAGAAAGAAAACAAACATTTTTCTTTTTTAAATTTAATCAGCCACAATAAAGATGGAACGTTACAATGCTACATTAAAGACGTCTCCAGTGTAACTGAAGGACTGTTCATATGGAAATCGCAGGGATTCGGCACATACAACAACGCCCCCTATAGTTCGTTGCGATCGGGAATCAGATAAATTCAATAAAGAACAGTACGAGGTAGCACGTGTGGTTCACGTCACCAAATTTATACTTTAATAGTTGTTTGATACCACGCGCCTTTTTTTTTTTTCAATTCCTACTATTAGTTCACACACTCTCTCTATATATTTATATATCTTGTTTAAATTTTTAATCGTTAATAAAATACTTTTTATTCCTACATTCAAACTCAAATAAATATTTTTAAACTTGTAGTGGATGGCACTTGATGTTAATACAGTTTTTTCAAATATTAATTCACTAATTAAATTTAATTAATTAATTTTAGTTTATATGGGAGAAAATTTTTTAATTATTTAATAAAAAGTAACTAAAATAATTTTTTTCTTTGTTGATCTAAGTAGGAATTGACTTTAAGGCGTTTTTTTTCCCTTCATATTACATGTTTTTCTAGAGATTATTCGGCTTTTTCATATTTTTTCTCTGGGTTTTAATTTTTTTTTTGTCTTTTAAAGTTTATATTTATTTGCTTAAATTTATTTTATGAGCTTACTTAAAATTGTGTTAAGAAAATACTGTTTTAGGTACATTGTGTAGTGCTCTCACCTTTCTGATATTATGCATTCAATTTGATGTTCCCTTTTGTTGAGCAAGAGAATAAGCAAAAAATTTTAACATTCAATAGATAATTGATGATAGTATTTAATAAATATTTCTAAGAAACTGAAGCAGTAAAATGTACTTGATTAAGAACTTCATTGGTTTCAAAAATTACCCTCTTCATATTTTTTGAAGCCAATGGAGTTTTTGATCAAGTATGTTTTTGATTAATTTGAAAGTATGGCTTGTTTTGATATACGTTTCAAATTACGTTTTTTCCCTTTTGTATTTTTCATTGCTGAAAATGATTAAAACTGCAAAGAAATTTGTCTCTGATTTGCTGTTTTATGCAAATAATTATTCTTGTGTTTTGTTTTAAAATAATTAAAATGTGAAATGTTCAATATATTACCTATAATTTTAAATGGACTTGTACGATTTTTAAAATTTTTTTTTAAGATTTTATGGGGATTATTGTTGAAAATAATTTTTAGTGTCCCGAGTGGTTGTTAAGGATGTATGTTTGTCTAAAGTAAAATATGTTCTAATAAATCTCTGATTCAAAATTAAATCTTAGTAAATTAAGTCTTTGTAATCTTTAAATTAAATCTTTTAAATCTTTGTATATGTAAATTAAATCTTATAACTTTTCCTAATTAAAAATGTCATAAATTTCCTATGTTGATCTCTATCCTATGAAAACTAATATTTTATTGCAAAATCAGAGCAATTTTTGTACTTAAAGTAAATTTTTTATTTATCTATTTGTAATCTTATAGTAAATTTTATATCTTAAGTCAAAAGGTTTGTTTTTTTAAAGAATATTACAAAAAATAATTATTTCAAAAATAAATTAGTTACTATTCCTAAAATGTATAAAATTCATTTCATTTCAATATCTACTGAACTAAAATAAAAATAAATTAACTGTTTTCTGATTTAAAAACATTTTTATATTGCAAATTTTTGTATTTCCCAAAACTGTTTTAAAACCTTTGTGAAAAAAAAAAAATTTTTTTTTCCTTATCTCGTTCTTCCTCTTTTTTTATTCAATATTTTTTCTCATACAATACATTTTATTTTTCTTCAAGTTAATGGTTGACATGAAATAGTTAGGGTGCCGAGTTTTAGATAAAACCTACTATTAGGTCAAAACTAGATTTAAATTCAACTCAATCATCAAACCAGTTCGTTACTATAGCGACTGCCAATAAAAAGTCTAGAGCCGGGACTATTCTCTTGATTGCCACATAGTACTTATTCCTGTATATATATACATGAATAAGTACTGTATATATATATGTATATATATATATATATATATATATATATATGTATATATATATATATATATATATATATATATGTATATATATATATATATATATATATATATATATATATATATATATATATATATATATATATATATATATATATATATATATATATATATATATATATATATATATATATATATATATATATATATATATATATATATATATATATATATATATATATATATATATATATATATACAACTGCCAATGTTCAATTCCGTGGCCTTATAATTTTGAACCCAATCTAGAAAACAAGAAAACTTCTCGTTCGTGACAGAAATTTGCTTTCGTTGATTATTTTGTTGATGAAACCAACCCGCAGTTACGTTACATGTAGAGGAAAACCACGAAAACCTCAACCGGTTAGCACGATGGCAAGGGGACTCTAACCCGTGATCCATCTATCACTGAGGATACTTTACGTCAGCACTGTGGTGGGTGCGAGCCGGGTGCGGATTCCTTAACTACCAGCCATCGCTGGGATTCGAACTTGGGTCACCTCAACGGGACCATTTTCCAAAGTAAAAGATATCTGTTTTTAGTACATGCTTGACCTCTTTTAAAACATTATATGTTGAGTTTTGAATCGTTCAGCAGTGTTATTTTCAGCATCTAATATAAGACTTTGATTGTTCCGAAAATTTTATTACTATACATTTTTAAATACATGCAGTGCGAAAAAAAAAAAAAAAAAAAGAAAGAAAAAGAAAAGAAAGAACATCTTAATAACTTATAATCACTGATTTTCACGTATTATTCACATGCAATCTAATGATTTGAAAGAGTAACCTTCTTGATCCTCAAAATATGGGTGGCATTAACAATCTGGAAAATATTGTCGACACAGTTTAATAAAGAGCGCGATCGAGAAATTTGATCCTTTAGTCTTTAACTTTCTTATATATATTTCGTCACATCAAGGGAATTTTTTAACTGAACTAGGACACATTTCCATCAAAAATAATAAAGCTCGTTTATCAAAAGGTCCTGTCCTTTTTATAATTATTTAATTATTATTTAATTGAATCATGGTTAAAAAATTTATAATTCTTAGGTATACAAATTTTTACTTTGTTTTAAACTAATATGCTATTTAAAACGTCTAAAGCAAAACTTGAATGAAATTCACCATTTTTTTTTTTTTTTTTTTTTTTTTTTGAAAGAACTATTCTAATTTTGCTCAAATTTAAAAAGTTTGTCATTTAAAAAAAGTAATTTTAAAATTGTATACTTTAGAACTAAAAGATTCTCTTAATAATAAAAACCAAGATATAATTATAAAAGAAAGAATATAAATTGTTTTTTTTTTTTTGTTTACAAGGAATTGCGTATGGATAAACGAGTTGTTTAATTATAAGCAAACTGTTTTATGCTTCATTTAAATATTTCAAGTTATATGGCTAATACGCATGAAGTTATGAAAAAAAAAAGTTAAAAAGTAAAATTAAGGGCTCTAAATTTTGGTCGTTTTTCTGAAACTATGAGGACTATATTTTTCAGATTACGGCCGCTATCTATATTAAGAGAGAGTCGACATCGAAAATTTGGATCTTTTTTAATTATTTTTTTAAACCATTATGCAATCTTTAGTAATTTAGTTGACTAAAATTATATAGCTGATGTTGGCCTTAAAAATTGGTCTTGGATTAAAAGATTATAAATCAAGCCTTGAAATCATTTTAATAGGTGCAAAATTAAGTATAATAAATTTTAATATAAATTAGTATTTTGAATCTGCTCCGAAAAAATTCCTCAAAATGCTTGTTATTTATGCAGATATTTTTATACTCCTTTTCAAAAATGAAGTAAAATCAGTATACTAATTATTATTTAATCGAGGAAAAAACGAAAATTATATTGAAATGTGACAAAATCACCATTTAAAAAGGCGGGTGAACAAAAATAAAACCTGTTTGATTGCTTATTGTTGAATCTAGGAGGTGTTTCTAATCATTGTTTAGCCACTCTTCTCTGTTGCTTGCCATTATTCTGCAGATTTATATATTCTGTACACCCACCTTTCTTAATAGTGATTCGTAAAGTTTCAATAGCCTTTTTTTTTACTTGCTTAATTTGTCACCCCTATTTTGTGTACTTCTCTGACTTCATATTCGCCCATATAAAAAATTTCACGCCGTGGTGGCTCAGGGGATAAAGCGCTCCCCTCCCAAATAGGTGAAGCGGGTTCGAATCCCAGTGATGGCTGGTAGATACGAATTCCGCATCCGGCTCGCACGCGGACCACTTTGCTGACTTAAAATGTCCTCAATGGTAGACGGATCATGGGTTAGAGACTCCTTGCTGTCAGGCTAACCGTGGGAGGTTTCCGAGGTTTTTCTCTCTATGTAACACAAATGCATCACAAAGTCCTCCACGAAGGCAAATTTCTCCCAATACTTTTTTCAGAAGCTGGATTGGGTTCAAAATTACAAGACGACGGATTTGAGCTTTAGTAGTTGTAAACCCAAAATTGGGTCGGCTATTCAACGACGGTTTTAAAATAAAGTAAAAAAATATTATTTTTAACGTGAAAGTTTTAAACTTAAGGCTAAATTTAAACATCTACTTTATGTATTATCATATAAACTTAATGCTAAAATTAAAGTTGTATTTTTTGTATAATTATGTAAACGTAATATAAAATTTAATTATATAACTTATAAATAATTATGCCATCTCATTAAATTAATTTCTGCTTAATGTAATTTACATGGGAAAATAAAGTATCGTATCTCCTTACCTCTTTGGCGGTTTCTTGTTGAATTTTGTTGATTTGTGATGACGAAACAAATGCAAGAAAATAACCAGCATCTCAAAATAAACTTAATCATCTTTGCATGAGGCTTAAAGCGACTACTTGTTTCAATGTGAGTGTATCTTACCAATAATTTAATTCGAATGCGAGATTACTTTTTTGCTTGTAGAACTAAAAAACTAAATGTTTCAAAGTACGGCCATCTGTTCTGTATCTTTAGCATGTAAGAGATATGCCACATTTTTAAATGATTCTACTTTGCGATACATCATGAGGGGGAGGCTGTAAAAAAAAATTTTTTTTTTCTTTCTTTCGTTTTAACTCTAGATATTTAAGATCTGTGAAGATGAAAGTGTGTTGGAAGTAATTTTGAATGTCATCGTAAGTTTAGGCTTTTATTATTATTATTTTTTTAAAAGGTCAAGAACATTAAAGTAGTGGGGTAAAAAATAAGAAAAAATGCTAGGGATATATCTTTTTAAGAATAAATTTTAGAACTGTATTTGGAAAAATCAGAAATTTTATGCATTAATAATTTTATAAGCAATTTTTTTCGATAAACGGTGTTACACGACTGATTTTTTTAAATTTTTTTATTTTTTGATATATATATATATGTATATATATAATAATTCTTTCTCACAAATACACTGCTACTTTTATAACTGTAGAGCACAGAAATGGTTAAAGTTTTGTTTTATTGTTATTCTGCCATACTTAAACAAGAGATTCAAATAACCGTAAATAATATGGTAATCAAATTGTTAACCCTGAGAAAAACCGCTTATTATCTGCTTTCACCTAACACAGTTAAACAACCAGAATTTTATCGCACCAACTAGGCGTACCTAATGAAGCCACTTAGTTTCATACAGTTGGGTATATATTATATCCGAGAGGGCTAATCTGAGGATCATAAATAGAAGACTTTTCTATCTTAAGCAGATTTATGGTGCTGCCCTCTTATTGTGAATGAGAGTATCGTATTTTAACTATCCAGGGTCACACATTGGGGAGTGCAGGACACTAGAAACTCTTCAGGAAATATCTCGGTGTAAAAGCTGGGACTCGAACTCCTGTTCTTAGGATCATAATTAGAAGTTCTATCACCAAGCAAGATTAAGAAAAAGCCACAATTTATATCCCTTGCACTTGAGGGTTTTAAAAGTTGTCAGAAATTTTAAAAATTAACCTAGATTTTTTTCCAGCAAGATGAAAATTATTAAAATCATTGAACATTTTTCAATTTTTGCAAATTTTTATGAGCTCAGATTAATGCAGCATTGAAATAGTTTGTTTTAGATTGAAAAATAAAATCACAAACATTTCTCATTTTCATAAAACTGTGGCCTTTCTTCATAATACTATCATGCTCTATCTTCAAAATTAACGCTGATAGATTGCGTTGTTGATTAAACGAACAAAAGATAGACTAAAACAAGACCCAACCAATAACAACAGTTGCAAATTCACAATAGTTTGAAAATAGCATATTATTTTAAATGATAATGGATAATTGAAATGTTGATGGATAACGTTTAACGTTGATTAACGCACTAAAGATGGACTAAACATGATCTAACAGCAGTAAATAACAGTTGCAAACTCACAGTAGTTTGAAAATAGCATATTATTTAAAATGATAATGGATAATTGAAATGTTGATGGATAACGTTTAACGTTGATTAACGCACTAAAGATGGACTAAACATGATCTAACAGCCATAAATAACAGTTGCAAACTCACAGTAGTTTTGAAAAATGCAAATTATTTGAAAACAATAAGGGGTATTTTATGTGAAAACAGAGTCTTGGAAAAACTGCCGTGGGCTAAGTTTTTCACATCCTTATAATTATGAAAATCGGGCAAAATGTCAGTGCGTACAAAAGCTATAGTTTTGTTAAAATGAAAAGTGGTTTTGATCTAATTTTTTGACATTTAAAAAATTATTCCAATGATGCATTGCTAAGAATCATTAAAATACAGAGAAGCAGGGCTATATTCATAGATTTTAACAAGTTTTTTTAGAAAAATCTTGCGGAATTTTTGATGTTTAAAAGAGTTTAATAATTTTTTTAAATAACTCAATTTTTTGTCCATTCTAAATCTTAGATAATTTTTTTACGGTAAGATAACATAGCTTGCTTCGAGTTAAAGTTTGATCGAAACTGTAGCTTTTTTATTTGATCGAAAAAACTTCGAAAAGCCCTCTTAGGAGTTTTTATATTCAATTTTAAAAAATTCATTTATGGCGCAAAATAAAAAATTTATTCTAAAAATAAAACTTGAAATCATTAAAGCGGAACTATCTTAGTTTATGTGACTATTATTTGAATGTGTATATGACCCATGACTATTATGCTAACTCTTACATTATTTTAAAGGCCTCTTTTTTCTCTGCATGAACACACATTTTAAACTCCTTTCCAAAAATTCTCAAGTTTTAACCTTAGAGTAAAAAAAAAAAAAAAAAGAAAAAAGAAGATGACATTTTTTGCAAATCAACATAGACCACTTTGCAACTTCGATCACCTCTTGACTTGCCAAAGCTTCGCCAGCATTGTGCTCATTAACTTGACACCGTAATGTTATTTTTATGTAAAACAATCCAGTTAAAAATAAACTAAAATTTAAAAAAAAAAATACAGTCTGAAGACTGTTGTGAAGAGGCCGATTCCGCTACAGAATTTTTAAGGTCGTAAAACTACAAAAATTTTTGCAGTTTGTAAAATGCAGTAATTTTGTAGCAGTACCAACCTCAAAAATTCTGCAGTAAATAAGTAATTGTATTGACCTCAAAAATTCTGAAATGAAATCGGTCAAGTCAACAATCTACAGAAGTGTGCAGTCTTCAAACTGGAGTTTTTCTTATAGTTTTAATGCAAAATATTTTTAATTAATTGATTTTTTTAATTATTAATTAATCTATTTTCAATAAATTTTATGTTTTACCAAATAAAGGAGTAATCTGCTGAATATGAAATTAATGATAATTTATGCAAACTACATGTGAAAAAGAATGTTTTGATTCATCATGATACTCAAAAAACTCGATTAATATATCAACTTTTCTTGCAATGGGTTTTATGTAAAACGTAAGTGTATGCATGCAGTAATAATTCAAGAATAATATGTATTTCTTTACTACCTAACTTATAAATACTATTCAAGAATATAAGTTTTAATATTTTAAAAAACTGATAGTGGTATAAATAAAAGTGAGATAATGGTGAAAAAAAAAAACATCTACTAAAACATGGCGTTAATCATTCATGAACTTCCGAAGGTAAACTAGTGTAAACAATAAACATTAGCTGAAGCTCGTAAATCGTCTGTGATTGGCTGCATGTGCAGACTGAGAAATGCAACAAACTGAGAGGATTCTGTTTAGCAGTTATGGGTAAAATGAAAAAGCTTATATTCCAGCAATTTATATCAGCATTACGTTTATATCCTGATTTCCAATTAATAGCATGAATAAAATTAAATAAATAAAATAATTTTTTTCCAAAAAATGTTTATTTGTTGAGAATTGTTAGGCGTTTTATTTCATGGCATAACATGATTAAACATATCAGCATAACATGATGAAAACCTGTAACATGATTAAATAAGGAAATACATATGGTAGTCTATAAATTTCAATGCGTTTAAACATATTCAAATTTCAGATATTTGTAAATTATTTGCATGATTATCATTATTAACGACTCAATTGACATAATGGTTATATTTAAGTTAATCATTTAATGTTGGATGGACATACAAATGTAAGAAATCAATGAGTGTTTTTGTCGTTTTACTTCAAGTGATTCAGCAATAAATGGTGTTTGATTAGAATATTTAAACTTGTGTGAATAAAAATTACTTTTGAATTTCTTAGTTTAAAATTACAGATGGAATTTTTTTTAAAGTTTCAAATTTTGTTCAGAATGGTCTATTGATATGAAAGTTCAAAATTCTTTATTGTTGTTCATATACATCAATAGAAAATATTGATTCTCCATGTAATGTTTAAGTTCAAAATTCTATATTGATATGAAAATTATTTCTTCAAATTACTTATGGTACATAATTGAACTATATGAAATGCCATTAGGGTGGCGTTTTTAAACTTGAGAAAAAATAGAAAATTGGATTTTTTAAAATCTAAGAAAAACTTTAAACTTCATAACGTAGATACGTTGTTATTTAAGTTAATATTTACATGCAATTACAATATTAAGTTAGAAACACTGCTAATAAGTTAGAGAATCCAATATTTCCATAAAGGTTGAGGAAAGCGTTTATAACGCTTTTGCACTCATAAATATAAAAAAGAACGTATAACGAGTAAATAAATTAGTCTTGTGACATAAAATTGAACTATAAACAATGCATGTACTATTTGGCAATGAGAATAAGATTACAAAGCTTTACATTATCGTAGTTAGCAACATTGCATTAGAAATTGTTGTATTAAAACACTTATTATTTGCTTAAGTCTTTATTTAGGACACTCTACTGCAAATCTTTCTTCATTCCTGGGTTCTAGCAAATAGTTCAGCAATAATAACTATATCAGTTATCAATAGTATAATGCTGAATCATAAATATTTCAAACATCATAAATATATTGCTGAACAATTGCAGCAGACAAGTGTATTCATCATCCATAATCAGTAACAAAAATTCATCTTTTTGCAAAGTTTGCTCTAGAACTGTAAATATTTGGCAAAATGGAGTTCTTTTTTTTTTATCCAAGATAACATTCAACATACAATAATATTTTTTAAGTCGAATTAGATATTCTACCTTAAAGGATGAGAGGACACTATAAATCAAAATAAGTAATACACATGTGTAACATCTAAAGAGTCATTCTTACGCACACATTGATCTGCGCTGAAATATAGATCTTTTAAACACATCTGGTCAACGGCAAATGTGGATTTCAAGAAACGTCTCACTCACAAACGAGGTATTTCAATCTGTACTTTGGGAAATTTGTTTCCATTACTGCAAATCTTAGTTATAAATAGGCTTTCAGTTAGTTTAAATGATGATTTTCGAATATCACATGGAGTTATTCAAACTCACATTTCTTTGCAGGATGACGGAGCAGTATGACTTAGAAATAATGTTAAAAATTCCCTACAAATCTATTCAGATCTTACATTTGAAATAGATCTTTAGCACAAAATTAATGTAATAGGCTTGCATAAGTTCTAAAAAGTGAATCTTATGCACAAAATCCGCTCACAAATGTAGTCTTCTCTAGTCAATGAGTAATGCCGGTTTGATAAAAGTCTCAATCGCAAAACTACTTCATTTTGTGCATTGTGGAACTCATTTACATGGATGACTTTTATACAACTTCAGTTAATTTAATTGATGATTTTCGAATATCACATGGACTTATCCAACCTCCAAAAGCTTTTTCCAATTCTCTTGCAGCAGCAATTGTTAAATTATCTCGATTCATACCTCCAATCACTTGAATTCCTAGAGGCAAACCTTTGCTGCTCATTCCTAATGGGCATTGGGTAACAGGCAGACCAAGAATGTTGAAAATGACGCTATAGCCTATATTAAAAGGGCGAAACAACATTTCCATGTGATATGGAGCAGTGACCGGGTAAGTTGGATATAGGAATATACCATCATCGCCAAGAAGCTCATTGAACTCTTGCAAAAGTTCGTCTCTCATCTTGAAGAAAGGCTCAGCTAACTTTGAATCATATTTTCTGATGTATCTATCCAAGATTGCAAGACATATAATGGGGAATGTATGCTTTGATTTACCAGCCATGGATTTAAGAACTTCTTTGCTGAGGTTTAATTTTTTTTGGTAGCCAACGATTTCGTTGCAGAGTTGCTGGTCATTAAGGGTCTCAATTACACAAACCCATGTTTCAACTGCATCTTGCAATTTTTCCTTGAAGATTTTCTGTGGTGCTTGCTCGCAGATGTCCTCGAAATGATTAACTGCCTAAAAAAGAGTTTAATATCATGTTTAGATTTATAAGCTCATTAATTATAAGATTTATTACAAAATAAACGATGTAGTGGAATATTTCGTTCTACGCTGGAAAGAAGTAAATATTATTTGAATCGCATAAACTAGCTTATTCAGCTATGTAACTTATTGTAAAGTTTTGATTCTTTCTTTGAATTTATCAATGTGATGTAAATATTTTTAACAAACCAACAACAATGATTCTAAATAGGCATAGGTGTATCTGGAGTATATAGTTCTTGTGATAAATTTGGAATCCTTTTAAAGATATTGTATTTTCTTCTATTTTTTAAGATGCTAAATAAAAACATTATTTTAAGAACGTAATCATCTTAGCTATATAGTAAAAGATTGTATTATATAAAATCAAAAGTTTTAAAAAAAACTACAAATCTAAATTTACCTAATCTTACATTTATGCGTATTTAAATTCGTCGTTGATTCGAAATATTAAGTCATTACAAAATACTTATGTTATTAACAATTAAAACAGAAGAAACAAAATTAAAAACACTTTACTTATTTAATGAAGCAAGGTTAAATTTCAAAGTTTTTCAAATATGATATTATGGTTAGAAAAATGTTGTTCTGAGAATTTTTTAAAAGGACAATAACACAATTTAGAAATAAATCTTCATCATTATTAGAAAGTAAACTAAAGAAAGTTGTTACTTGAAAAAATAATCATTTTTTTGCTAATAGAAGATGATAAAATTTTAAGAAGCTTCTGACTATACGTATTCATATCAAGTCAAATAAATTCTTGCGACATTTTTAATTAATTAAAGAGCTCAATATAGATAATTAACACCGATTATGTCAATTGCTAACAAAAATATAAAAATTAAATTGTCTGTTTTTGTTAATTCATTAAAAAAACATCAGTAATTAGAGAAAAAACATTAATAGCGATATTTATATGGAACTCTTCTTGCATTCAAAAGAAAAAAAAGACTTGAACTTTTTATGATTTTTTTTTTAAAAATATTAAATCGCTCAACGCTCTTGTTTAAATTGTATTGCAAAGAAAATTTCGGAAAAAAAGTCAAACTGGCTATTAAAAATTTGCAAAATACTTGTTTTTATAATTTTTCTAAATCTGTACATTGCGCTAAATAAAAACATATACACCCTGAAAAACTTTTAATCTAATGATCGTTTTTTATTTCCTGGATTCTAAGGACTCAATCTTAATGGTTTCAGGGTTTAAGCTTAAATATGCTAGTTAATAAGTTCAGAAGTGATATTTTAAATACCAATATCTGACACAATAACTTACTTTCTCTGAATATTCGATACCTTTTTTCTTCTCGGAATACCTTTTTTTCCCGAATGATTTGGATTTATGAAAATCAAAATATTGGCTAGCAGTAAATCTGGAAAATATGATCCCAATAGTTGAAAAGGAGAGCTATTTGCTGCTTTTCATAATCAAATATAAAATAAAAATTCGATTTTTTATTTTCAAAATGTAAGGACAGAAACCTCACAAGGCTTCCTTAAAGGCGCACCCTTCATTTGTTTTTATTTTTCAGAACAGAAGTGGCGTATTCAATCATGTCAAATCGTTTGATTGGTTCAAATTAGTTGTCAAGCAAGGCAGAAGCGCTTCCTTTTTTTAGCATTTTTTACAGCTTTTATGATTTCTGGCTATGGGTGGCAGAAATTTCCCTCTGTAGAGGAACGCGTGTTTTTTCTTCTTTCTCATCAATTAACAATAGGAAGAAAATCTATTCAACAGATTTGGAAAGCGTTTTTTAAAAAAATATTTTCACAACTAATTAAATTAAGTTAAAAAAGCATATCTAAAGATAAGTTTGGAGATAGATGGACATTGGGCACTCCATGACTTTCGCACTTTCAGGTTTGTCTATCTCTAAAGATGCTATATTTTCCAGCCAGTGAAAGGGTTTCACGTCCCCTCTCCCAATTACGCAGTTATTTTTAATAAAATGCCAATTTTGTAGTAAGGGAATAAAGATGCACAAAACGTGTAGCCCAAACAATGAGGAAAATGTTTGACCTGGACATATAGCATAGGAGGGTGTTGGAAGAGAAGATAGAACGAGATTTGTCTGGAGGAAAGCATTTAAGGGTTCTCTTTTTAATCAAATTTAATATTTTTTAGGGAATATTAAAATTAATTTTCTTAACGGCAACAATTAATTTTCTAAACAGAAGCAAAAAATTTTTATTTTCAGAATAGAAATAATAATAAAAAAATGAGCAAGTAAAAAAGCAATAAGTGAGGAAAAAAAAATTAGTCGATTTGGTGCGGTTTTTCGAATAATGCGCCCATTGCAAAATGCCTCACTGTAAAATAGGGTAGTGAAATACATACAGGGCTATAGGTAAAGTTATACTGTTTACACCTACATAAAATCAATTTTGTTAAATGTCGATGAAACTTGATATACATACGTTATACTGACCGTTAATGAAAATAAATATATAGTTCAAAAAAATTGCTCATATAAAAAATTATATCTTTGTTTAATCGTAAATGTCCACCCACAACACGATAAGTTTCTCGGTCTATAGCAGCAACAATTAACCCAAGCATGACGTGTTATACTTGCTTTCAATTATTTTTCTCTTGAATCCCATTTCTGTCTTTTTTCTTGCATCATACCTTTAAGTACCCAGTCTCTTCAAATTTAGTAGTCATTATTTTTAGTTCTTTCTACGTTAATGAATGATTTTATGTCCGTAATTACTGTTTTCTTTCGCAATGCATGAAACTATATTTGCCATCCATCCATCGAAATATGAAGTACTTTTTTAGTGCAGATTTATTTTTCTTATAGTTCGTATAATATATATGTTACCGGCAAAGTATGAAATCCGGCATTATATATAATGCCTAAAACTAGCCGGCAAAGTATGAAATGATTTATATTTCACACATTGCCTAGGCATTATATATAATTCCGGATGCTATTTAGGCAAAGTATGAAATAAACGTCTTGATGAGGTTATTATGTAAATGATGTGCATGTTACTGTGAATGACCGAAATCGGTGGTTGTTGACTTTCACCGGTGAATGTTGACAATCACATAGTCGCTTTGGTGAATGTCCGAAATATTTATTACATCCGATTTGATATTAATTTATTCGTGGATATAATTACATTTATTCGATATTTTAATACTTACTGACGATAGATTAGAAGAAACATCAGTGTTTGGAGTATCGAGAAAATGTATACCGGGCAATGGCACTGAACCTTAAAAAAGCATCAGTGTGGGATATACCGGGCAAATGTATACAGGGGAGTGGCACTTAACTAGACCTAGTATATATTTTGGACATTTACCAAAGGTCTAGTTAAGTGCCACTGCCTCGTATCCATTTGCCCGGTATACCCTACACTGATGTTTTTTAAGGTCAAGTGCCATTGCCCGGTATACCATACACTGATATTTTTTTAATGTCAAGAGCCATTGCCCGGTATATCCCACACTGATGCTTTTTTAAGGTTCAGTGCCACTGCCCGGTATACATTTTCCCGGTATACCCTACACTGATGTTTTTTTAAGGTTCAGTGCTTCTGCCCGATATACATTTGCCCTGTATACCCTATACTGATGTTATTTTAAGGTTCAGTGCCAACGCCCGTTTCACCCTACACTGATGTTTTTTTTAATGTCAAGGGCCACTGCCCGGTATACATTTGCCCGATACTCCAAACACTGATGTTTCTTCTAATATATCGCGTGTAAGTATTAAAATATCGAATAAATGTAATTATATCCACGAATAAATTAATATAAAATCGGATGTAATAAATATTTCGGACTTTCACCAAAGCGACTATGTGATTGTCAACATTCACCGGTGTCACATTCAGAGTAACATGCACATCATTTATATTATAACATCCTCAGGACGCTTATTTCATACTTTGCATAAATAGTATCAGGTATTATATATAATGCCTAGGCATTATATACAATGCCTAGGCAATGTGTGAAATACTTCTCATATTTCATACTTTGCCTAAAAACGGCAGGCATTATATATAATGCCGGCGTACTTTGCTGGTAACACATATAACAAGTTTCACTGACAAAACGGTTAGGAATATTTGTTGTACAATAGCGAATATTTGTTGATCTAAACAGTCACTAAATAAACATTCTGAATAATAGAAACTGATATATGGAAGTTTTAAAGTTATATTTGTATTTTCAAGTCATTAAAATGAATAAAATATGCATTAAATGACAATCTCTATAAAATACCTTTCTTAAAGCTTTTTTAATCCCTCTGGATACAGGAGTTCGAAAAGGATAACCTCCGTCGTCTTCCATGTAAAATACGCGCAATTTCTTGACATTAACCTGTACAATAATAAAAACTGTTAATTAGAATTATTAGCAAACAATCAACAGAGTAAACTCTTGTTTACATGGGAATGTTTTTATTCATTATTTCAAGAAATAGTTTATTTTTTGCACATTTTAAATCAAAAAGCATATCTATATAGGTCGTTCTATAATGCCCGCACTTAACCTTTTGTTAACGGTTGGTACTACATGTAGATACAGCACATGCTGGTACAACATGATAACCCTAAGTAAAGAGTTAATTCTTTGCATATCTAGGAGTCCCAAGTTAAGATCTAAGCAAAGAAAAAAAATCGAATCGAACGAATCATTTTTAAGGCAGAAAATCCGTGATCAATGTCTTTGAAATCTATTTTATTGCTAGGTAAAACTTCAATGTGTTTATAATAGAGAGATTTTGCATCTCTTACAGCTCAATTATTTTTTCCTTTTTCTTAAATTTATCATTACTGCGTAATCTCCAACCGCGACCAGTAATTATTTTGGACAAGCGAATTGCGGATTTTTTTGAGTGATAGGATGAAGTAGGCTAGACGGAGAGGGGGGCAAAATTACTCTAATAATCGTCTTTCAACTCTTCTCTGTTTTCTTAATTAAACATTCATGTTTTGA
This sequence comes from Parasteatoda lunata, assembly GCA_949128135.1. Lineage (NCBI taxonomy): Eukaryota > Metazoa > Arthropoda > Arachnida > Araneae > Theridiidae > Parasteatoda > Parasteatoda lunata. The sequence continues at coordinate 56,731,286 of OX421978.1, read as the reverse complement.
TGTAAAATCGTTCAGAATTTCGTCATTTTTGGTATGTGTCAGATTTTTTTCCAACGCCTTTTCCTCTCCTAAATATTAGTTTGCGATCCTTAATATGCATATTTTTTTCGCCAAGCATTTAAAATATATACATTAAGAGCAATAGTTACAGAATCCAACACTGATTATGTGTAAAAATTATTCAAGTTATCACAGTTCTAAATTTCGCTTTTGAATATTTCCTCGCAAAAAAATTCCCTTATAAAGTTAAGATTCTAGTTTCAAATTCTTAAATATTCTTAATAGGCTTCACTTAAAATCAGCTTATGTTATACTCTATAAAAGTCGATAAGATTTTGAATTAGAATTAAAACTAACTTGTTGAAAATGTCATACCCTTGATTAAAAAAAAGCAATGACGTTGTTTGAAATAACTAATGAATTATTTAAATACCTTGTACCTAAAATATTTTTATGGTTTATTTTTATTTCGTCCCAATTACAGTTTTCATATGAATCCAATTCATTTAAATAACATCATTTTAGATACCTAATGAATAATTTAAAACCTTGTACCTGAAATAGTTTATTTTTATATCGTCACAATAACAGTTTTTAAATGACTCCAATTCGTTTCAATAAAATCATTCAAAATATCTAATGTATTAATTAAATACATAGTGCCTAAAATATTTTTAGAATTTATTTATATATCGTCGCAATTACAGTTTTTATATGACTTCAATTGATTTAAATAACATCATTTAAAATACCTAATGAATAACTTAAAACCTCGTACCTAAAAATATTTGTATGATTTATTTTTATATCGTCACAATAACAGTTTTTATATGACTCCAATTCGTTTCAATAAAATCATTCAAAATATCTAATGTATTAATTAAATACATAGTGCCTAAAATATTTTTAGAATTTATTTATATATCGTCGCAATTACAGTTTTTATATGACTTCAATTGATTTAAATAACATCATTTAAAATACCCAATGAATAATTTAAAACCTCGTACCTAAAAATATTTGTATGATTTATTTTTATATTGTCAAACTCATATATCTATACAATGTAAATTCATAAGAAATACAATTAACATATTTTTTTGAAAACTAATATAATTGTGTTGCTTTTAATTAATTTAAAAAGATTTTTTGAAATAATGGAAAAAAAAAATTCTTATAATATCTTTAGTTTTGTTAAAAGTGTGTTTTGAAATGTGATTAAGGTGTTTAAAATTTGAACAATTTATTTTGTACAAATGTGCTTTCATATTACACTAACTGAAATATGTACTTATCGCCGATACTAGCAGTGAATATCTGAAATAAAGAAATTCGTATATGCATTGACAGTCATATAAGAAATACAATAGAAGGATTTCAAAATATTCGTATTCATTTATTTAATGTTTATAGAGGCCAAAACGAGGTTTAATTTTAAATTAAAACAAATATATAGTGTACAAAAGGAATACAGCATGTTGAAATTTTTTTTTTAAATATACATAAATTAAATTATTTTTTTAAATATTAAAATCTGAAATTAAAGTCTTGAATAATTATAAAATAAAGGATAAATGATTGATAAACTGAAAAATAAAATATCAATATTTTTACTTGTATCTAGAAATAGTAATAGTCATAATAAAGAATTGTTATCTGTCACTAATTTCATGTTTTTTAAAGTTTATTTTTGAAGGTCATGATTAAGGTATTTAAATTTAAAACAATATTGTTTTGTCTGCTGAAAATTGATTTAAATGTCAATGTGGGTAGCTATATATGTTTTAAAAGTTTTTTCAACGAAAAGGCAAATCGATGTTGCAAAAAGTAATCTGTTTTAACTTATGACCTTTAATTAAGAGGTAAAACAAAACAAATGTCTTTAAAGCTCTTAAATTAGAGTATTTCGTACATTTGTAATTCTAAATAGTGATTAAAAATTCATATGACTCCGAAACAGTTTCAGTGACATCATTTAAAAGTTATTTGAAATATCTATTATATATTTTTTTTTTTACTGACACACACCTTATAATCACAATAAACATTCCAATAAATTGAAATTCATAAAAAAATGTTTCGTTAAAAAAATAAGTTTTTTTTAGATTTAACATACTTGATTTAGTCAGAATTACATTATTTAAAAAATGATTAATGAGTATGAATAATTTTTTCTAATAATGAAGTGAACCATCAAACATACTTATTTTAAATATAACTGCAACAGATGTATTCCTATATCAAAAGGTTACTAAAATACCTTTAGAATTATCCTCATACTGTCAGAAATATCTTCCGAAGTAATAATATTTTTATCATACAAATAAAATTCATAAAAAGTATTTTTTTAAAATTATAATTGTTTTAGTTGCAATTACATTTTTCAAAAAATAACTAAAATATGTGTAGGATTATTTTCCAATCTTAAATCTGCTCATTTTTATAAAAATACGAATTCATAATATTTTTTTTAAGTATATATAGTTGTTTTAGTTACAATTACATCAGTCCAAAAAAAAAAAAAAAAAAAAAAAAAAAAAAAACTGAAACTCCTGTAGAATTATTATATTACCAGAAATATCTTCCAATGTATTATTTTTATATTATAATTCCAAGTTCATAAATTGTTTTTAAGGTTCATATAATTGTTTTAGTAACATATACCATAAAAAAAACTAAAATGTCCGAGAAATTATTCCTCACATTGCCTTATATGTCTTCTAGAATATTATACTATTATTTTTATAAAAAATAAAATTCATCAGAAATATTGTTCAAAAATTTATTAAAATGTTTTAAACACTAATTTATTAACTGCACGCATTATTTTTTTTACTCCCTGAATTCAGGACTCACAGGCTCATCTAATTTCAGCAAGTCCTTTTTATCCGATGTCATGATTTTCATCATGGGAAGCAGATCGATTGCGTATCGGCACATGGGCCCAGTACCGATCATTTGACGAACAGCTTCTTTGACAACTGGATATTGATTTCCGTTAGATACAGCTCCTTTATCAAGAAATAAATATTAATAGTCTTAATACATTAAAACATTCATGTAGTAGAAATAAAGAGAAGTCATACATTCATTTATATTTAACTTAAAAGTAAATTCTTAGAACGATTAAGAAAAGAGTTGCTTTATTTGGATCAATTAAACAATTTTCAATGCACAGTGATTGAAAATTATTTTTATCAGAAACAATAAAGTATTTCAATAACAGTAAGATAAGAACATAATAAGTAATCAATCATAATGAAAAATCTGTTTGCATCTTTTCGTTATTTTGTGTCAGAATCCTAAAATTAGGACGGCTGGTGCAAAAAGTATTTTTAGAGCCATTCTAAAAATTTTAATTTGTCCATTCCGGAAGGACGTGAGAAAAGCGAATTTTTCTACTGCAATCAGCATTACCTATTGCTGTAATTTAAATTAAGATAGCTTTTTTTTCAATTATATAATACATAACATCAGTTATATTTGCTAACTTATTGCTCTATTTGAACAAAAACGAGTTTCACTAAGAGATTATTACACTTTTTTTTTTTTCAAAATTAATCATCTATGATTTTTTATATCATTTAATTACAATTAAACTAAACGTACAGTTTGTGGTAGCGTGGAGGAGACGTCAGAGAATTAGTATTTTGAAAGCTAATTGAAACGACATGTTTATTTTGTTTAACGCATTTCTATAAATTTAAATAATACAAAATCGCAAAAAGTTAAAACGAAAATTAAGATTGAAATTATTAATAAATCGGGGAAATTGCTTGATTGTGATAAAACTTGTCTATGACTGAAACTTTACAGCTCTTACTTCCATCTTTTTAAAAAATTTAATAATTTAATTTTTTAAATTAGTTTGAGTATTGTTACTGATCTTTTGATGAATTTAAGTTTTAAAAACATGTTTGTTTAATTTAATAATGCTTAGTTCCCGGGAAGAGCAACAAATAATAAGAAAAGGAATTAATTAAAAATTTTTTATTGTCACCATACGTGCAAGATTGGGTCGAACCAAATGTATATTAATTATTTATAACTTTTTTTTACAATGTACGAGTGTTCAGCAAATATCACACAATTTAAGAAAATAATTACCCAAAATTGAGCAACTTTTTTTATTACAAGTGATGGAAACATTTCTTGTAATTTAGAAATTTATCTTAGCATACAATGCCGGAACATGATTAAGACAATTTATGCCAGGAATTGTTTTTCTTTCACAAAACATAAATATAGTGATAAGTAACATTTTTTCCAAAAGTAACATTTTCGCACTATACTGTTCCATAATAATGTTTTTAGGTAAGTATTCAAAAAATTTCGAGAAATTCCACCCGTTAATAGCTCAGAAACCTACTGCCTGCATAGAAATAGTAGCGTTTTTCACTAAAAAATGCTTATAAAAGATGCTATTTTGATCAATTTTAAAAATGTGGCTTATAACTGTATCTCTTCATATAAACTATTTAGTCATTTATTTACATAAAAATATAGATTAAAATCAAGTAAAGCAGATTAAGTAACATAGTTGTCAAAATTTCGAAATGAAATTTAGGGAAATTTTCATCTGAACAAATTAAGATAAATAAAACTATCTGCTCTAGTGGATTTTTCAAAGAAGAAAAGGGATTTGCTGAATATATTTTTAAATGATAATCAATTAGTAACATTTATACTAATGACCCTATACTAGTCCCTGCTAATGACTTAAAGATTAAAGCATTTTTAATTAGCTGTTCATCCTTTTGAGAAACCTGTTAATCTTTAAACTACAGTTTTTAGTCTAAAGAATTTAGTTTTAGCTTAGCTTTAGAAAGCTTAGTAAGACTTAAATAAATAATGTAGGAGATTCTTATTGGCTAAAAAATGTCATGAAAATTTTATAGCGATGTAATGACAGCTACTTAGTGCAAAAGTTGGATATTTTGTTTATGGCAAAAAATCTATAAGATAATATGTTATTTAAGAATGCAGGAAATAATTATAATAGTCAGACGAAAATTCTAAAAATCAACAGCAGTAAGATTTAAAAGAAAACATTTTAAAAGAAAAAGGCGTTTAAAGGTTACGGTAAAGTATTCGTTAGCTTCATATTTTAAACTTATATTTTTGCTATGAATTAGAATACCAGAACATAGATTTCAGAAAGGTGAAGTTTAGATATCACTTGAATTTTATTTATGTACGAAAAAAATTCATTCTAAGATAACCAACTTGAATTAACCTCTTGATGGTTTGTGTCCGAATATTCCACTGAATAGAGCTGGAATCCGAATACTTCCTCCAAGATCTGTTCCGATGCCTATTACTGAAGCTGCAGCCGTTAACAGTGATGATTCACCTCCTGGAATATAGTTAAGTTTTGATTATTACATTATTTTAAGTAAGAGCAGTGATTGTTGATTATGAAAGATACAGCTGCTAATTTCCAGAACTGATATAATAGAGCTATTAAACCCTGAGAGTATTGCATTAATTACATTTACAACATTTAATATGTTTTGGAGTAATTTCGATCTTTCGTGATGCACTTTTGTACTCGGCTATATAAGTTCCTGTAACAAAAATCTGAAAGTATTGCTTTAATTACATTTATAACATTCAATAAGTTTCGAAGTAACTTCTTCCGCAATGCGCTTATGTACTCAGCTATGTGATAACTAAATTCTCTTTAGAAATGCTTTTTTAAAGAGAACTTAGTTATCATGCAGCTGAGAAATGCTTTTCTAAAGAGAAGACGTTTTCTTGATGTCTTCAACATACCGTCTTGTTCCTTAAGTAAATTTTTCAGCTTCACAAACGAGAAAAAGTCTACTCTAAAAAGAAAAAATCTAGTAAATAGGATTATTTCTCTCCTGAAACCGAAAAGTTTGAAGAAGGAAACTAGGTTTGAAGATATCGAAGATACTAAATAAGCCCTGACATCATCATTCCAAAAGATAACTCATTTCAGTGGTATTTCAAACATTCTTACAGCTAAATATAAAAGTGCAATGCGACAGGTAAAAATTATTTAAATGGTTATGTTATTTACTTAATATTTTCAGTTATATTTATTTTAGTCCTGGAAATTAATATCCTTTTATGCATTACCATGATATGCATCATGCAGAGTGTTCTACAAACATTTATATATTTTTAGAATTGTATTATATATTGTATATTTTTAGAATTCTTTATAAAAATAATATGAAAAAAGCGTATTAAGGATCGAATAGTAATATTTAACTAGAAAAAACCAAAAATTATACCATGAGTTCTCAAATAACAATTGGTGAAAGTGAGATTAAAAGCATAAGTAACAGTGTGAATAGCATATAAAATTTAAAGATTTTTTTAATAGAAGTCTTTCATTTTCTCTCAAATTCCTAAGATTACGTTTTTGTTTTTTCTTCACTTGTACGTTAATTTGTTACTTTCATATATTGACTATATTAACTTCAGCTTATATTACGTTGCAACCTATTATACTATTACTGTTACATAAATTATTCTACATTATTTCTTTATGGTAATATTTTATTATATTCAATATTCAACAATCATATGCTTTGTAAATATTACAATAATCTTATGATTTTTATAATATTCAGTAATATTGCATATATTAACAGCATTTTATTATGTTATTGAACTGTTTTAAAAATTTCTAGCACGCGAGTATGTTAATTTTTCTACTAACTTATTTTTCCTAAAAAAGAAAAAAATAATAATTCATTCATTATAAAAAACGAAATTAATAAAGAATAAAAAATATAAAAAAATAATAATCAATTCATTTCTTAAGGTTAAACTTAATAATTAAAATTTTTATGATCATTTTATGAGATTTAAAATTCATATTTATTTTAAAAAGTACATAAAATATAACTTGAAAATAGCTATTTTTATAGTTTATAATAATTTAAATAATATGTGATTATTAACTTCACTATTATTTATTTAATGATCCAAAAAATTAAATTGTACGCATAAAAATTAGTACATTCTGTAAAAACAATTTAATTTTTAACATCAAAAACAAACATTTGAGCAACATAAGCTCCGCGAAAAAAAAAAAAAATGTTTCGAAATCTTATGTATCGAAAAACTACTTAGTTATTATAAAATTAAAAAATAAAAAGTCAATAAATAAAGATTAAAAACTATTCTATTGGATGAAATTATTAGCGCACTTTACAAGATTTACAAATCGGCAAAAAGAATTTTTTCTGTCGAAAAAAAAAAAAAAAAAAAAGCTATCTGTTGCCTAAAAAAATTGTAAAAGCTATCTACCTATTTAGAATATTTTATGTTGTAGATAAGCCTCGAACTATTATGATCGCTTTATTGTGTATAATTATTCAATCTTAGAGTAAAAGTGATTCATTATGTAATAAACCTTTTAATTACAAAATTTAATATTAGAAAGCTAATAAATAAGTATTAAAAGCTTTCTTTTGGATGAAGTTATTTTTAAACAACTTTAAACATTTATATTAACTTTACATTTTAATTTACTGTACAGCTCATTATTGAGGCTCATTAATATTTAAAACATTAATAGGTAATATTTAATTTAGTAGATGGCAGCACTATGATTATTTAATAGTGTTTTTTAAGTCAGTTAGGACCAGACTAACATGAAAATTAAAACAAAAAAATTTATACAGGTTAAATAACAACCCTATGAAAATATTTTAGCGCATAAGCATGTCTGAGAAAAAAATAGCATTTCAATAAACAATTTTCTTTACAGAAAGTACAGAAGAGTACTATGACAATACGGATGCGAATTAAGTTGGAAAAATGTCACAATGATGCTTAAGCATTTGCTACACCACAACACATTTCAAGTGTATCTAAATAAAATTTTTTATTTCTATCAAAACGCAAATACGCAATTTCTTTAATTATACACAATGAATTAAGACAAAATTTGTCACCTTCCTTACTTCCAATGTGGTACCAAATAAATATATTTGTTTAATAGATGGCAGCACAATAATCAGAGCTGCGACTATGAATGAAGTAGTTTACTAACTTTCTTTTTCTTTGTAACAGATATTTGTGTAAAAAAAATTTTAATTATGCAAAACCATTTTAGGTAATACAACCAACTATGGATTTTAAAGTGACATTGTGCATGAATAAATAAATGCCATGTAAAATGTTGATACATGAAAACAATTTTTAATCTCATTTAAATTAACTTTTACCTCTACAAGTTTATTTTTATTTATTTTTTAAACCAAATCACGTTATTTTCGAATAGAATAATCAATTACCCATTTACTTACCGAAATTAGTTTTTCCTGAATCTTAATATTCGAGATACTTGTGGCTTATTTGTCGAATTACGATTCACATAATTTGTTACATATTACAAATTTCGTTATTGTTATGTAATACGTAAAATATAACTGTAAAACATTTAGACATTAGTTTTTTCAAGTTCTATGAAAAACATATTAAATCCTCATACAGTCTGTTAGAAATAATATAAAATTTGTATCAGGAAAGAGTTTTTATGTGTTTATTTAGACAAAACATGTTTAGTCCTTAATAAATTATAATAGCTAAGTTCTTAATTAAAAATCAGAATTGTTTAGTTCTTATTGATTATTGAAAATAACTTATAAATAAAATTAAAGAATAAAAGTATTAAGCAAATAAAATATCACTAAAACTACTTAAAAAAATGAATAAAATAGAAGAAAGTGTTTTTCTTGTATCTAAATATTGAATACTAGAAGTAAAATATCAATACATTATGTTGCTATTTAATAACAATAGTTGCCGTTTAATAACTAGTTTGAAAATTTAGAAATACTGAACAAAAAAGTTTAATAAATAATAAGCATCATTTCACTATTAGGAGATAACAACATTTATTCGTAAGTCATGCCTGGCTCGAATTTAATAAATTTAAAATAGAAGTAAAAATCGGTAAAGTTTGTTCAATTAATATTAATAAAACATTAATAGGAAGAAGAAAAATTATGCTTGAACGTTGAAATAAAAAATCAAAACATACAACTGTTCGCTTCACAATGCACCTGCTGTCATTAACTTTCCACACTTCATCTTCTTTAATAATTAATCTAGCGTGCAGCATAAGGAAAATTGTTCTTTAAACATCTCCCAATCCGTTGCGAGTACAAATGTGCATTGTTTTAGTGACACAAAATTGACAAACGGAAATTCTTCTTTTGCCATAAGGCACGAAACAAAGACACGATTCCTCATGTATAGAATGATGAGCGATGTCTCAGCAAGACAAATTTTGGCGTTAACAAGTTATAAGAAAAATAATTACCAATTTTGGTCACACTCTTTAAGGCTGTTTTTTGAAGGCTCTGTCGTCATATGAAATGATGGGTTTTCTGCGAATGATATTTTTTCATAACTGCTGTGAGTTTGCAACAATTACTCATTACTGTTATTTAAAGTTTAGCATGTCTATAGCTAGCGCTGTCCATGTTTATTCTGAAACTGACACAAAATGTCAATATGGAGGCCACAGTTCCGCAAAAGTGAAAAGCATTTAAGGTCTAACGTTTAATGTATAAAAACTTACTCTAATGCTGCATTATCTGGGCTTACAAATATTTGCAAAAACTCAGAATGAGGCAGTGATTTTGATAATTTTCATCTTGGTGGAAAAATGTCGCCAAATTAGCGATTTTTTTAAAAAAAATTAATAACTTTTAAAATATTTAAGTTATTTGTTAATTCTAAAGCCCAGATAATTCTAAACGGCATGATGTTATATATAATGTGCAAAATTAAAGCATTGCTTTAAGCGTAAGGCATTTAAACTGTGGATATTTTTATTATTTTCCTTGAAAAAGGAGCTTGGTTTTCGAAGGCTCCATCGTAATTTGAAATGATGGTTTTTTGCGAATAATATGGCTATTTTTATAAATGCTGTGAGTTTGGAACTGTTACTCATGACTGTGAGGTCAAATTTAGCCTATCTAAAACTAGCGCTATCTAAGCTTATTTTGAAAATGGTGCAAAACGTCAATATGGAGAAAAGCCACAGTTTTGTGAAAATGAGAAGCGTTTGTGGTCTAATTTTTTAATATTTAAAAACTCATTCTAATGCTGCATTATCTGGGCTCATAAAAATTTGCAAAAGCTGAGAACGAAGCATCAGTGATTTTGATAATTTTCATCTAGGTGGAAAAATGTCATCAAATTGGCGATTTTTTAAAAAAGTTTAATAACTTTTAAAATATTTAAGTTGATTGTCAATTCTAAAGCGCAGATAATTCTTCACGGAGAGATATTATATATAGTACAAAATGATTTTGCTTTAAATGTAAGGCATTTAAACTGAAACATTTTTATTTTCCTTGACGAAAGAACTTCAAAAAACCATGTTAAACAAAAATAAATATACTTTAAGACTTACAAACTTGGCAATAAAAATGTGAGGATAAGGACTCAAATAACCTTTTAAACATGTTTATACAGTTTATGTACTGAGCTTAAAATAAAAAGTGGGACACTTTAATAATTTTTGCTGTTAAAATCGGATTTTCACGCCCCAAGATGAAATCTTTATGGTTCAGAAATTTATTGATGCCACTTAGCATTTTGTAACTATTTTTTAAAGTTGAATTCTCTTGTGTTCAATATCAAATATTTTCCTGATATTCTAATCACTGCAATTTATTACTAGCTACTCACCACAACTTGTTCACTTTTTTGATGGCAATGTGTTTTTATTCATAACGTCTCAGAAAAGTAATAACGAGAAAATTCTGAAATTCAACAGAAAACCTCTAAACAAGGATTATTCTTGTGACCACTCAGAATTAGTAAATGGTGTGTAATAAGGTACACATTTTCATAATTACTATTTTCTAATTAACTGGCTTATATTGTAGTTCAGTAAGCATTTGAAAAATGTGCATTGCATTCTGAACCATACATTGTTTGTTGTTAGATGTAATACAGCATCAGCAAGAAATGTTTTTTATTTATTTTATTTTTATTTTTTTTTTAAAGCAAGCAACCTTGATATGAGTTTGAAAAACGGAATGACAATTTTCAAAAGCATTCTTTTTTAAAGGTTTTTTTATGATTGTAAATATAAAAAAAAATCCTTCTTGGATTTGCGCCAGTTGTTTTCAGTTATTTTGTTGCATTATTTTATAATACTGAAAATGGGTGATCATTTAATACCAACGAAAAATAATTGAATGAAAATTCACAAATAAAACTTATATGAGAAGATCAGTATTAAATTTTATTCTTCTCAGCAAAGATCACCTAGAGTTAATTAATAAACAGATAACTAAACTCAGCGTAGACTTCACACTTAACACTTCCACTAAAATTTGAACCCTGGACTCTGTCCTACATTTTATAATCTAAATGTTAATTACCATTTATATTTCATGCAGTAGAACAAAAATTTTTAATGTTTGAGATACAATAGCAAAGATTTCGCATTTATTATAATTTTTCTGATTCTTTTTGCGTGATTTGTTAACAGGTTACAAAAGGAATGACGTTTGCACCAGAGGTAAACTATTTCAAAAGAAACATCCCAAATTGTATTATAATCTCAAGATTACATACATATATGAGCAAGAAACTTTAAATGCTGAGACCATATAAAAACTGGCTTATGTTTCTGAATTATTAAAAGTAGTTTTCGAACGAAAATTGAAACATTTCAATTTGTATGGGATAAAATTATAATTCATTAGAATAAATTTTAATTTAATTAAAGTTTCCATAAAACATGCGCTGGGGCTATTTATCGAAGAGTAATCAGGCCCTGACTAAACTAACTGATTCCTTATTTCGATAAGTGCAATCGTAGAAAGCGGCATTTTTGCAGAAAAAAAGGAAATGTACGTGATCAGAGTATACATGATGGATAATAAAGGGCAGACATCCCCTTGAGGTAAGAAATGTTTTGAATCCGTTTTCTTCCCTCTGGACTTCCTATCTATTAATATTTGATGATAATAGACGTGAACTTGAATTCAGTCGAAATGTAGTTGATGGCCAATATCGTTGTTTACTTTTACTAGCTTGCTTGAAGAAGTAGGTTGATAAATGATTTGTTTGACGCTCTATCACTACAATTAAAATTTACTATGCTTTAGATGGTTGTGTAGAAATGAAAGAATTTAAAGCAAATTAGTGTGTGATGTCAGATTTAATCCTTCATGTCAATCACTGACACTCATTTAGAACAGTAGTCGGAAGTAGCGCGCTACAAGTCAGTGAAACTACTCAAGTCTCTACTTTTTTCTCCATAGTTTGCAGTGTAGTGTACTATTTTTTATTAAAAAAGTAGCGTAATAATTAGTGTGACACAAAAACAAAATGGTAGTTAAGTAAAGACGTTAGTTGCAGTTAAACGTTAACTAAACCTTAGGACAGGAATAAATTTAAAGGAACAAGGCTCAAACGCGACTAATTTTTCTTACGTGGAATTATACAAATGGATGCTATATGAAATGCCTAGGTGGCAGGACGTAAATAATAATTCTGTCAAATGCTTCAGAACAAAATTTTTTTTTACAAAGTTTGTCAGAAATTATTTGTATCATTGTTTTCTGGAAATCTTGCAATCGAAATCGCGTGCTAAATGAAATTTTTTTCCTTCAATTATTCCTGTTTTAATAAATATGGAAGAGAGCAGGTACTTCAAAAAAATTCATGATGATAGTATTTAACTGATCTAGTCAGAGGGTTATACTCCTTTTAGTGTGATCAAGAAAATAAGAAAGAGCATTTTTTGTCGGTTTCAAAGTCATCTGCGCTGTAAAAAACGTCGGAACTCTATATCCTAAAATCCATTTTTACAGTGAACGAAAGTTTGCCACACGGAAATTTTTATAGCAATAACCGTAAACTCATCGAATCACTATAATTAAGAGCTTCCCTGATAATCCCGAGATAATTCAGATATGTATATATTGCAAATATTTATTATCCCGAGTAAAATCGGACATAGCAGAATTCGCCAATACGTTTTGTTTTATCACGTTTTTTATTCGGCCGGAAGCAAAACAAAAAATAATAATAATCTGCTGTGATTGGAAGTTTGTTTTGCTATTTGTGGGACTGCAGACGTGTTTTGTACAATTGTATGTGCGAGAGCCGCGATGGCTCAGGGGATAGAGCGTTCGCCTTCCAATGAGGCGAACCGGGTTCGAATCCCAGTCGATACGAATTCCGCATCCGGCTTGAAATGACCACAGTGCTGACGTGAAATATCCTCAGTGGTAGACGGATCATGGGTTAGAGTCCCCTCGCCGTCAGACTAACCGTGGGAGGTTCTCGTGGTCTTCCTCTCCATGTAACGCAAATGCGGGTTAGCTCCATCAAAAAGTCCTCCACGAAGGCAAATTTCTCCCAATACTCGATCCAGGAGTTCCCTTGTCTTCTGGATTGGGTTCAAAATTACAAGGCTACGGAGTTGAACATTAGTAGCCGTAAACCCATTAAGTTGGGTCGGCTGTTCAACGACGGTTATAAAATAAAATAAAATTGTATGTGCGAGGGCCGGGATAGCCTGGTCGGTAGGGCGATGGGCCCATGTCCAAGAGGTCGTGGGTTCGATCCTCGCCGGCCGAAGACTCCCCGTGTAGTAAATGGTGATTGATGCACGTTAAATCTGTCGAGTCTCAAAGTCCTCCATGTTCCCATAACAAATCAATGCCTCTGGGGGTACTGATCCAGGAGTTTCCTTGTCTTCTGGATTGGTTCAAAATTACAAGGCTACGGAGTTGAACATTAGTAGTCGTAAACCCATGAAATTGGGTCGGCTGTTCAACGACGGTTATAAAATAAAATAAAAATTGTATGTGCGAGGGCCGGGATAGCCTGGTCGGTAGGGCGATGGGCCCATGTCCAAGAGGTCGTGGGTTCGATCCTCGCCGGCCGAAGACTCCCCGTGTAGTAAATGGTGATTGATGCACGTTAAATCTTTCAAGTCCTCCATGTTCCCATAACAAATCAATGCCTCTGGGGGTACTGATCCAGGAGTTTCCTTGTCTTCTGGATTGGTTCAAAATTACAAGGCTACGGAGTTGAACATTAGTAGTCGTAAACCCATGAAATTGGGTCGGCTGTTCAACGACGGTTATAAAATAAAATAAAAATTGTATGTGCGAGGGCCGGGATAGCCTGGTCAGTAGGGCGCTGGGCCCATGTCCAAGAGGTCGTGGGTTCGATCCTTGCCGACCGAAGACTCCCCGTGTAGTAAATGGTGACTGATGCACGTTAAATCTGTCGAGTCTCAAAGTCCTCCATGTTCCCATAACAAATCAAAACCTCTGGGGGTACTGATCCAGGAGTTACCTTGTCTTCTAGATTGGTTCAAAATTACAAGGCTACGGAGTTGAACATTAGTAGTCGTAAACCCATGAAATCGGGTCGGCTGTTCAACGACGGTTATAAAATAAAGTAAATTTATATGTGCGATGGTTGATGAATTTACATAGAAGAAAAAGAGTAAAAAATTTTCATTCGCGAGCGAAAGTAAAAGTAATGCAGATGATTTTTTCAGATTATGAAGACGTGAACATATACGAAGATTATTTTTTCATTTTTTTCATTTGCCCGAGATAATTTGGGATAGTAAACTGATAGAAAATTAAATATTTTTTACACATAAAAAATGAAAATTTCAACTTCGAACTTGTGTATTATGTTTTGTTTTAGCTCCTTGTATTTATTCATGAAATCAAAAAATATGTTGATTTTTTGCTTTTTTTTTCAAAAAAATTGGTAAGGGAAGCGGTTAAATAAATGTTATGTTCAAAATTACGGTACAATATTTTACGGTAAAAATAGATTTTACCGGTGATGCACCCAAAGCGTCGGTACCTTATACCTTAATTTTATCCGGAATTTTTTACAGTGTGGTTCCAATGAGAGTAGCACATTTTGAATTGCGAAACCTTCAATTGCGAATTTACACTGGTAAATCACTAAAAGAACACGTGTACATTATTCCATTGGAAGGGAACATAATTTGCTCAGTAACTTTCGAGGTACTTTATTTCTTAGATGAAATAAAAAAAGTATTAAATATATAACAAAATCGAATATATTTTATAATTTTCCAAAATTTTCAAATAAAATATTCGCTGACGAAAAAAGCATAAGAAGTTGAAAAAATTCGTCAAAGTTTTTTTTTAGAATAAGAAGCTGGCTCATGTAAGCATGAATAAATATATATTAATAATTCCTTGTGTTTAAATAAATCAATTAATATTGAAAACCATTTTAAACATGGGTATGAATTAAGTTCTCCTGCAAAGTTCGTCTCCTAATAAATTGTATTGACTAAATTTCGAAAGCAGTTTGTAGAAATCACTACATTCAACGAAAAGTAGTAGTAAAATTTTTAAAAATTTAAAAAACTTGGATTTTAAATGTCTACAAAATGTTTATAAGTTCGCAGGATAAACATGTATGCAGATGTATAGAAGTTACAAATTTACTGAGAAAATTTGAAATTCAATGTGTTTAAAACGTTGAGTGTTGGTTATCAAATTTAAATTTGTCTATTAGTAGATTATACACGCGTTAATAGAAAATATTTACTTCTCCAAAAGTCAGCAACTTTGTGAAAAAAAGATGAAATTAAATGGGTTAAAATATGACGTAACGTTCATTTCCGATAATAAAACTTTTTGACAATCTTTCTTCCGCAAATAACCATAATTAAGTCAAATTAAATCAGTGATTATTAAAATATGAAAGAAAATTTTTTGGGGAAGCTATTTTTTACTGAATGGGTCTTAGCAAAATTTTCTTGTAGTAATTATGATTACAGGACATCAATTACAAGAAAATTTGTAAAAAAAAAAAAGACTGTTTTGCTTCCTATATAGCTTTTTTTTTCGTTTTAATTTGGATTAAAAGTGGAAAATTATTAACTCAAAATCGCCCTTTTCGGATAACTGTTTTAATATTAAACTAGGAGGCTTCGCCCCCTGCTCGCTGGTGCTCGCCAACCCCCGGAACTGTTTTCGCAGTTCATTTCGGATTGTTTCGCAATCCGATCCTCCCTTTGCTCGCTCATTGGATACGTTCTTAACGTCTAGCTTTTGTATACTTTTTTGAACACTGAAGTTCCGAAAACTTTTCACTGTAGAAAATTCAATATTAATTTTAAATTGCAAACAGTTCACATATTTTTCTTAATCACACTATTCTAAATTTCAATTGTTGAGAAAAGTAACTGTTGTAAGTTTTGTTTTAAAGTCTTTCCCACCAGAGGGCTAAAGCCATGTGTTGTAAAACAATATGAAATAGTAGTCTGCCACTGAACGCCGGATGTAAAGCATCGCCACCCTAATAATATGGAATTTGTAAAATAAATGTATATATATTTGATTGTTGATGAAGCCCATCATTTTGCGTTATCATCAGCGTTCAGAAGCAGAACAACTATAAGTTTTTTATTTTATTACAAAAATATAAAATTTATAAAAAACAAAGAAAATAGTAAGAAAATGAGTATAGTCATAGAAAAAGTTAAAATTATTATATAGTATTTGTAAGTTAAAATAAAACTTTTTGTTTTAGTCATTGTTAACAATTCAAATTTCTCCGAGGCAATTCTAAACTTTAATTTTGTTGATGTTGTTCTACAGTTGTTTCTTTAGAACGTCGTGCTCGTTCTGTAGCATTTCTAATTGTTTTCCGTTGATATTGCTCTTCTTCGTAGATTGTTATATACCGTACGTAGATTATTAAGATTCATAATATAACTCTAATAAAATTTAACTTAAAATAAAACAAAATATTAACTTAAAATATGAAATAATAAAACAGCATTTAACTCATAACTAATAATATAACAAAACGTGGAATAGTAAAGCGCTCCACTCAAAATAAAATAGCAATAGCACAACACTTCTCATTTCTGCCAATGAAAAGGAACTATTTCAGAACTCAAAACCAACCAACCGTTTTTTTCTCGGCGACAATCGGAGATGTGGCACACGCATATTCGGTTAGAATTCGGTGAGAATCGAAGACAAATGCTATTGTGGTTATGTAAAGAGTTCACAACTTCTTAAATATGTGGATAAATACGAAAAAAAGCTTAGAGATTTGTACAAAACACCTACAATTAAAAAGAAAACGCCATAACAAAACGTGGAATAGTAAAACGCTCAACTCAAAATACGTCAATAGTTTTACGTCAAGCGCTCAGGTTTCATAATTTTGATCTAGCTGCACTTGTATGTCATTTTGATTTATGTTGCTAAGTTAACTTTCAAAAATTTCTATGGCTGGCAACAGCATTTTTATTTTTTAAGTTGTTTATTTTTATTTCTTTATAAATTCGTTTTTTTTTTGTTTTTAGCGAAATGTTTTTAACCTAACAGAATTCTTTGCAGACTGTTCTTTCTATATATGAAGAAAATAAAGTAAATATTTAAGTGTTGTGAAAAGAATCTTATTTATAAAAACAAAACGCCTACAATTAAAAATGAAAACTGTTGCCAACGCGAGAAAAGAAATATCATCGGTTTTATTGATACATACGTACGTATTAGCGTTTTATATAATATAGATATTTTATAATAAAATAATTTTTACGTTACCAAAAGGTCTTGAAATATTTAATATTCGGAAATAAAACAGAACAAATATTTTAGGAAGACGATTCTATGACGAAAATTCTGGAATAGGATTCAATTATTCAATTTTATACCTTTTTTTTTTTCAGAATAAAAATTTCGAGACAGTTATTAAAGTTATTAAATAGCAATATTTTGTGTGAAATTTTAAATCCAGTATTGTCTCTAAAGTGTTTCTTCTTTTAAAAATTCGTCCCCTGTCATAATAATCATAATAAAGCAATCTAATTATTATTTTAGAATTTTTATTAGAGTTGGAAATTAATTTCTCAAGAGGATTCAAAGTCCTAAATACCAAAATCTGGAAACGCCTTCAGATTTCTTCACATAATTTCATTTTGAACAAATATTGTGTCATCACAAAAAACTGGAAATAGTGTGAAATAGCAAATAATAAATAAACGACAATTAAACAACCAACGCTCTCTTTTTTTTGAAGAGGCATTCCCAGTTTGCTTGAAGAGCTCCTGCTAGTCATACGACTTCTACTTCCTCATGTTAGAGGAAGGTTAGTCGGTCACGTGAGAAGAACGGGCTGAAAGAGCCTGAAGTTGATAGTGTCCCTGAAAAAAGAAAACTCGGACAAGTGAGATTTGCAAACTTTTTCATCGAGAAAAAGTGTTGATTGATGAGATAACTAACAGCAGGGGTCATGATTTTTAGTTTTTTCTAAATCTTTTTATTTTGCAATGGTGGTGTTGTAAAGTTAATAACCAGTTACAGAACAGGCACTTTCTTTTATTACGTGCTATAAATTGAATAAATGACGTTTATTTAGTTAATGATATGATAAAGAAATTCGAGAGTTAGATAGCAATATGATAAAGCACACTTTAAGGTATTGAAATTAGAAATGCATCGATAATATTTCTTATTGACATTGCGAATTAAATTCTATGATATTAATTGTATGAACATACGGAAAAACATTCTGCTAAAATTTAGTGAACTAAAATTGACGTATTAAATATATTGAATAAAAATATTACTCGATATAAATAACAACCATAAACATTTAAGGATCACAAAGAGTTTACATGCAGTTATATAGCGTGGAGTATTTCATAAAAAATTTTGAAAATCGTGTAATATAATTATTTGATAGAAAATGAAATAGAAAGGCCAATAATTGTTGTAATAAGTCATTCATCGATTCGTTATGTATATACCTATCTCATCACTTACTCAATTTACCTCAGAAACAAATTAAACTAATTATAATTATTTTTTTCATTATTACTATAAAGTAAAATTTAACATGTAATGTCATCGATTTAATTTCTGGGACAGGAATACAATAAAAAAATCTAACATTACCACCGGTTCGCTTAAATTTAATCCTATGGTATATCAAAGATGGCGAGACAACAAATTTTTATAAGTGAAAATAACTTATATAATGTTCATTTTTCTAGCTGACTATTTAATTTGATAAATTATTATTTAACAATAAGTTTACCCCAGGCCTTCTACATACCCTTGGGGGTTGGGCGGTACCTCATGTTTTAAGAATAAGTTTAGGAATCCATATTTTGCGTGTAAAAATTGGATCAACATCTGTAAAAAATATTTATAGTTCAATTATTATTGTATTTCACACTAACGGAAGAACTTTCAGTCTCGTCGTTTTTTATGTACATTTTGCTGCTTATGGACGCCAAAACATTGAACGTGCTTAGGAATCGAACTCTTTACCTCCTTTTCAACTCTAGTTGTGAACTGGGTATCAGTATGCATCATTATAACCTCACACAGACACAATACTTCTTTGAACTAACCGCAAATGCTTTATCATGTTGAAGTTTTATAATGATAGTTTGATTTGCCTTAGCTATTTTAATATAGAAATTGTCGACAAGGTAATTTTCATAAAAGAAAGATTTTAAATTTAATTTAGGATAAAATTTGAACTTACCGCTGCTACCTCCTGGTGTTCTTGTAGTATCGTAAGGATTCTTCGTCTTTCCATGCAGCTTATTGTATGTCTCCCACCATAGACACATTTCACTTGTGTTTGTGACTACCAAGGGGATGGCACCGGCCTCGCGGATTAGTTGCACAACATCACAATCTGCTTCAGCTTTGGCCCCTTTGCGAAATACGGCTCCACCGGTCGCAAAAAGGCCTGAAGTAGATAATTTGTTAGAACAATTTAATAAGCAACATTGTATAACATTTTAGATCATTTGTCGTAATTAATTATCTTTTAATTAATGCTCTCATATTAAAAATTTAAAATATGTTTCGATATGATCCGAATTAAAATATTCCAAAAAATTTGTTCATAAGTATTGTTTAAATATTCAAATATGTTGTAAGCATATGAAAGCGTTTCCTTGCAAAAGTCTTTAATCGACTTTTTAATCTTGCTTGCATTATAGATTGGTTTAATTTGAACAAAAACTGGCTATTTGCTACTTTTAAAATGTTATAAAAATTTGAACGATAGATTTATCAATACATTTTATCAATTTATTTGTGTGTCGTACCGGTTACAGTTCTAACTTCGAACCTAAAAAGAACTTTAAAAGTTGTATTTTACGTTTGTAAGGCATTTTTAAACAAGTAATATCAGCATCACTTTCTGAAAATGGATCATAAAAAATACACTATAAATTCCTAAGAATTATTCTTTCAAGATAAAACTTATTCAAATAATCATGATTAATTTTTTTTTAAATTTTGTAAATTATAATTTGAATTCAGCTTCTGATTGATTATAAAGCTTTTTTTTTTTATTTGAATGTGAATGTCAAAAATTTTCTTTGCATTGATCAGAAGAAAAAGATTAGTTCGACTTTTAGTTTTACGAACATTTAAAATGTAGTAGTAAAGAGAAAAAAAAGAGACTTTTTTTAATTTTTTTTTTTTTTTTTTAGTAATACTTCGAAAGATTTGGCTTCCTTGGGTTCAGTTTAATCAAAACAATAAATTTTTTTCAATTTTCTATTTTATTACAAGTTAATATTTTTATTTAAATATTCTATTTTTTATTATCTTTATTTATTATCTTTATTTCATAACTTGATCTCAATCTTTATACAATTTTTTTCTTTTTTTTCTTATCATCTATTTTTCTTTCATGACTTAGGCTGCATTATTTGTTTTTGAAACTATGTTCATTTACCGTGCGCTGTCGTACTCCGTTTCATGCAATTATACAATAACGTCAAATGAGCAATCATTCTATAATATTTTGTAATTTAATGTTGGATGCCATGAAATCATCTAGAAAATTTTTAAGAAAGACCTGCTTGAAAATGTTTTTGCTTTATTTAGGAAAGTTGAAAAATTGAAAACACAATGCAAAATTTCAAACAGTTTTTGAAATCTAATTACATATAAGGGTTAAAAGAACATAAAAGAATGCTTAAAATTATGTATATTAAAGTAATTGTTGTACATAAATAATTTAACGACAAAAAAAAAAAAAATTAAACAACTTTTTAATCTTTGCAGTGCGAATAACTACTTTTGAGTTTAAAGGACTATACATGAGCCAAACGCTGGATATGAGCTGTAATTAGATAGAAATTTAAAAAAAAATTTTAATATTAATTTATGTTTAAAAAAAACTCTTTATGATGCGTTTTTTCAACAGTCCTTAAAAGAAAGATTTTAAAAGATTTGCTTAGAAATGTAATAACATGCGTATTTTGATGTAATTACAACATCATGTAGAAACTGCTGCTTTAGGGTACAGAATCTGATAACCACTATAGGGCACTATCAGAAAGGGTATTCTGTTTGCTTCATGCTAATCTACGGAATACTATCTGAACGCTATTTTCTTATTCATTAAGTAACTGATTCACAGCTTTGAATGATTTTTTTTGTTCATTAGAGTGAAGTATAATGAATTTATAGTAAATGATTCAAAGTTTTAAGATTATAAAAATTATTTCGTGGTTGTTAAGTATTCTTAAAAAATTTTCAGTTATAATTGCAAATAATACCCTGTACATATGCAGCTGTACCCAATCATCAACCATTTGTGAACAATCTGCAGACCCAGCTATAAGTTCACTATAAACAATGGTTCATTATATATAAAACTTTTGAAACAATATTCAGTAGTATTGTCACAAATAGTGATTGCAATAGGGGTACATAATATGCTTTATAAATTATTAAGTGAGTAGATATGTACAGTCTTTGCAAGGAAGTTATATATGCCATGTATATGCGCAACGAATTTTTTTCTGACAGGAAATTTTTAGTCTGATTATAAAAAAATTTTGAAAGCATTCTCCATATAAAAAAATGTCCCCCTGTAACGAATTTTATACATGTTTTTTTTAAACTTTCGTCAGTTTTGAAATGTTTTAGACGTTTATCCTTTTTATTTCCGTCATTTCTGAAGAAAGTTACAAGCCGAAATTTCTATGCAACCAATTCTCTCGCCCATGTGCCTGTTTTTTTTCTCATTTAAAGCACTCCTTTATAATGTGCTCTGATTCACTTTTAATGAAAAGTAATAATTATATACTTTTGTGCCTATCACATAGAATAGTTTTTTTTATTATTTATTTAAATAACTGGAAAAAAAATGAATTTGAGTTCACTTTAAGCGAATTGCCGATTTCTTAGCTGTTCACTATAAGCGGGACCACAGAAAATATTTCCTACAACCCAGTGTGCACTATATCCTAGGTTCATTATATTATTATACTATTTACATTAAATGAATATTTTTGTATGATATAAAAGGTACCCTTAACAGATACAGCCTCCTTTGCAGAGAAAGGGACTCCGAGAAATGGGGTATCTCTTTCCATCTCCTCGACGGTCTTCAATCCAGAACTAACGAGCTCATCCACTTTTTTGGCATCTTCAAATGCTTCTTCAAATCTTTCGTCTACGTAAGCATTGATTAATGGCTGAACTGCTTGAATTCGACTTATGTAAGACTTAATAACATCTGAGCTTTTCACCTAATAATGGGAACAAATGGAGCATGAAAATCTTGTAGTTAACTTTAAAATTATAAACACTTAATATAATGTTTGGAGGAATTTCTGTTGCTAACAAGATTTGATGCTCAGGTATATGAAAGGAAAATTTAAAAAAAAAAGCTTCCAGACTATTAGAATTATAAATAAAAAAATCAGAAATTAAAAAAAAATCTGTAAAATTTAGTAGCAATACGAATTGAAGATTAAAAATAGCGTTAAATTTAGTAGGAAAAATGCTGGATGACACAGTATCAGGCAACTGAAATATTAATTGAATATTGGAATTGAAAAAAAAGCTTCAAAAACTCGTAAGAATATAAATAAAAAAAATAGGAAATTATAAAATAATCGAAAATATAAATTGAAGATTGAAAATAGTTGTAAAACTAGTAGGAAACTTTCTGGAAGGCACAGTATGACGCAACTAGCGGTAATTACAATAAAATAACAATTCGATTTGAAACTTTCATTGATTTTTCATCGCATGAGTATTGAAATTTCTATCCTGTTTGACGAAAAAAAAACTTTTTGCGAATAAATTTTTTTTAGCCTAGATAATAAATTTTGATTGCACCCTCTAATTACTTTTTTTATTATTACTTTTCATATTTAATTAAAACATTTGAATAATTATACTGTGATCGTGGTTTTAAATTATTTCATATTTAATTAACTATACTATTTTATAATTTTAATTAATTTTCTTATTTTATTGAATTGAATTTGAATAGTAAACTTTAAAAAATATAAAATACTATCAAGAAAGCAGCCAGCAGCAATCTTTTATATGAAAGCAGTATTCAAAAAGAAAAAAACTTTTATAAACTGTCTTCTGCGAAATTTTCAAATTACTTAGCATAAGAAACATTAAGTCCGAAAAAATATTTTTTAAAATTTATGAATAGTAATAAAAGTAGTTTCTTACTTTGTGTTTAACCAACTACTTTTAATCTAGAAGGTGAGATATGATGAATTTCTTTAAGTTTAAAATTACCATTTATGCGTCTTTTCACTAGAAATTTTTTATTGCCTTCATGATTCAATTATGCTACTTAACTTTTTTATGAACTGAAACTGATTGATTTTTATCAAGGTCCTTGATTTTTATCAAGGACCACGAACTGGAAACTGTAAAAAATTATTTTCTTTTTCTTTCTGCCCTTCTTATAATTGATGAACTTGATTGTAAATGTGAACAAATGCATGCCTGCTTTGTACTTCGGCTGCACACTCGTTTGCGTGATGTGAACACACAATGTGCCACAATGTGAAAACTAACAAACTGCAATGTGGAAAATTCTTGATCAAATTATCGTAAGAAGTATTAGTATCCTGAATTTAGCATACGTGAAATCCTTTTCTACCGTAATTTTTACAGTAATATTTATTTAAATACAGTGATGCAGTGATTTTACAGTAAATATTATTGTATATAAAAATTATAGTATATAATATTTTTTGGCTCTGTAAAATTTTACTGAAAGAATGGATTTTACGATAAAAAGTACAACCATTCCGGTTGCCAGTATTTTTTTATCTTAATTTAATCTGGAAATTTTTATAGATTTTTACGGAAACTACAGATAAAAGTAAATTAAGTAAAATAATTTTGGAAGACGAGGTAAGAAAATTTATTATAAGGAAATATATGATAAAATTATTTTGCAAACTTAATTACGATTTAGATTGTATTTAGAATGTTATTGCTCGTTTCTCATTTATGAAATTATCAAAAGGAAACTGAAAAGTAATATATTTATTTAGACCAAGTTAGCCCTCTTCCTTCTTCATTAATACGATTTTAAATTTAAGTTTGTTTTAAGTATTTATTTAATATTTTTAGTTATAAAATTTATAAAATTATATTTAACCACCATGGACTAAAATAATTTTATTTATTATTTTTCGCAACAAAAATATACAGCAATATAAATTTACAGTATTTTTTTCAGTAATGTTTGAAGGGGTGTATGAATATTTTTTCGTGGAATTCTTAGAGAGTACAAAATATCCTTTATAACATTAAAATATATATATTAAAAAATTTATTTATAAAACTAATTCTTCCGAAAGATATTCAGTTAAGTTAAAGATGTTTCCCTTTATTGCAGTATAAAACACAATTTCTTATTTACTCTAATGAGAAAAGAATCTTGTATCGAAAATTTTCAAAGCAATATTAAAACGCTTTAAAACTAGGCAGAATGACGAATTCTTCTATGGAAGAATGATATGTTCTTGATGACTACTAAAAAAGATATAAATACTTTTATATTAAAGCTCTAGGGCAAATAACAGTGTGCCCCACTTAAATAAAAAGCTACCTCGATTTTGTGCCATAACTGGACGTGAAAAAAAAATGAAACAAAACATTAAGTAAGTCTATATGTAAACATATTTTACTGGGGGTAATATTTGTATCCTGCTGGACAAGAAAACATCTGTACAAGAAAAAAACATGGAATAAATAAAGGAGGAAAAAAGTGTCCCGAATAAAAAAAAATAAAAAAATAAAAAAAACCTCTGCTTATATCCAAAGTAATATGTTTATGACTTAAAATATCACGTTGAATACTATTTACCAATTCAAGGAATATTAGCATCAATACTATCCTAGGTATCATTGATGGCAGCTTTCATTTCTACCAGAGAGGGAACTTTTCTGTATACACTGTTATAAATTTCTCGGAAAAAATCGGGAAATAAAAATTTATTTAATTGTCATATTACCAAATTCACACAAACAGTCCATATTCAAACCAAATATTTTTAACATATTCAAACAAACAATAACCGGAAATAAGATAGTATTCAAACTGTTAACTGTGAGAAAAATCATTTATTAACTGCTTTTACCTAACACAATTAAACAAACGGACTTTTATTGCACCAACTAGGCTAACCTAACGAAGCCTTTTAGTTCATTGCCGCTGGATACATATTACAGCAGAGAGGGTTCATCTGTTCAATTTCATGACCTACAAAACAGGGGTTCGATTCCCTGCGTTGACACCACAGCTTTTTCTCCATTCCCTTCAACACATAAAGAATTTCCAGTGCCCGTCATTCCCCAATTAATGACCTTGGACTATTAGAGAGAATACGGAACTCTTATTCATGCATAGATAACAGCATCACAAAGCTGATTAATACAGAAATGTATAGTATTTCCCATCTCTTACGATAGGAAAACAACCGAATTAACTAATCAAACCACATTCTTTGGTTCATTTGATTAAACACAACTGAACCACAACCTTACTCCAATGCCTTTTACCTAAGAAAGGCCTAGCTTCAATTTCTTGTTCAATTTCTTTTACTTATGGTTTTAAACCGGGCCAGTTGGGAATGGTAAAAAATCCGTATAGTTTTGTATTCATGTTTTTTTTAACCATACTCGTTGTAAACGGTTTCAAAATCTAAAGGTAAAAAATGCTTTTTACCGTAAACTTTGCGGTTAATTGGATAGACAGACTACTGCCGGTTATTTTACCCTAATTTTAGAATGAAAATTCCGACAATGTACTGCGAATAGCCTTTCAAGTTTCCTGAGAAAAGCCATTCCGCCACTTTGAAAATGTCTCATCTTAAATGAAGGCTTGTTGGAAAATCCTACTTGGATCAACAATTCTTCCTCCGAAAGCCTGTAAACCTGTGTGCATGCTTCTAGCAAATTGTAGTGATTGGTAGCCTTCATGCGGCACGGGGGCTCTTTTTTCCTTCCAATTTATTACTTATTTGATGTTTATTCCTGTCTAGTAGGTCAAGCAAGAAGTGAATTACTCGTAGTAAATATGCGTTAAGATAAACATTTTCTTAATACATATATGCTTAGTTCTCGTTGGTTTTCTTTGCGTCCAGTTATGGAACAAAGTTATTCAAGTGAGTCACACAATACTAATACACATTTGTTACTCCTAGTTTCAAAGTGTATTACAATTTGCTTCTATTTCCTGTTTGCTGAAACATAAAATTTTACAACTGAAGAAATAAAAATTATACAAAGAAAAACAGACCTTTCCATACAGATCTTTCAGTTATTAGAAAATTATTTTCATTTACTAGAAACCAGTCTTTTTAAAATGTAAATTAATAATCTATTTCATTCAAAGGATAAATATGTTTTATACACAAGTAAATTAATAGTGTAAGTACTATAAAATAATGTTAGTGTAATGTAAATTAATTAGAGTGCCTAACATACAATGGTGTTTATGTGATGTTTATTGCAACCAGGCTGAAAATATTTAATGCAAATTAAAATTAATACATTTTTTTACATTAAATGCTTGTAAATATTTAGTTTTTTTACACCACATATTGTTGTTACATAAAATTTCAACTGTTTTAATAAATAATGTTGTTTTTTTTTAAAAATTGCGGATATTTAATTAATTCTCTTTCTAAACACGATATTATTTTAAAGATGAAAATAAACAGCTCAATGTTTTATCATTTATAAGCATGTTATTTCCTTTTAAAACCAATGTTTGTAGAAAATAATTTGTCAAATTAACATACCATAAGTTCACCAAAATTTTAAAATGTTTACATTTTCTTAACCACGTTCTATTTAGCCCTAAAATTATGGACTAATTTTTCAAATTACTTACATCGTTTATTGCTTTTAAATCTATATAATTTGTTCAATGTCATAAGGTAGGTTTGTAACATAAATGCAGTAGTTTTCGTTCAGCCAAATAAAAGCTTTTTTTATGATCTTAGACACAAAAATTGAGAGACACACATTCAAGAAGTTTCACGCTTGGTCAAGTTTTTAAAAGTAACACAGAGTTTTTCACCTTAATAAGAGGTGATTTTGACTGTTTTTTACTAGAGAAATGTTTAAAGAGTTAGCATTTTGCTTAAATAAGTTAAAAAGAAAAATTGTTCTTGCCTTCAGGTGTTCTTCCCATTTACTTCCTCTTGGCCCCAATTTTGCAAGCAATGTTACGAGCTCGAACTTCGCCCTGCTTTATGTAATTTGTTTAGTAAAATCGCATTTTTTTCTAATTTAATCTTTCCCTAAGAAAATGAAGGTGGATAAATAGCCTCAGAGCATACACGTGAGAAAGTCACTTTCTTTAAAGGTAATTTACATAAGAATAGTTTTATTTTGGTTTAAGGCGGGAGATGTACACTTGAAATTATTTGCAAAAAAAAAATGATAGGCGTGTAGTAGGGGCATTAGGTATTTTAAATAACTTTTCTTATAAATGCTGCCTTTTGGCTTTTAACTTGTTCAATATTTATTCAAGTGTGGTACAAAAGCAAACCGTACCACATCTATTTTAAGGAGGTTCCTAATGATCATGAAAAGTTTTTACAAATACGTATAATGAAGAAGATTTTGGTTTTTTTTTAAAATGAGTTTTAAATAACGAAATAAAATAAAATAAAACAAAAGCGAAACAGTTTTGCTTGCACGAAACAGTAGTTTCTGCAGAAAAATCGGTTCAATGTTGCACAATATTGGTAACTTGAACTTTAACGCTGTGCAAATTTGCTGTAACTTTATTAAGATAATAAATTCAACCGTATTTTTTTAACTTAAGTCGAATTTAATTCTCATTATTCTATGGCTGAAATTATTAAGGTTTGAATGTAAATTTGAACTATCTTTTAGTTTAACAGTGTAAAGAGGAAAATCAGTTAAATTTTGCACCTTAATATAGATAAAACTAAAACAACAGATTGCTTTCAAATTACAATTTTGAGGGGGAGGCAAGTGTAGGGAAATTGTAAAAAGTGAAGATTATTTTAAAATAAAATTTTTTAATAAATAATAAACTTATGATTTCTTAAAATAAAAAAAAAATTAATCTTACTTTTAGTATCTGCTATCGACGAAAGGAAATTGTGATTATTTCAATTATAAAAATAATAAATAAATAAATATTCCAATTTTGAAATATTCTAAACTATATTGACTTATTAAATAAATTTTGCTGCTTATCATTTGAATGAAAAAATATATGAAACTATAAGCTAGTGGAAAAAATATGAAGGAATGTTTAAAATTTAAAATTTGAAAATATTTATGCATTTAAATAATACTTATTTAAACACGTATAAAACCGAAAGATAATAAAAATTCGTGTATTGTCATTCGAGGCAACTTCTTACAATTTCCAAACTATGCATATTTAAATAAAATTTCAATGCAGGTAAATTTGAGCAATCTGATTGAGAAATAATTTTTTACACGGTGACAGCTATTGATGAAATGTGGCATTTTTGACAGCTTAGTTTTTAAGAAAATGACCAAACGTGTTTTGTATAGTCTAGTCCAGGGAACTGGTTAAAAATTTCAATCGAGAATAATTACCGCAGTAAATGAAATAGTGATGTGAATAGGTAAAACTGATTTATACACATCAACATTAAATGCTATTTTTTATTAGTTAAACCAAATCGATGACCTATGACTTAACACATTTTATATTAAAGGAGTTCTGATTGTCGCTTATTTTTCAAACAATGAACCATCTATTAAAATTTTGGGAGTGCCATCTGCCGGAAGCAATAAATTGAAAGAACAATATAAAAGTTGTTAAACTTCTTATTAGAAAATACATTATCGCCATAGGCTGCTTAGGAAGTAAAAAATTTCACTTAATTAATCCGCAAGGGATAAATAGGCAATATATGGTTGAAAATTTTCATTTTGTGCTCTGAATCATTTTTAAAAAAAATCAGTTTAAAGCGGTTTGAGAATTGTTTGCTGTGGAATACTGGTAATACTATATGTTATTGGATGTATTACAGAAGAGATACATCATAATAAGCTGCAATTACATAAATATAACTCGATGCAATTAAATTGAATATGTTATCCATATAAATAACTGTAATATTCTAATGTATACAGGAATACAGGATGATACAGGAATACTAATGTATACAGGAATACTAATGTATACAGGATGATACAGGAATACTAATGTATGCAGGAATACTGATGTACACAGGAATGCATACAGAAATATTAATGCATGCAGGAATGCTTAAATGTATACAGGACTTTTTTACTTAGAAAAAAGTAAATGGTGTTTAACATGAAAAGTAAAATTATTATATTTATAATATCCACTTGAGGTTTCGAAATTGCAGTTGGATATTTCATACGTAGGGGAGTGTCGGGTACCCCCGCCCACTGTCAATTTCATATGTATAGAATACTTTTTCAAGTCAATGGGCCATCGGACATTAATTAGTATATTAAAAAAAGATTATTTTCAAAGTTTCAAGTATTTATGTAACATGGTAAACAATAGTTTTGAAAATATGTTGAATACAATAATAAAATTTTTTTAAATTTCTATTTTTTTAAGTTAAACTATTCTTTTTTTGGTTTATTCTTTTTGCATTATTTAATTAGATGATAAAACAATAGAAACATACAAAAATATTTATTATTACTCAATATTATACAGAAATATAAGCAATACTCCTTAAGTGGGCGGGGCTACCCGACTCTCCCCTAAATGTTGTCGATAAAACTCTAAACAGTTCATACGCACTATATTTGGCTAATCTGCAGATAAACTAAAGTGATGCGTTAAGGTTTGGAATTCAATTTTTTCCGCAATTTACCTAGGTTATGTGCTTACTAACTGTCGCCGTATCGTTAAAGCTCAATAGATTTTCTTTCTCATTCAGTTAATTCATCTATTGATTGCATTCATTGACTTGATTTTTTTAGATACTGCAAAAAAACGTCATTTTAATTAGCTAATTATAGTTATATTTTAAGCCAATAGTATTGCAGTTTTTTTTTATAGCGATTGCTGATTGATTTCTCTTAACTAATTTGTTGATTGTTTGACTGTGGTAAATTGATTTTTTTAGATTGCAAAAAATAAATTATGGTAATTTCAGAGTTCAGAAACGGTGCTGTTGTTTCATCAAATATCATATTTTCACTTTAACGAGTGCCTAATAGGTAATGAGCAGATTATATAGGTAGTTTTCTGATTATCTAGGAAAGATTGGAAATATAAAAAAAATTCTTGTCTCTTTAACGGGTCATTGTAATTATTCTGTATATTAGTTAAATAATCTGTAGATATAATATCCGATTTTATCACTTCAGCGGCAAAAAAAAAAAATGCACACCTCCTTTTTTTTAAATAGAAATATTTGAGTGACGCGAAAACCCACTATTTTTTAAAACCTCATGTTCCATGATTGAAATTACAGTAAAAAGAGTTGGCATTCAGCGTACCGGTACTTTTTATCACAAAATTTATTTTTACCGGAACATGTACTCCGATGCACTGTATTTTTTACAGTAATAATTATCGTAAAATCACTGAATTACTCTAATTAAATAAATATTGCTGTAAAATTTACAGTACCATATTTTACAGTAAAAATGGATTTTACTGTAAAAAGAATTTTACGGATGAAGTGCCAGTACTTTCTACTGTAATTTGATCCGTAATTTTTTACAGTCTTGTACATTGGGACAATTTTGCTTATTTCAAGATTTTTTTACAGTCAATAACAAAAAAATTCTATTAATATACAAAAGTATTATGTATTTCTGAAAAATTAAATTTTTTATTTTTTTGAATTATTCCTTTCTGCAAAAAGGCCGACCGGCCAGTGAAGGGGTTAGGGAACTACCCTTGCATCAGAACGGTTCTGGGTTCGAATCCCGGGCAAGGCATGGATGTTCCTTCCTTCTCTGTACTATTTGTCCTTACTGTGGGAGCAACGTTGGCCCACCCAATATGTGGCCCTGAAAGAGTGGCCAACAAATCTGCTCTTCAGGTGCCTGTGACCTAGGTCTTTATCCAGGTGGGCATTGAAAAAAAAATGAAAAAAAAAACTTTCTGCGAAAAGTTAAACTTGATTCAAGTTGAAACACTTTCCCTTATACAAAACTTAAATGCGATTTATTATACATATTTCAGAAAATAGTTGTTCGGTCATCAAAAATGAAAAATATTGAATTGGAGTTTCGATTCTAAGAGTTTTTTAAGGTAAGAAAGATTCTAAAAAAGGAAGAGATTTAAAGGTTTGATTTGTGACTCTTGAAAAAACCTCGTTGAAATGATATTGAAGAGAACACTTCAAAATGGCATTACACTCAGTAACGTTTTTATCATTATCTTTTGCTGAGGTGACCTTTAAAAGCAAGATAATATCAAAATTGGTCTTTTAGAAAAATTACTCTTGTCACAATAAAAGTAGTACTACCCGCGTATTTTTCATTCAAGATCTACAGGTAGTTACGCCTGAGTAAATGCGCATTAGTTTGAATAAATGAAGGGCATGCGGACTAATAAATCAAGTAATAATGATCGCAGACTTAGGGATGAACTTTTTAAAGAAATTATACATATATGTCAGATAATACTCATAAACTGCCCCTGCAGATTAGGTACAAAGCCATTATTATACTTAAATCACTCAACATTCGTAATGTGCTAAATTCTTTGTTTACGTGTTTTTGTACGAAAAAGTAGTGACAAGACACATTTTTTGCTGTTAAAGTGTTAAACTAACTAGAAATAACAAGAACGATAGCGAAAAAGTATATTTTTAATGTATCTGGATAATATATAGTTTGAAAGTAAGAGAGTATGAGAAATATTTCGTTATATATTATGATATAGAAAAACAAAGTAAAAGAAATTTTAATTGCTACATACGGATGATGAGGAATTTTAGCAATTCTAAGGAAATGAAATTTATGTAACATAAATCTAAATTTGCGGTAGAAGGCACTTAGCAGTACGAAATCAGAAAATTAAAAAAGAAAAAAAAAAAAACCATATACATGTATATCAGAAAGTAATCAAGAAACTGCTTCCGCAGATTTATTAGGGTAAACCAACCAGTGAAGGAACACACCCCAGTGAATGAACATCTGATAAATATTTTTTAAAATTAAGATTTTAAATGTTTTTACTTAGATTGATTGGTAACAGTAGCTTACTACCTAACAATAGGAAGTCATTTAACGTCGAGTTGAGTTGCCTGGTTATATAGTCTTCTCTGGAAAAAGTTTTGAATTTGTTAGTATCTGTTCAGCACCTTGTTTCGATGACAAAATTATAAGGTCAGTGTTTGTATTTATCCATTTAGAGTGCAATTAATTGCATATAATAATTCTATTTTTCTCACTGTGAAAAAAAGAATTCAAAATATAGATATTGAAATTACGTTTTATTTATTTTAAGCATCATAACATAAGCAAGTACTGAGATTAGGGGGTGTTTACTAATTGGATTACCAAACGATGAAAAAACAATGAAGGAGCAAGTGTTCCTTTACTGGGATTTTTTCAAGTTAATGAAAATAAAAGAAAATTTTTAATTTTCTTGTATCTTTAGTCATATTATGCATCAAAATTATGTTAAAAATACAAAAAACAACTTCTAACCAGTGAAGGAACAGGCATATTCATTCACTAAATAGATAAAGGAACAGGCATGATTAGATTTCCCAGTGAATTAACAGTAGGTGTGAAGTATGATTTTACATGGCTCCAAGATAATTAGTAGTTCTGCGATTTATAGGACACCCAAATTCTGTTAAATATTGTATGAATGATTCCTAAAATAATTTCGTTTCAAAATGCTAATTTAGTTGCTAAATTTATGGAAAAAATTATAATCAGAATTTATTTATAATTTATCTTTATAAATGTAGTGGTTAGTTTCATCACACGTTAGACAGCTTAATAAACTACGTTTACTCATCGAAAACTAAATAAATATAATAATAAAAACTTGAATAGAACATTTCCTTTCTGGGTTTTGTGCCAATATTTATCTAAATTATTATCCTAATTCGGTCTTTAACGTTATGACGGAAACGGGTAGGAAATATTCATTTAAAGACAGCCATGCATCCAGGTGAAAAATGGGTGAAGCTGTTTTTAAGTCGACATCCATTGATAACTCAGTGCAATGCGAAGATAATTTCAAAAGGCAAAACTCCTTTCTTAAACTGAGAATAATATTCGAGAGTGGTTTAAAGAACTTCAGAGGACTTTAAGGAGGGAAGTAGCCTTGGCATCCTTTCAGAATGTTATCGCATCTACAATGCGAACGAAACTGGAGTTGAATACTGCCCTTAAACGGGAAAAATATTTTGCCCTAAAAATTGTAAGGATTTATATTCTATAGTTCCTAGGAAAGAAAAAGAAAGAACAACAGTTTTGGCCAACTTTTCAGCTAGTGGAATAAAAGTACCTCCAATCGTTGTTTTTCCCTACTGAAGAATTCCTCGACGTATTAAAGAATCAATTCCTGCTATATATTTCATTGGAAAAAGTGATTTATGAAGTGAATCGATGACCACAGCAACTTTTTACGAATATATTGAAAATGCTTCTTTCTACCCATGGCTAATTGAAAATTCTATCAAATTCCTTATTTTGCTTCTTCTGAATGGGCATAAATCTCATGTCAATTTGAAACTGAGCAAGTTTTGTTTATCAAACAAATTCTCTGGTTTAACTTTCTACCTAATTCTACTAGTGTAATCCAGTCTTGTGATGTTGGCTTATTTCTAGCTTTGAAAGCTTAAATGAAACTTCCGTTAAGAAAAAAAGAGTCGCAAAGCAATATGTAGAGATAATTTTACACCCATTTTTAATAGGTTTTGAGGCATCAACTGATGAAGTTAAAATGCTTTTATAAAATGTGGTATTTTTCCCTTTGATGCTAAAAACGTTGACTTTAACAAATGCATGCAAGACAGACACAAAGAGTAAATGAGCAAGAAAGCTTATCAACAAAACACTTAATCAAACAAATATCAACAAAACACATCGATAAACGAGAACTTCGAGTAACGATGCACTATTTATTTCGAAGCTTGAGAATGAAATCTCCCAAGATATGTTGCAAATTTTTAAAGGAACATTGACAGAAGAGTCATTGACAGTCTAATCTCTCAAATATCCAATAGCCTGTGCTTTTCTAAATATGGAAGAATTTACTGCAAAAAGAACATTTGGTTAAGTCAGACTTTGGCACTGAAGCTGAAACAACTGACATTGATAATGAATGTATCTTGAAAACTGATTTTGAGGCATTCTTGAGGCATTGTTAGTTGCAAAAACAATTCGTTCCACTAGTAATCAAAGTCAGAAAATGTTAAATACTGCTGAAGACCCACTATTGATATAAGTGAATGAAAGATGGATTTTCCTCAAACTTCGAAGCAATTTTTTCCCATCAATTATCTAGGGAGAAATTCTAGAAATAGTACTGGAAAATCAGAAGAAATTTTGAAGATGCATTTACATTGGCCAAATATAGGGAAAAAAGAGGAAGATCAAATCAAAATAAAGAGAAATGAATTACCTTTTGCATTAACTTTAGAAAAAGGACGAAAATTTAAAGAGACTGAAAGAGCTAAAAATAAAAGTTAAAGCAAGAAAATATGATGGAGAGAAAAAAAATACTTAAAAAGATAAAAATAGCTTAAACAAATATGGGGAAAAAGATTAAACAAAAATGCGATAAAACAATAGTAATAAAACATCATCGGATTACACAATGATAAACATTCATGATTTAGACTCCACTATTAAACTGTGAGAAAGAAAATTAAAAAAAAAATATATATTCTGTATTCAACCCCATTTTACTTTCCATTTCAAGACTGAAAAAAAAGTAAAATTTTCCCCGTTAACTGTGGTTAGATGTTATAATTCCAAGAAAAAACCTTGTTTTTAGACATTTGCATGACTTATGAATTCCTAAAGAGTATCAAAAATTCTCAAAATTAAGTGATCATTCACTAAAAAACTTAGTGTTCATTCACTGGTAAGAACAGTTCCTTCACTTGGTTATCTTACTACTTATTATTTGAACCACCAAAAGCTTAAAACAATATTATGTAAGTTCTTTAAAATTTTTTTTTACATAATTTGCATTTGATAACAAATATGTTGGCAGTGTCATTTAGCTAAAATTACAAATTTTGAAATTTTTATGATTTTTTGAAAGGCAAGCTAACTTTAAGTGTTCCTTCACTGGTTAGTTTACCCTATATTTAAAGTGTCCAACGTTTGCAAGATGCTAATATCACTGTTTCGTCTAATAAAATTAATAGCAATACACATTTGTTTGCAGAAATGTAAATTTTTAATGGATCTGGATAATATATAGCTCGCAGATAAGAAGAGAATGTGAGAAGGTTTTTATTAAGTATTAAAATATAGAAGTATAAGAAATTTAAATACCAAACTTATTTGTAGAAGGGGGCTATGATTTTCAGCAGTTCTTGATGAGGAAATTTCAAAAAAACGTATGCATGTCTGTCAGAAAATATTCAATAAACTGACCCCAGTGATGACTCAATGTTAATGGTTAGAGGGGGTGACCTCAAATACGTTAATTAAATGGTGGAGATGATATTTTAAATTACGAAATCAGGCACAAAAACGCACTTTCTCTGAATAAACATATCTTTTTTCGACGAATTCGGATTTCTGATCTCCAAAATCTAGGAATCGCAATGTAGGAAATATGGTCTTAATAGTTTGGTCATAACAGCGTTCCACAAATTGCACCTCATAATGTTAATTTTACTTTTTGCGTATTTCGCCATACCTCGAAAACTTTTTAAGCGAATAAAAATTTTTTTGCACACAATTATAATATTTGTTTTTCCAAAATATTTCCAGGCACAAAAAAAATGATTTAGTAAATATCAATTATTTTTTATTATTTTATTTAATACAATCGAATTTAAAAAAAAAATTCGTACGTTCAAAATTCGTTTTCTCAGGAACTATTCGATCAAATTCACTCAAATTTTATATTTTTTCCATCTACAATTCAAAATTTTTTTCAACTAGTATTAAATAAAATAATAAAAAATAATGAATATCTACTGCAACTTATATTTCGCATGTAAAAATCTTTGGATAAACAAATTTTACAATTGTGTGCAAAAAGTTTAAATCCGCTTAAAAAGTTTTCGAGATATGGTGAGATACGCAAAAATTAAAATTGACATTAAGGGGTCCAATTTTTCGAGCGCTCTGCTGACCTAACTATTCGGATCATATTTCCGAGATTGCGGCTACCCCCTATATTTTGAGGATAAGAAATTTGAATCCGACAAAAAAATAAATGTTAAAAGAAAGTACGTTTTAGTGTCTGATTTCGTAATTTGAAATATTCTTTGTACGAAGTAATTAACATATTTGAAATCATCCTTTCGAACTATTTAAATTGAGTTCTATGTGAAATGAAGAGTGAAAATCCAATCATTAGATTAAAAGTTATGATTGGAGAGTGAAAATCCAATCATTAGATCAAAAGTTATACAGGGTTTTCCGTTTGTTTTTTCGCGCACTGTACATTAAAATCGTCTAACGTTTGCACGGTGCTAATATTGTTGTTAACGTGTTTTTGTCGCATAAATGTAGTTACGAGACGCATTTAGCGCTGTTAAAGTGTTAAAGAAACTAAAAATAACAAAAATGATGCCAAAAATATCGATTTAATGGAGTTAGATTTTCCACTGTTTGAAGGTAACATGGGAAAGTGTTTTTTGCCTACGTGTGTGTACATAACAGTATAAAAATACTTTTCGATGAAAGGGGGAGACTCAATTACTTACTCATATTCTTCGTCATTACCATTAAAGTCGTCGTTCGCGCCAATATGTTGAGTAAATATTTTAAAAACATTTTAATTGCTTTACTGTTTTGATAGAAAAAAATTGTCACAACAGTAGTTATATGCTCTACTAAACATATCATAACTACCGAAGCAGAAATAATGTTTAGTCCTGACGTTTTAGTCCTGTTCATTTAATAGACATCATGAATTCCTTGTCAACAATTCAACCTCATATAAAAATTCTTTTTTTTTTCTTACTTCAATATTTCCGTATTCTTTTATAATAATAAGTATGCAAATAACTGAAATGATTGAATTTTAAAATGAAAAAAAAAGGGACTTGCTTAATAGCAATGATCAAATACGTCATTAAGTATATTAAAGAGAAACGAGGTTATTTTTTTTTGCTGTGGTAATTTTTGATGTTATTTAGTTTTTGAATTTTTCTTTTCATTGAGTGTTTTACAAGTTTACATTATGTTACAAATAACCTTATAAGCAAACAAAAATGTGTTAATTTTTGAATTACTTATACGCTTTGCAGTTGTCACTAATATTTTTATGGACGTTTCAATATTTTAATTAATAATTTGTTATTAAAATAAAAAAAATGATTTTAAGTTTTAGTAATCAAAATATTTATGCTGAAAAACTAAAAGACAATGTTGATTCGTGTTTAAACTTTAGAGGGCAATAACTTTATCCCTAATTGACCTTGTTTTGCAAATAAAATACCAACAAGTTAAGTAAATAAAATTTAATAACAGCGGGATAAGAAGTAACGAACACAATGTTTTTGCTATTTATTTTCTTCAATGCAAAAATGTATCATTCGGGGTAGAAATAGAGTAGGATAGTGAAAATGCTTCGAAATAGTTTATTGCTTAGTTTTATTATTTTAAAATAATATCTCTAAATTTTTCTTATTCTTTAATTTTTTAACTAAAATTTGTCATAAAACAATTCTTAGAATAAAAACTATTTTACAATAGTAATTTTTAGTTTATGAAGCATTTCGTAGCTGATTACCGAAACTACCAACATTAGAAACGTTCTTTTCAAGAAACCTTTTATAGCCGATTGTGATATTTTCTAGTCAACAAGCTAAAATTCGATTAATATTTAGAAGAAAAAAAAATTGTTTGATTAAATTATAACTTTTCAACTAGTACAAAAATAACAACAACAAAAAAAAAGTTTCACATGATTCATTAACTTTAAAACTTTATGTTTATGAAATTTCAATTTCAATGAGTGATACTTAAGTAAACTTCTTTGTTATTTTTTGAAAAGTTTCTTTCTAACAATAAATCAGAAAAGATTGGATGTTTCGACTTTTCTTCAGGACAGTAGCGTAAGGGTTATTTTTTTTAAAGAAACATAGGATATATTGAGTATAACTCAATATTCATCTTTCATTTCAAAGAGAAAATATTTATATTTTTACTTATCAAAACAAGAAGAAAATATTTAAACTAGACATTGCACCAGAAGTTAAACTTTGAGTCTGCTTAATACAAGAATCAAAACTAAATCCAACACTGAACAAATGATGACTCATCCAAAACCTACGATTTTTGTAAAATCTAACTAAATTATTTTATGTTAAATAAAATGTTATGTGTAATAATTTACTACCGAAATTAAATTTTATTTAAAAATTCCCGATACAAAAATTAAGTATTGGTGAAATAGAGAAGTCTAAATTCATGATATAGTAATCCCCCAATTTTTATGTTTCTGGAAAACTGATAATTTTTTTAAAAAAAGAACTAGATACAGGTTTTCAACTACTGCGTGTTAGTTTAATTTTTAAATAATTTTATGGGTTTCACTGGGAACGTTGTAAGGCGTTTAAGATATAGTTTTAGTATAACTTTTAAGAGTACATTTTTTAAGTATCCAGTCTTTTAACAATTTTTTAGTAATTCTGAATTATGTTTCCAATTTTTTTTAAATTATGGAAAAAGAAATTTTCACATCTATTAAAATTTTGAGCATTTAAATTATACTTTTTCATATCTATTAAAATATTGTTATTTTTTTCTATTTTAGAGGTAATAATATCTTTTAAGAAGATTTCAAGATCAGAGGATTTTGAAGTAATTAATTGGGGTTTGTAAGTTCTGGAACTGAAGTTTGAGGATAAAATTAAATCCAAAAAATGGCGAAACTTAAACTTGCTATCTAATCCAAGGTATTGTTTCTTATGTGTATATATCTTTAGGAAATAACATTGCTATCTAATCGTGATTTATTCTCTTTCTATCTTTTACGCGATATCGTCTGCTATTAAAACAAAGAGTATAAAACTAACTACTATTTGCAAAAACGCATAATTTTTCATCTATGTTACTTACATAGAAAATTATTGTGGATTTAAAACTATTTGCTTTATCAAATATATTATTGCCTCATTCAATTCAGTGAAAAAAAAATTCCCTAAAAGCAATGTCTTACTGGTCTAAATCGCATTGTTAACTTTTCCCTTTATGGCCCTTCAAATTAATTAAAACATAGTCAAGTGATCCTCAACAGCCAGCCAGGTGGCCGAGCAGTTAGAGTACCTGACTGAAGTACTTGGATGTCTTTTTGTGCTTGATGTGTGAATGTGGCTCACGCTATGAACAGTGGCAGTGTGGGTAATGTTTCTCACCTTCGTGACTCAGATTCACAAGTGCTCACCGAGTAATGTTAAATGAGCAACACTTCCGGCATCTTCCGTCGCGAAGAACGTCATAGTTCAGTTCCACCCTTTAGAAAAAAGAGTGATGCTCACCTTGAAGAAGAGGTATAATTTCCAATATTCATATTGTACTGAAACCAAATATTTACACTATTTCCTGGTTTCCTGGAACTGGTTTATAAAAAGGATGACCATATACATATATATGCTACATTATTTAGAGTCATTAATGATACATTTAAAAAAACGAAGCAATGTGAGACGTTTCGATAAAGCTGTTAAATTTTTTGATCATGAAAGAGAAGTCTATTTTATAAGAAATATAACGTTTATTAATATTTATCGCAAACATTTTCAAGACATAAATATACGATAATTATTGAAAAGTGTTTTTATCAGATTTAAATTTTTTTTTCTATAGTAAGACTTTAATGAATTTTAACATTTTTCGAATTGGAAATTGTTCTATATGCAACATGAGGCTTCTAAGTTTATGCAAAATGTAAAACAAATTTGAATATAAGATTTCATGGAAATTATGACTTTTTTTTTCACTAAATTATAACATCATATGAAAACTGCCATAACGGAACATTTTTTTCGTTACAATTTCTCTTTCTCTTTGGCCAAAGTCTTAACAGTAAACACTACTTTCGGTTCATATCAATTGAACTAAAACAAAAGTTCAGTACAATATTTAAAACAAGCCATTTGTGAATGAGTTTATGGTCTATTGCTTTTCTATTGTTTAAAACGCTAGAATTTCAATTCACTACAGAACCGTGACTATTTTTGTTCATTAAAATTTATGCATAGATGAAGTTATGGTATGGATTATGAGTTAAAAAAGTTTGGATAATAAACTGTAATGATGAATTCTTGAGTGTATAATGTGGTTCCTTTTGCGTTCGTAACATAAATAATTGATCATTAAAAGAACTTAATATAAGATATTCGATTTACTTAGAAACACTCTTTTAGATATAAGAGGAAGAACGAAATAAAAGATCGGAAAATGAAATAACATAAAGATGTAAGCGGAAACTATTGATATTGTTAAAAAATTGTTACTTCAATGCATAATTGATCATTATTTTTATATTTGCGCAATCAGCATTTGTATATTTATGCATTCAACAATCGTACATACTATGGTTTCAACTGATTTTAATAGACGGAAGCAGTTATCTAGACCGAAAATGAAGGATAATTACTAAACACTTTTATTTAAAATAACACACTTTTAACATTCCATCATTTAATTCATTACGGTATACCTATAAAGTTAGGTATATATTTTGAAGGCCCTGTCGTCACACATAAATAACAGATGTAAATAATAAGCTTTTTTAATAACTATTGTCGGTTTGTAATAGTTATTCATGACTCTTAAGTTAAGTTTTGCATATCTATAGAGCACTGGAGTCCGCTCTATAATTTCAAGAACTTAGCACCCTTTATGCTAACTTGAAAATAAGCAAAATATTTATGCGAAATCCTTAAATTTGTGATAATGAAAAGCATTTGTGATATATTTAATATGTTAAAAGTTATCCCGACGCTGTCTTTTAAGCTCAAAAACTACGCAATTATTATAAAATATACAGGGTGTTTATAAAGTCCCGGACCCATTTTGATGTTTAATAACTCATAAAATAGTGAAGATATAATCAAACTTATGACATTTATTGATGGAATAACTCATATATTTTCCTTTTCAGGTTTGAATATCTTTACTTTTGTAAATATCGTCTGCGCGTGTGGTTAATTTCAGATAATTTCATTTTCCAGTCTAAATATCTGTACTTTTCTAAATATCGTCTGCTTATTAATTGCATTTTTCTCTCTTTTGTTTTTGGCAACAATTGCAATGTTATGTTTAATTTTGATGTGTTTGTTCTATGTAGTACTTTTCTATGTGATGTTTTATTCGAGCAGATATTAAGGAGAATAATTACAGCACAAGAGAAAGCACAGATTTTATGGTGGTTCATAGAAGCGAAATCGATAGAACACAGAAAAATTTCAGAAGAATTTATAATTATAGGATTTATAAAGGACAATGTTTACAGGAGGATTGTGTCGAACATTGATGACCTAAAAGTCAGAATTACAACCGCAATAGTCTCTATGGATGCCGACATGCTTGCCGCTACCTGGCGTGAAATTGACTATCGACTTGATATTCTCCGTGCGACGAAGGGGGCACACGTGGAA
This sequence comes from Parasteatoda lunata, assembly GCA_949128135.1. NCBI lineage: Eukaryota > Metazoa > Arthropoda > Arachnida > Araneae > Theridiidae > Parasteatoda > Parasteatoda lunata. The sequence goes on along the minus strand of OX421978.1, from coordinate 56,689,195 downwards.
GTTCATTGACAAGGGTCATGAAACTTTTTGAGTCTATCTAACCATTTATGTTATTAATTTCAATCTAACTTTATTATTTTATGAGTTATTAAACATCAAAATGGGTCCGGGACTTTATAAACACCCTGTATAATTAACAATTATTATAATTGTGTAATAGTTATATGCGTATCAAAATTTATTCCTAATTAAAAATTAAATGAATTATTTACTCATTTTAATAATTTTCAATTAGGTGGGATAAATCACAAGAAATTGGCAACTTTTTTTAAAAATTCTTTAATAGTTTTTTTTTAATATTGAGTTTATTTTTGCGTTTTAAAATATAGTCGTTTTGTTAAAGCAAGATAAATTATTAAAACTATTAATCTTGTTAAATGAACATATATTATCCTAAAATCCTATAATTAAAATTCAAAGGTTTTACCACGAGTTGAAAGAACTTTGACAGGAGCTTTTTAATTTCCTTAACGAAAAAAGACTTCGAAGAATACTTTTAAGGAGAGATAAGTTTATAAAAAAAAAAACGTCTTAAGATTTAATTTTAGTGCTATGATTTTTCATTAATCTATTGAGATTTGTTTAAAAAATGAAAGTATTCGTGACCTATTTTATTTATAAAGTTAGTTACCAGTACCGTATCATTTTCCAGCTAAGTAAAACTTTTTCTCAAGAGTTGATGCTTATATGAATTGTATTTTCAAGATTTTATTTCCTCTTTTGATAGTGGATGAGCAGAGAAAAGGAGCAAAGCGGAAGTAATTTAGAGAAATGGAAGAAAATCAAAATATTCAAGATAAAAATTCATTAAACTTTTACCTCAATTAATTTGTATAACATATTCTAATTATATTAGATTTAATAATAAAATTCATTGTTGCAATCGACATTAATGTAATGAATTGGATTATTTCTAAATATATCTTTTAAGTTTAAGTAAAGTCTGCAATTTAAATTGAATGTGTAAATCTAATTTACATTTATCTATGTTTTTCTATACGGAAAAGTTTATTTTGAACTTTTATTTGCTAAAAAGTATATTTAAAATGATTACAAAAAACAATGTGCTATTAATAATTATCAATTAGTTTCCCTATTAATTATTTAATACGATTATTAATTATTTTTTTAAGTAAGATTTTTCTGAATTAATAATTTTAAAAAAAAATAATAATTTTATATTTAAACAAGAATATCCATTTTCTTAAAATTTTCAATTTTATTATTCAAATTAAAACTAGTTTAAATTATGTTTTTGTTAATTCGGCTTTTATTCGTCAATCGATAAAAGAAAGTATATAAGAAAATTTAGTGAGAGATTATGATTATAACTAAGTCAGTTAATTTTAAATTTTAAATGAAACTTATTCTTTTATTTTTTTTAGAGGAACACTTTTATGGTGTTTCTTAATTGACTTTTTGATATGCAATAATTGTATCGATTAACAAATGATCAAAAGATATAAATTACTTTATTCTTTACATGCATTAATCTAAATTTTACAAATGAAAATTTACAGTGAAACCTGAATCCTGAACCTCTGTTTTTAATGTCTTATGTTACAGCTGAAAAATCTAATTATGTTTTAATAATGTAGGGACATATTTTTTTAAAATAAAATCCGGTAGTATTTACTATTTTGAAAATAAAGAAAGAAATTCTATAAAAAGTAATTTTCTAGAATATGAATAAAATTAATTTTGGCTATTTGACGAGCACTAAAATTTTTTAATGGTGTATAAATAAAATGTTTCATTTTTACTATTGCATTGAAGTATAAAATGAAATATTTCAGTGTTTCAATTATTTATTTACAAAAAAAATATCATTTAATATCAATAAGAATGTGCAGACGATGTTTGTAAAAGTAGAAATATTTTCTTAGAATACTACATTTGGAATTTAACTTGGAAAACTTTGTTCGTTTCGAACCGTTTTTCTCCCCCCCCCCCAGGAAAGGTTTATTCGATTGACAAAACAATAATGAAGATAAACAAATTGGTGAAGGGTCCGTTAACGAACCCAAATTTCTTTTAAACAGACCCCTGTATGTATATATGTATATATATATATTTATAACTCAACCTGTCCTCATAACAAAATTTCTATATAACACTTAATATTTAACGAAGAAGTTTTTGTTAACGGTAGTAAATAAACATATGCAACAATTAATATATTTAAGCAACTATTAAATAATAAAGTAATTAATAAAAAATTCAATATTCTTCATCAAGGATCGGAAAAAAATGTATAGTATGTTTATTTTTAGGAAAAAATCATTTAGAATGACTCTTTTATTATATAGTTTATCATTAAATGAGGTGTAATATATTTGAGAGTGATATCAAGCAGAACAAATACTCCTGGGAAAAGACATGAGAAAAACTGTAGCATTCTTACTAGAAACATAATTAATGCTTCATATGTGATTATTAGGGAAGATTTACTCTTTAATACTCATTTATTATCGATTTCAATGTCAAAATTAATCAATCAGTTTCATTGCCAATGTCAGAGTAAAACAGGTGTCGATAAAATTAGTTCTTTAAAATTAGAAAATATTGATTTGGCAACTAAGATCCCGCCCTTTTTTTTAAATTTAAACATTCCACACGTCAGAACTTGTTTTGACATGATGTTTTCGATTATTCGTTAAAGGGTTTTTTTGTGTTTAAATCTATACATTATTTTCTTTTCTCTTCATTTTCAAATCATTAAAATCAAATGCTAAAATGAGAAAAATAAAGAATTTCCAAACCTTCTTCCTTTTGCTTTTATGCAAATTACGCAAAAGCTGCTCGTGATATATGAGCTGCCTATGAAAAGAGCGGCGTAACTGAAAATTCGGTATACAAAGTTGACTTTAATAACGCATCCCGTTCTGGTCGTTCAGTTGAGTTTGAAAAAGATGATTTAATCATTGTTAGCATGAAAATTCGAGTAAAACGACAAGAGAAATAACAGAGTAAAGCAAACGCTCCCGCACTTTAAATTTTTACAAAATTGGAAATAAAATTGGCGGAAACTTAGTTGCCAATCCAATGCATCAAAATGTCTGTTCCATTATTGAAATTTTACAGATTTTTTTAGACTTATTAGTGCGAGTGCGACAGTGAAAAGATATACTTTTACAGAGTCTTATAAATATGTCTAAAATAAAACTCTCTCAGTCCAAGACTATTAATCTATAATGAGCCTTTTCTATCTAAACCTATTATAAATTAGTCCATATTGAAATATTGAAAACTTTTTCTGAACATAAGCTGAATTTTCAAATCAATTTGTTTAAAATATTACTTTTTATTACTTTATATTACTTAACTACTTAATATTAATTCTTAACTACTTAACTACTTAATTTCTTAATATTACTTAATATTACTTAAAATATTACTTAATATTTTTGTTTAGATATTGGAGGAAAAGTTCAATTAAGTTAAAGAAAATAAGGATAGTTTATCAACATGGATTAAACAGAATATATTTACCATGTAGAAATGTTTATAAAAATATTAAACTTGATGAAATAATTAGAAAACTTTCTCTTACTAAGGCTATATATCAAAAAGATTGAAACCCAAAAAACGAACAATTAATGTCAATATATTGCGTATTTTAAAACTTTAAAATGTTACATCTATATATATATATTTCTATTACACGGCACCAAAAAAAAAGCCTCATTACAACTTCCAGAATGGCAACGTTAGAAAATCGACCAATGATTGCATCTAAAAATGTCACATGCCAAATCTAGCTGAGGTGGCTCAACACATAGCGCTTTTAAAAACGGAAACAATAACCACAGTGAGCATTATCAGGTTGTTCAATTCAGCTGCGGCAAAAATAAAAATAAACAACTTAAAAAATAAAAATGCTGTTGCCAGCCATAGAATTTTTCTAAAGTTAACTTAGCAACATAAATCAAAATTATGATACCTGAGCGCTTGACGTAACAAATCCTTCAGTTCTATAAGTGTTGTATCGCCAAATGCCCAAATTAACAATTGCAATTTCAAATTAATATTGAAATGTACAGGTTTAGAATTTTCTACAGTGAAAAGTTTTCGGAACTTCAGTATTCAAAAAAGTATACAAAACATAGATGTTAAGAACGTATCCAATGAGCGAGCAAAGCTAGCATTGAATTGCGAAGCAATCCGAAATGAACTGCGAAAGCAGTTCCGGGGGTTGGTGAGCGCCAGCGAGCAGGGGGCGAAGACTCCTAGTTTAGTATAATTTACTTTGATTTTGAGAATTGAATCGCGATTATATTATAAACCAATATTTCAACACAGTGCAATGTACAGCACTATAAAAATAAAAAATTAAAGTAAATTGCAATAAAATAATTAACATAATTATGATAAAATATATTAAATGAAAATAAGATTGAAAATGAATAGTGAATGATTTAAATTCTTCCTTTTCTGCATTTTATTGTTCATAAAATGGTCATAAAATTAAAAAAAAAAGTTTTCATTTCTTGTCTTTGGTACATTTCTGGAAAAGCAAGCCAACAGTTTCTTTTGACGATACTTATTTCCTTGTAATGGAATTATTTATCTTTGCTTACTAAGTACAATACAAAATAAATGAATGAAATCAATTCAAAATTTAGTTCTCCGAACCATTTTAAAAATAACTATACTATTTGCAATTTATATTTTTATAAAATTTTCGAAGTACTTTTATTTTATCAGAGTACTGTATCATTTAAAGTAAAAAATTTAAAATTTCAGAAAAATTGGATTGAAAGTTTCAACAGTTATGTGTGTATCAAATCATTATTTACTAAAATAAATCATTTATTAATACTAACTATTTACTTTTATTATTTACTGAAAGAAAATAATACTGCATGGTTACACAATATCCTGTCTACAAAATACAAAATGTTTAAGGAATCTTCTTATTATAAAAAGCAAACAAAAGTTCCTAATCAATAATTTTTGTTTATATTCAAAAATAAATGTAAGTCAATAAGGTTGTCTGTACAAATTTTTATGCATTGATTATTAGAACACTGTGGCAGAATTAAATAAAAGAAAATAATACTGTATGGTTACACAATATCCAGTCTACAAAATACAACACTTTTAAGAAATCTTCTTATTACTAAAAGCAAACAGAAGTACCTAATCAATTATTTTTGTTTGTATTCAAAAATAAATGTAAGTCAATAAAGTTGATTGTACGTATTTTTACGCATTGATTTTTAGAACACTATGGCAGAGTTTAGTTTATTCGTGTATAATATGGCCTTATAGTAAATTCTGCATAATTTTGTATTGTATAAAATTTTGCTTAGTAAAAAGTTACATTTTTAAATATATTTAACCAAGTCAAATAGTTTCGCCATTTAATGGAAGTTTTTTATTCTTCAATTATGAATAATTTTTAGCGTAATGAAAAAATTAGTTATTTTGAAATTTATGTCTTGTTTTGTTAAAAGAAACAAGAGGAAGCTTATATAATTCAACTCTTATAAAAAGTTTTTAACTGTAAATAAAATAAAGTTTAAAATTTAGTCACAGTTTAAAATTTAATTTAAATAGCTTGGTCTAAGTCGAATACATTATTAATTATAATCGATGATACGAAGGTCTCAATTAACTCATCTGGAAGCAAATGCAAAAAACAAGAGGAATAAAAATATCATCAGTGACTTTAAAATTTTTTTAACTGTAAGTAAATAATATGCATAAATTTAAATTGGATTTATTAAACAAATGAAAAAAAATAATATTAAAAATAATAATATTAAAAATAATAATATTAAAATTACTTACTTCTCCTGTCCGAATTTTATAAGCTAAACTAGTTGCTGATTCTAATAGTATTGGATCTGTTATATCCGCTAGTTTTTTCCCCCGACCACAATATTTTAGAATCAGAAAAAATCTTGATATCAGTTCAATAATTCTTCTAAAAAATCGAATTGCATATGCCGCAAATTTGTTTCGTACTAACACAGCCATATTCCACCCACTAACAAGATGTAATGGAACTTTCAAATTGATGCTATTTAATGCAGACGATAATGTTGAAATATTAACAGATGATAAGTGCAAACGATTTATAAAAGTCGAAATAATAATTAAATTTCAAGTCTATAGCACAGTAAAAAAACTAAGATAAAAATCGTCTGCTCTTAAACAGAAAATGCAAATTTTTTTTTATTGTAGAACTTCTTGTAACAATTCATATTTGATTTTATTTTGAAGAATTATAAAGTAGTTTAATTATTCAATACAAAATTATTAAAAAATAATCCTCAGCAAATTTATAGGGGTAAAGATGGTAATTCCGCATCACATTTGAGAGTGAAGACGAGGATCTGTTTCCGAAAATTTTGCCTTCCGCTTAGCACAGAAACACGATTCGTTTTTCTCTCATGGGAGGAGAGATAGGAGAGAAAATTGTAACGATTTCTTTGGCTACGCAAGATTGGATGCGAAAGAAAAAATAAAGAGAAAAGTGAAAGCTTTGTAGTATTTACTCAATACTTCTAATAGGATGGCCGCCGGCAATAGGTTTGAAGATTCATAAATGACAATTGATCACGTGACCTTAAAGTTAGTTTCGGTTTGCTCGATGTGAAGCTGTTCCATGTCGTTGAATTTTAGAGAGAAAAGGCAAATAACCTTATTGATAACATTTTCATCGACGAAAAGTAATTGCGAGCAAATATGGTTAAAAATGTTTTTATTAAATGTCATTTATAAGATAAATCATAATATCATTTCATCAACATCACTTTTCGATGAATTTTAAAAAAGACGCTGATAAATACAATAGAACTAAGTTAAAAGTATCACGAAAATATTTGTACTTGTTTTTCAAAATTTGAACGACTGAGTCAAATATGATACAATAATATTTCTTCTTTTGATATTTTCTCGTGTTTCCATATGTTGCCTTTTCCACATTTGGTAAAGAGGTTTGACCGGTCAATAGCAGAGGTTTTGATGGTCTCTTCTAAAGGTTTTCTAGAACACTAAGTCTATAAAAAAATTCTATGCCTCCCAAAAGTAGTCGTAAATGGAGGAGATCACTATACAGAAGTGGTCTTTCCTGGATGTTTCACTGTACAATGTATAATATATATATATTAAAAAGCCTCTAAATAGCAACTAAAATAGTGAAAAGATATAACTTCTTCATCAGCTCACTTGATTATATCCTTTAAAAAAATGCTTTCTAATACTGTAACAGAAGCAAAATATGTTAATACAATAGTGCACTCAAAAAATTGCATTGAAGATAGAACACATTAAGCAAAAAATATATACGAAAAAACACATGTCAATCAAAAGACAGTAAATAAAATTCACGATCGCAACGAACTATAGGGGGCGTTGTTGTATGAGACGAATACCTGCGATTTTTGTATGAATAGTCAGTTACTCTAGAAACGTCTTTAATGTAGCATGTAGCATTGCAACGTTCCTTCTTTATTGTGGCTTATTAAATTTAAAAAAGAAAAACGTTTGATATTCTTTCTTATGCAAGCGAAAACAAAATGGTATCTCCTTTTTTTAGAGAAGGAACATTCAAAACACATCAGAAAAATAGTTGTACATAAACAGAAAAAAAAATGTATATTCTTATAAGAGTTAAAACCTACTACCCGAGAAATAGTTTTACTAAATTTAATGATATAACATGAAAAGCCTATTTAAACTTTCCATAGTTTTATGAATCATATTACTTCAAAAATTAAAATAAACTAAAAGTATACATAAGCCTCATAATTTTATAAAATTCAATTTTGTAAAAAAAAGTTTTTTAACAACAATTTTTATAAAAAAATTTTATAATTTTTTTTTTATATTTAATTAAATATAAAAAAATAAATAAAAACAATTCTTTCTTGACGCCTTTTTTTTGTGCTACGAAAATTCGTCTTTGGGATTTGGCAAAAGCAAAACAAGATGCATTTTCATTTTTTCTGGAGCGAAATATTTTACCGAAAAAACGAAAATGTACCAATTCCCATGACGTGAAACTTTATTATTGTAAACGTACGTTTCGGAAATGTAATTTCATTTGGAATCTTATTTATTAGAGTTCATATGGCGACGAAAATGGAGATTGTTTTGAATCAATGTCAAACGCTATATCGGTCCATTTTCCACCGAAATTTTGATTAACTTCTTTGATTTTGAATAAAGTGTTTTGAATTTTGAAAGTTATTTGATTTTAAATAAAGTGTTTTTATTTTATGATTTGTCACAAAATTTTAACCTAAAAAAACAGGCGGCACTTAAAAACCGCCAAATCTGTAGTTGTGGTGGCGTTAATACGTAAGTACCGAATTTTTACTCCATACTTTTCAGAATCATATTACTTCACACATTAGAATATGCAAGAAGTATACATAAACACATAAAGTTACACCATTTAATTTTTCAAAAAATTTATTTTAACAACAATTTTTATCAAACAATTATACACTAAAAAACGTAAAATAAAGAATTCTTAGGATAAAAAAACGATTTTTAAAGTTCCTCATATTGAAATAAAAACTTCCATAGTGTTTCTTTTTTATTCTTATAGTTCTTAATCAAACATAAAAAACAATTCTTTAGAGAATTATCATCAAATAAGAAAAAATATTATTTACAAGCAAATTTTTTTTTAAAAAAAAATCATAACACTTACCTGATTTATAAATCCGGACAATTCCAAAATAATATGTTCTTTGTTTGAAAACTTTATTCTCAAATAATATATACCTAGTTTATCCCTTCATTACTTTTAGATAATATACCACACTACAAAATTTTATAATTGTAAGATCTCGATATGAATTTTAATATGTAGCTTAAAAACAGAATAGCTGAATTCTAATTGAAATTCTTTCAAAACTAAAAAACACTTACCAAGAAAACGATAAAAATTTATTTATAATCAGCACAAAAGATACTTTTTCAAATAATTCGGATTATTCTTTACTGTTGTTTTCCGAATTATATAGATACAGAAATATATACTATTCTATAAAGAAGAAGAATATTCTATAACTATTACAGTTCTGTACGTTCTGAATTCACATTTATCCATTGGAATGAAGAAAGCAATGCTGACTTTACTTTAATTTGTAATGAATTGAAGACGGAAGAAATGTATTTTACCGTCATACACACATCTGTGACAGTGTGCCAATCCGAAATCGGAAGTTATCAGTTGCAAGTTTGTTGATAATAGAAGTTAAAAATTATTGAGAAATTTTTCTTAAAAGGTTTGGCGTGTTTCGAAAGATTTATCAATATTCTGGTGAGTTTTTTCAAGTTCTTCGGCCTTTTTTTTTAGGTTAATTTTGCTTCTTATTTGCTGCTAAGAAAATGACGTCTGATTCTGCCAATGATTCTGATGAAACTAAATGAAGAATTATAATTTAATGCCTGATATTTTCAGGCTCCCGCTAGAGGGCGTACTCGAGCGTTGCGATCAGGAATAAAGAAAACACAGAACAAAACACAAAATGAAATCTATAAAGCGAGTAGAAAAATTCAAATGAACTTATGCGTACCGGAATCTTTCAAGAATGATTTAAAATATTTTCGTAATAAGATTCCCAGACTACAGAATCTGAAAACAGAAGCGCAAATAGAGTTAGAATCGTAAATAGTGGGAACATTTATTTCGCGTTCTTACTGCAGTACTGAAACGCGTTTTATTTATTATTTACCTTGGATTTGCCCAAAAATGGATGGGCGCAAGGTAATAATATTATACTGGATAATTAATAGTTTATAACTATCAAGGTTGATATTTAATTATACAATTTTAATGATTTTAAAAAATTAAAATTTATTTCTAAAAAAAAGAAAGAAAGAAACTTGATTTGCTATATATATATATATATATATATATATATATATATATATATATATATATATATATATATATATATATATATATATATATATATATATATATATATATATATATATATATATATATCGTATATATTAGCTCTCTTTTTTAACTTGAAACTCGTTTTGTAAAATGGTTTGAAATATATTTTTAATTTATATGTATAATTTATGTGTTTTCTCCATTGTTTACGTATTCAAAGGGATATTATTTAAAGACAATTAATTTCAAATATCGTATTGTTAACTTTTAGAAAATAATTCCCTTATTTGATTTCGAAATATCCTTCAGTTACAATATTAGTTGTACTATAAATAGACAGGTGAGATTGCAAGTTGACAACGCACTGTAAAAAAACTGGATCAAATTGCAGTAAAAAGTTCCGGAAGTAAAACCTGGTACTTTTTGCTTCAAAATCCATTTTTACCTAATTATGTTACAAAACCAAAAAATCGGATATACCGTGATTTTTGAAATAATAATTACCGTAAAAATCATTGAATGTTTAAATAAATATTTTTAAATTATAATTAAGCAAATATTAATAAATTATAATTGATTATATATGTTAATAAATTATAAATAAATATAGATTAATACATTTAACTAAATAAATATTAATAAATTATAATCAAATTATGTTAATAAATTATAATTAAATTATGTTAATAAATTATAATTAAATTATGTTAATAAATATAATAAATTATAATTATATAAATATTAATAAATTATAATGAATTATATTGTAAAAAATTATAATTAAATAACTATTACTATAAAGTTTGCGGTATAATATTTTACGTTTTTTTTCGGTATTCTATACCGTAATTTTATCCGGTATGGTATCGCAAAGAGCCAGTACTTTAAACCCTAATTTGATAAGATGAGTAGATGACTTATAGATGAGTTTCTTTATTCAAAATTAATATAAATAACGTTTCTAAACATAATGATCAATGTATTATAATTCGAATAATATGTTGATTACTAGGCAGATTTTCAATAACTTAAATGCATGGTCATGGAAGTGTAAAGCAAATATGCTGAAAAGGGGATTTAAAATGGGGCAAAAAATATTATTTATTTATTTATAATTGTTATTTTTTATTTCTTTTTTTGCAAGGGGATGAATATTTATAACTTTTCAAACTGGTGGTGATTCAAAAAATGTTTTGCACTTTAAATATACCAACATTAACCAGGGCTTATGACAAATTAACCTGCAAATTACAAATTTTGGCATACTAGATCAGGTTTAATTTTTATTTATTTATTCAAAGCTAAGTTTTCAAATATATTTTCCTTGTTATTATGAAGTCAAGCGATTCAACTAGTTATAATAGTAGTCATACTTAATGAAAACATAGTAGAAAAAAATAAAAAAAAGGCAAAAACTAAAAACCACAGGTACCGCTCTTCCCAAATATTAGAATATTTAAATTAGGATACCAATGGTTCATTACTTTTAGTTAGTTCATTAGTTGTGTTTTTGTAACATGTATTTCTTTTACCGAGAAGAAAAACCCCTTTCTTTAATTTCTAGACAATAGAAAACAAGTTTTAAAGCAAAAAAGTTACATGAGCTTGGATAAATTATGAACTGAAAACAATTTAAAATTTTTTTGAACTCCGTGGGAAATAATTTCCTTGATAAAATGATGCGGACAATTAAATAAACTTTTTTCTAATTAAATAACTTGTTCGAAAATACTATTACTTTTGACCTGACTTAGGTACAATATACAACCAAAAAACATGTTCTTTTACTTTTTATATTTAATTCCTCTATTACTTTTCAGAATTTAATTGTAAAAAGCTTGAAAAACATGAAAAGTTTTCTAAGCTTCCGATTTTTCAAATAGTTTTACACAAAGGAAATTTTTTTAAATTTTTTTATTTTTTTAATTTTTATTTTTTATTTTTAAGGTATAATATTTCACTGAATTAAGAGTTTGAATGAAAAGAGAAATAACCCTAAGCAAAGGTTTCGATAAATTCTTACATTTCACGAAATTATTTTATGTTTTTGTGCAATAAAATTTTACTTGGGTGAAAATAGAAATTTACGAGGGCGAGAACCTGGCATGGTTTAAGTTTTTTAAAGCATAATTATGAAGAAAAAAGTATTGTTAAAACCACAACCTTCAATGCAAGTACAAATTCATTAAATCAGAAGTTTTCAGAAAAAACTGTTTGTTAGCTTAAAAAAGATTGTTATAAGAATTTTAATTGATTTGCTTTATTATATTACAACTGACGTTTTGCTTTAGTATATTACAACTGATAGATGTATTTCGTTCAAAATTCAAATTTTGAATTGTTTTGTAATAGGTACCAAATATATTAATATAGGTACAAAGTATGTTTAAATATTTATCAATTATTAAAACTGCACCAACATCGAGCAGTTTTAATACTGATACTTTGGAAATGAATTTCTTTTCGCTCCTCGAAAGGAAAATGTACCAGAGAAAATTAATTAAAACTGGTACTTTGTAATTTTTTTGTTTTGTTTACGTTGCACTAGAGCTGCACAATGGGACGGTCTGAGAAACATCCCTGAGAATGATCCGGAGACAGCATACATACGTCACATGCCGTCTTACAGGGAGGACACGGACACATTCACACACCAGTCATCCGTCCTCAGCTCGTAATTTTGATCTGAACCAGAGCACGATCAATCTTCGATCCAGCTCCCGCAGAGGTATTGATTTGTTAAGGGAACTTGGAGGACTTCCGAGTCCCGACAGATTTAGCATGCATCAGTCACCATTTCGTACTAAGAGATGAACTCATGAAGTCTCGGACATGGACCCAATGCCCTACCAGTTCCTGATTTTGTGATGTTATGTAGATGCAAACTCTGGTATCACTTTATTGCTGCATAGATTATAATAACTTCTTAGATTTTGCTTGTACTAACCAAAGGGAGTAAACGATAAAATAATAATTGTTAAAAACGTATAATAAACCCTCGTTGAAATTGAAATTTCCTTTGATTTGAATTAGCGCTGCTTGTTGGTTGAAGTCACAGATGTTTAATCGTTATCCTGCTTTTAAAAGATTCAACCACATGATTGTCTTGAAGTTTAAAAGCAACAATTAACCCCATATTAATCGAATTGAAATTATTTTCTTTCGACTTAAGCTTTTCGGATGGTCGAAGAAATTACAGTGTTGTCCACCGTGTAATGTTGTTTTACTGCACCTCATTTTCAATATCTTAGGCAATGGCTTATATTACAATAAATAAAATAAAATCACTATGATGTAATCAATTTAAAAAAGGTAGTTTTTAATATTTTATTTTTTATTTTTAGTATTCCACCTCCAAACATGCAAATTATTCTGAGAAATCAAAACTATGGAATTAGAAAATAAAATATATTTTAAGCATTTTCGGATTATTATTTAAGTGGATGCCTTGAACATTAATCTATAAATCTATTTTTGAATGTATCATGCAAGATAAATCATTGGTTAAAATTAAACGATAGTGTAAATTGAAAAACAAAAAAAATTATAAACTAAAGTATTTAGAATATGAAAAATATTTAATTGGCCCTCCTCTGGATTGAAATTCGATGGATAAAAACACGTAATCTATTTCATTTATTTAGGCAAAACTGTAAACGAGGGGTCCCAGAAAAAGGGAAAAATTAAAGGGCCTTTCAAAATATTTTGCCCAAGCACATCCCTATGTTTCGCGATGGCTCTGATTGGTGGATTTGTAAGGAGAATAAAATCTTTAAATTGTATAGATCAAATGAAACAGTAATTGCTGTTACGTAATCTGCTTTTGAATCTGCAGCATATTTTGTGGTACTAAAATTGAATGAAATTAAAAAAAAGTATATGTAAAAAGAGGGGAAGTAATGGAGCAAAAGAAATGGACAAATTAAAATGGTTAGAATATCGCGTTATATATGATATATTGAGTTAATGTTCAAACATTAAGAAATAATGAAAAAGATATTTAAAACGCATAAGTAATTGAAATATTTTTTTTTTCTCCCTCAACTGATCTTTTTCATAGTGTGCAATCTGTTTCTCTCTCTATTTTTTTTCTTTCGTATTTTTAATACTGCCGTTATTTAACATCTGTCATTCAATGATGTCATACGATGAGTTGCAGGTGTTGCGTTTAATCTTTCTAACTGTTGAAGCATAGTTTCATTAGAGAAGCAGTTTTCAAATTACGGGCTGTGGTGTGCTTTTTTGTTTCGTACGGTAAGGGTTTGATAAAAAAGAATAAAACATAGGAGAAAATTTCATTAAATCACATTTTTAAACCTGAATAAGTTTATTCGTTCTTCATGAGACGGCTGCTTGCTCAAAAGTTAGGGTGGGGGGGGGGGGGGTGTTGGCGGGTGGAAGAGTATAAATACTACAAATCTACTTATCCTACAAATCGTCTGACAGGAATCTGGTCTAAACAAATGATCCTTATTTTCTTTATAATTAGCCCTTGTCTTGGTAAACATAATTTTATTAATTTAATGGTTGAATATGAATCCCAGAAATGTGCTTAGAGCTCATAAGTCTGATTTTGGAAAAAAAAAGTAAATTTTCGAAATTGAAGTGAAAATTGCTGATGTTTGTTTACAAGAACAAAATAACACAAACCGAGTGGAGATCTCTCCAAATTCTACAATTTATAAATGTAAACAATCTTGTGACGGATAAGTTTTCGAACAATTCAGTTCATTGTTTCCGCGTGATATCATTATTTTTTATGGTATAATTCCCTTTTTTAAATTATATTTCAAACCATTTGTAAAGAAACTATGACAAAAAAGTTAAAATCTTACCGAAACAATAAATAAAAAAATTGAATTCAAAGTTTTCAGAAACTTAAGAGAACATTGTTACTGGATCTGGTTTCGGTTTCATTACGCGAACCATAACTCGTATTACCGATATCAGATTCTCTATTTACAAGTCCATATGCTATATGAATTTTCAATTCATTTAAAAAGTCACAAAAATATTACAAAGTAATATTTTTCATTACAAATGAATGTTAGTATATAATAAATATAACTCGGCACTAAATTCTTTATTAAATAAAAAACTGCAGGGGATTTTTTTCCTCTCATTTTTTTGGCGCAATTAAAGAGTAAAAAAGTCCAATCTATTTTAACCTATTGGAGAAACTCAAACTCTTTATGTATGGCAACGATTAATAAAACTATTTCTCGAAATCATACAGTGTGCATGTGCCTTTTCACACATGTACACTTTTTTCTTTTGAACACAGCAAAGTATAGTATTAAGGCACTTTTTAAGCGAATGAATTAAATAAAATGATTTTTCAATATGCTATTGTGGCCTAGCCCCTTAATCATTCCTTCAGCTTTAAACATAGTTAATTTTAAAATGTTAAGGCACTTTTTATGCAAGTAAATAATTAAAAAGATATTCTGAAATCATTTTGTGTCTTATCCTTCTTAAGCGCTTTCTTAGTTTTAAACAAATAAATAAATTTATTAATTTAATTTTAAAGTACTGAGGCACTTCTTAAGCAAATTTACTTTAACGTAGTGATATTGAACATGCTAGTATGAAAAACGCGGTAGTACATTTATGATAAAAAATAAAGTAGATATTTTATGCTGACTACCATGTAATTTAAAAAAAATTACAACTCTATGATTGCAGGTCTAAAAGAGATTTTTTTTGCAGTGAGCATGCATGTTCGATTTCCAAGTATAAAAACAAATAATGGAGTATTTATGCCACCAGTTTTTTATCTTTAAAAAAAGTCTGTTTTTAAATGAGCACACAGACACTTATGCATGAATTAGGTACCACTATTTAAGTTTCATAAAACTCTCCGACAAAGCTTGAAAGAGGAATAAAAATCTTATTTAAAGACTTTTGATCTTACACAGCTTTTTTAAAGATCAAGACAAAAGAAAAAAAAAAAAAAAAAAAAAACTAGCAAGAAAAATCATATAATTATAGTTTGTTTATGAAAGGAATAAAATACGTATAACTACCAAAATTCTTTTATAATTATAACGCATGTATGGTACTGAAATTTTTACCCAAATAAAAGTAAATAGTGATGAATAGTTTGAAGTTAAGAATAAAAAGAACTTATTTCTCTCATCTCTTAAGACAACTAAAATAGATATGGTTTTATGACAGGCCTATTCTCAACCCTACCCTGATTCTGAGACTGTAGTAAATCCACACAAAAGCAAAGTGGTACCGAATCTCTGATTAAGTGCAATGGAAGATTTCTCAATTTAGTTAATACTTCAATGTGAAAAAAAATATATATATATAAAATAAATAAATAAATAAATAAATAAAAGTCACATCAAGACTAATTAAATTTTATGTCCCCGCCTCCCCCACAAATCTACGCTATATTTTCCCTCCGAAACACATTCTATACATTTACTTTGCCATAAACTAAATAAAAACGAGAAAATTTTAACAATACTTTCTCACACAACAAAATATTTTTGTGAAAGTAATAGAACCTCCAATTACATTAACAGAGCTAATTCCAGAACAAAGAGTAAAATTCGGTTCCCTAAACCAATAATTCATTGTTTGATGTAATTTTTTCATTTTTTTTTTTTATTAAACCAAAAATCAAATTCTCAAGCATAATTCTTGGTACCACTTTGAATATTTGAGAAAAATCACCAGTCAAAAGTAAGGGGATTATCGCTGTTTGGACAATTTGCATTTCTATTACGATGTCTTAAAAGAATAATGCCGTTTTTATCCAGCTTCTAACTTTTTAGAATAATAAGAATGTTTTTAGAGATTTAGAATTGCTGAAAAATTATTATTATTTTTTTAATATTGCTACAAGTCGGAAAAATCCATGAAAATCTTAACAATTGTAATAATAATTCTTTTCCTTTTGTACAGTGAATTCATTTCTGCGTATACATTTCTCTCTCTCATAACATTTATAAATAGTAATTAATTTACCACTCTTTTTTTTATTCTTTTTTATTCTTAAAACAATACTGTTCTGAGTACTGAATTTTAGTGCTGCCATCTACAGGACATTTTGTTAAAAGATATCTCACTAAAATAGAAGAAGCTTTTAATTCATTATATTTTTTAGGTAATGAAAATATAACATAAAAACATTGCATTTTGCATTTGCATCATTGCATCATTTTGCATTTGCATGAAAAATCAAGTTTAGGTTTTGATGTAAAGTTTTAAAACCGTGGCGTCTCTTGCACCGAATTGGTTCTATCTAAAAATGTTTCTTTTAATTGCAGAATAATCAAATTTTTAAAACACTTTCTAGCTTGCTTTAAAATGAACTGAATTCAAATTGCTGATAATTCAGAAGATTTTATTTTTATTTGTTTAAAATATTAAGTTTTTTTTTATTTTATGAAATTTTTAATTATAATTAAAAATTTATAAATTAATTGTAGATATATTTATGGGGGTATATGCGTACCGTCCCTAGCATCCAATATGTCCATGTTTTACTAGAATTTCACTTATTTTATTAAACATTATTTCAGAAAATTTATAAATTTAGTTTGTTTTCACTGTTTATCTTATTTCGAAGATCTGTTCACCTCCAAAAGTGAATTGTGTTACCTCCAATTTGAGCATTTTTCAAGATAGTATTAGCAAGGCAATGTTAGTAATTTTAATTACTCTATGATGTTAATTATAGAAATAATTAATTAAACATCTTTAGAAAATATTTAAGAAAATCATTTTATGTTCAAGTACTTTAACTGACTCACCCAAAGACTTCTGAGCTTTTTAAACTTTATTTTATAAAAATATGGTTTATATTGTAACAATAAAATAAAAAAAGTGTTGAATCTATTGAGCTGTAGTGGCGCCATCTATAGAGAATTTTGTTAAGAGTAATCATCAAACGCATTTTTCATTTTTACATATCGTTACAAATTGCAAAAAAAGATTTAAGACTCTAATCTGATTGATCAAGAGTATAAAGCATTCAGAATTTTCAACATCTTCAATTATTATTTTTTTTAACATATGTACAGTTGGAAAATATTTAAATAATTTGGAAGAACTGAGAAATGGCTTACTTCAAAATATATTTATTTTAGTTAATAAATAAAGTTAATTTGTCTGCAATTTCTAAAACTATTGCGAAGATTTGTCCGTCTTTAAAAAGTAGTTCCTGTTGTTTTATTCTGCTTATTTAGAAGCTAGAGGATATCTCGGATCAAATAATCTGGGGAGGTTCGAATTCTGAACTAACTCGATGCTGTTAGTTATAGAAATTATCAATAAAAATATATTTTTGATATAATCGTTTTTCGTATTGCCCTTAAACCGAAGGTCACGCTATAATTAAACTTTCTAGAAATTTAGATATCTAAAAGTTCAAAAATTAATATAAAATATGCATTTTATTTTATAAAAATAGTGAATGATGTATATGTAAATGAATCGCAATTTAGATATATTTGTTTTAACAGGTTTTCTTTTGATTTTGTTAAAACGTCATTTTAGCAAAATCAAAAGGTCATGGAGTCATTTTTATGTATATTACCCAAAAATGCGATCTGTTTTATTTAACAACTGTGTAGTTACTTTACGAATTCATCGAAAATGCTATTAAAATTGCTTTTTTATTTTTTTTTTAATAGTTCATATATGAAGGGGAAAAAAAAAAAAAAGAAAGGAAAAAAAAGAGGATAAAGTTTTTTTAAAAAACCGGAAAATAAAAGATACTTATTGTTTTTCTTAATTTTTTTCTGTTTTTTTTGTATTTATTTATTTTGCTGTATATATATATATGTAATACAAAAATTATAAATACTTTTGTATTAATAAAAGAATTAAAACTCTTTCGTTTTCATAAAATGTCTTTGTTAAAGAATAAGCGTAGAGATATTCTATTTTGAGAATTCAAGGCTGTAACATACCAATGAATAATAATTAAATTTATATTTCAAACGAGGAGTTATTTTTAGAATCTCTCCCCGTTCACTTCCATATTAGGAAGCATTAAATAATTTTCCTTAATGCGTAAGGATACAAGTATTTCAGAGATTGTGCCTGTTTACTCAAATCTGTGTTTGTATAAAACGTAGGAACACCAGTTTTGCGTGTCCTTTTCATCATGCCGTGATCCTGATAAGTCGTTCCAGAATTGTCAGAAGTCTTGTCCATCCCCTCCCTTGTGGAGAGCGGATGTGAACTGTTATCAATACCAACCTACCGTTAATAAACCATTTTAGAACGTATGTTGGCTTACGACTGCATTATTTAAGCTAACTATAACACTGATAACAGGGATTTTAGCCCTTTAATTACATTTATATATATATATAATGTATTATTTCATTTAATATAGTATTTTTACTTAAAATATAATTACACTGGGCTAAAACCCCTTTTCGCTGGCGCTCACCAACCCTGTTGCTACTTCGCAATAATTGTTTTTTATTGGCAGTCGAAAATTTTTCTAATAAAGTAAAAATTATTCACTTAACATTTATGTGCTAAAAAGACACTTGTGCGTCCACTTCCCACTGCCAAGTATTGTTATCTATTAGTATTATAAATATTTAGATCTATTGGTGTCCAGAAGTAATTTCTCTACGTAATCATTTTTTTAAAATGACATTTATTTTATTATAACATTATATTGTCCCAACAAATTTGATGAGTTCACAACCGTAGTTTAATAATTTCGCTTACCAAACGGGTGGATACATTAAATACTATTTCTGCTTGCATCTCATTGTGCATGAAGCAGATCGTCAAGTTCTAAATCATTTAACAGGCCTCTTTAACTATAATTTTTAACAGTATATTAATGTTATTTTTAAAAAAAAAAAATAATAATTGTAAAAGGATTAATAAGATTTGACCACCTTTCTAAATTACTTTATCTTAAAATGAGAGCAGAATTACATTATAGTAATAATAAAAAGACAACAATTCTCTTAGTTTTAAGCTCATAAATTAAAAGCGTAAAAATAGTAGTACAGGAAAATAACTTTAAATTTGGGATGAAAAAGTATTTATAGAAAAATAATACCTTTATGGCTTTTATTAATTTTATGCTAATGACAACCAAAACACTACGGAATGGGGAAAACTGGATCCTACCACGTGATTTTGCTACCACTAAAAATGCACGGACAACAATGTAAAACTATTAGATTTTTATTTATAGTAAGATTATTGATGTATTATATTGAAGTTATATTTTTCAATAAATTATTTTTGAGAAAATTTTATCCGCACTTCCTATCTATCGGTAAAGTAACTACACAGTTAATTAGTGTTACTTTCATATTTGGACAATACCCATTTTTATTTATCTCATTATTAAATTAGTAATTAAAGACTAAAGAATGAACTTCTTCGTAGATGCCTAGTTTCGATTAATAAAATATCTTTTATAAAGATTTCTGTCCAAACTAGTGAATTGTGTGAGTTGTATAATATTGTACAATATTGTAAATTTATAAAATATTCAAAACTATTTATCTGAATTATACTGACGGCACATTCCATTAATTGTTACAATGTATGATATCATTGTTGACGGATGCCTGTTTAGGCAGAGGGTTCTGGTTTTCCAGTGGCGCCATCTATGGTCAAGAATTCGACCTCTGCCACACCATATGTCACACCCATTTATAGGGCGGAGCCATTCATACACCCGTTCATTCATCCACAGATCGTAATTTTGACCTGAATCAGAGAACGATGGATCTCCAAACCAGTACCCCAAGAGGTATTGTTTTGTTATGGGAACATGGAGGACTTTTGCGACTCGACAGATTTAACGTGCATCAGTCACTTTACTGCACGGGGAGTCTTCGGCCGGCGGGGTTCGAGCCCACGAACTCTCGGACATGGACCCAGGCTATCCGGCCCCATCTGATATCATTCTATAGATGTTTATAATTGAATGTTTGTTTTTCCAATGCCCACCTGGAGAATGAACTAGGTCATACAGGCATGTGAAGTGCAGATTTGTTGAGCTCTTGCGCACTTTCAGGGGCACCATATTTGGTGGGCCAACGTTAATCCCACAGTAAAGACAGATAGTACAGAGAAGGAAAGAACATCCATGCCTTGCCCGGGATTCGATGCAAGGGGATTCCTTTCTGATGCAAGGGCAGTTTCCTAACCCCTACACAGGCCGGTCGGCTTGAATGTTGAAGTTGACAGCAATAAAAAACGAAGAGCGGTGAATTAAATTTGTACCACAAAATGGATAACAATACCTTAAACACTTTCATTTAGATCATAAAACTTAATTTTTGACACGCATTAAAAGTTTATGCATTAAGGGTAGCCGTTGCAAAACACTTTGAATTTAATGAGCTGAGATGCGTAGTCAGTTTCTTAATATAATCATAATGTATGTTCAAGGGCAATTTTAAACGAATAACACGAGCTATGTATTTAAGGATTAGATATATTGCAATCACCTCCAACGTTACCATAAATTTTGCACTCGAGTTTGCAATTTTTTCTCATAATTATTTAGAGATGATTCTACGAAAACAAAATGATGTTTGTCGTTTAAAACTAACTATTTTTTATTGTATTTGATAACTGTTGTTGAACAAATGAAAAAATTTTTAATTTACAACTTCCGCTATTCAACTCCGTAGCCTTGTAATTTCGAACCCAAAATATGGGACAAGAGAATTGATGGATCCAGTATTAGAAAAAATTTACCTTCGTGGAGGATTTTTTGATAAAACTAACCCCGTTTGGCTTTACATGGAGAGGAAAATCATCAAAACCTACCACGGTTAGCTTGACAACAAGGAGATTCTAACCCATGATCCGTCTACCGCTGAGGATTGGTGGGCGGTACGAGCTGTGTGTGGAATCACATCGTTTCCACACATCGATCACATCGTTTGCACGCGAGCAGTCTATCCCCTAAGTTACCACAGCTGAACTAAATGTTTTGTGAAAAAACAGCGCCCAAAGAATCAAACTTCGTTTATCTATGGAGATGTTCCAAATAAGAAAATATCTATCCTTCATAACCTTTTTAAAAATTTTAAATTGTGTTTTGAGACTTTTCTGCCCTTTTTAGGCAAAACCCTGTTTTTGGAAAAATTATTATTATTATTATTAACAGCTAAATTGTTAACAGCTTTGTTCATAATGGACGAAGAAATTATGATAGTAAAAAATATGAGAACTTTATTCAGAGACAAAAAAATAAACAATAAAAAATAGTATCTGTCAATGCAAACTTCTTAAAAATCAATTTCCAAGTTATAACAAGTTATAAAGTTGGTAAGAACAACGAACAAAGTGCCACGTACGAAATTCCTTTTAATCATGTGGATATTCTAAACATTGAAGTATTTCCCCTTCTTAAACATTTTTTTGAAATCTTAATCGAAGAAGTCACTTTTATGCAATTTACAGTTAAATCCCTGAGAGTAAAATAGATTGCAGAAACTGCCACAAGGAGGCAAAAATCGCGATAGTGAAAATGGGGTACTTGCTTATAACCCTCTACTTATCTTGAGTCTAATCAAGTGGTTGTGCGTGGCGTGTTAGCGTTACTGATTTAAGGTTTGGTTTACTATCCCGCTGAATCAATTTTAGGATTTAATTCAATGCCTGAAAGCGACGTCACGCATGAGTGTCGAACGTGATTTGCTGACGCAGGTGTGACATAGCTTGCAAGCATCCAATTATAAAAGCATTACATTGAAACTCATAAAAAGTTATTTCAATGACTAAAATATAAATAAAAAAAACCTTTTTTCAAAATCCAAGCACAAAACTACTTTTAATAACAAAGGTTTTGCAAATAATGGTATACATTTCCTTAGCAATTTTTGGACATTTTAATTTATGAACAGACACGGTTCTTAAATCCACTGTGCAGCTTCTGACGCAAGTGAGGCAGAAATCGCAATTGTAGAAATTATAAAAACATTTATAGGTCGTCAGAAGAGTAGTTAAGGCCGAGTATTAATAATTGTCCAAAAAGAAGAGTATTAATAATAGTCCAAAAACAAGAGTATTAATAATTGTCCAAAAACAAGAGTATTAATAATAATCCAAAAACAAGAGTATTAATAATAGTCCAAAAAGGATTTAAAAAAAAATTCCCTTTCACGGCGAAATTCTTAAAAATCATTCTCCAAGTTATGAAACAAAATATTGTATGCAACAAATGGCGCGAAAAGAGCAAAGAACAAAATTTGGCATAATTATGAAAATTTTCCTAATAGTGAAGTACATCTCTTTCTTAGACATTTTTTGAAATCTTATTCGATGAAATGGCAGATTTTCATATTTCTAGGTAAAACTCTGCTGCTTAGAGTTAAAATCATCATAGCAGCTTCTGACAC
This sequence comes from Parasteatoda lunata, assembly GCA_949128135.1. NCBI lineage: Eukaryota > Metazoa > Arthropoda > Arachnida > Araneae > Theridiidae > Parasteatoda > Parasteatoda lunata. The sequence continues at coordinate 56,665,963 of OX421978.1, read as the reverse complement.
AAAGTAAACGGAAATCATGACAGTGGAAATCATATAAACGTTATACAGAGTCAATAAATTTATTTCAAAGCCGAAAAAAGGATTAAAAAATCCCCGTGAACACAAATTTCTCAAAAATTATTCTCCAAGTTTTAAAACGAAACATTCGGCAAAAACTTCGTGAAAAGAGTCATATACAAAACTTCTCCTAATGTTGAAGATTTTCTAAACTGTGAAATATATCTCTTTCTTAGTCATATTTTGAAGTCTTAATTGATGAAAAGTTACGTTTTCTTTTTCGGTTCAAATTCTGTCGGGAGTTCAATTTATTACAGCTTATGACATAAGAAAGGCAGAAATCTTGATATTAAAAAACATAAAAATGCCATACAGAGTCATGAAGTTTATTTTGATGCCAAAATAAGGAAAGGGCAAATAAAAAAAGTTACTAATGGGGCTAATTTCTTAGAAATCATGCTCCAGGTTATAAAATAAAATAACGTACATAAAAATAGCGCCCAAAGAGCCCAGTACAAAGCATCTTTTGATTATAAAGGTCTTCCAAACAGTGAAGTATATCTCCTTTTTAGTCATTTTTTGAAATCTTACTTGATAAAAAGAGACTTTTCCGCAGGCAGAGTTTACAGGTAGAACTATACTGTTGAGAGTCAAATCCATAGCAGCTTCTGGCACAAGGGAGCCATAAATCGTAATGATTGAAATCATAAAAATTTTAAACATAGTCATTATATTTATTTTAATGCCAAATTAGGGAATAAAAAGTTCCTAACAGGGCAAATTTTTTATAAATCATGCTCCAGGTTATAAAATAAAATAACGTATGTAAAAATGGCTCCCAAAGAGCCAAGAACAAAGCTTCTTTTGATTATAAAGATCTTCCAAACAGTGAAGTATATCTCTTTCTTAGTCATTTTTTGAAATCTTACTTGATGAAGAGACACTTTTCCGCAGGTGGAGTTTACAGGTAAAACTCTACTGTTGAGAGTTAAATCCTTAGCAGCTTCTGACACAAGGGAGGCAGAAATCGTGATAGTGGAAACCATAAAAACGTTATATAGAGTCAAAAGAGTCATTTCAATGCCCAAAAAAAGATCAGAATATTCTCTGTGTCTTAAAAATGAAGACATCGCGAAATAAAGACCGGCAGATTCATAAAGTAAAAAGAGAAAAATGAAGAAAGACAAATGCTTATCTATGAGCTGCACTAAAGAGTAGATGAAATCGTATTTTTTGGATAAAATCTCGTAGTTTAAACTCTTTTCTTTAAGACTGTTGCTTAGTTTTAATATTTCAGATCTTATTTGGCAACAAATGAACGTGTAAAAAATTGCAAAGACTGAAAGCGGTTCATACAGGCCTAGCTTAAAATATAAGCATAAAACACATTCTGCAAAGATATCTACAATGGTGTTTTCCATCTTTCCACCTATAAAATGTGTGAATAGTGCATCTTTAGAATCAACTAAGATAAAGTGTCCAAGAAGAGAAAAAGAATTTATAATTACACTTATGAGTCCCCATGCGCATAATTTATACGCTAATGTACGCTTCAATGGGAATTTTGGCATACGCTTAGCGATGACTTCAAATTTGTGAATTTTTAGCAAGAGAAAAAGCCGGAACATAAAGAGTGTAGTTATTACTGATGTATTTATTATTATTTTTACCATTTCTTTTATTCTATAAAAAGTAGATATCAAAACTGCAAAAAATAACAGAAATCCAACAGTGTTGATAGCTCTCAGTAAGAATTTCATACAAGGTGTTTCGTTTCTGACGTAGCATATAGCTGCTATTCGGAAAAGTTTAAAAATAAAATTATATATTTTTGTTGGCGAAGTATTTAAATTTTTCGACCACGTTTGGTGAATTTTATGTACTCTCACTTTTGAAACTAAAATATTCCTATACATACTTTTATCTATACTTTTAATCCTTATACCATATAGGATGTATTTGGCGCACGCTATTTAGTGCTCTGATATATTCCCATGCATGATTGTCATCAATAGATTGTACCTTTTTCTATATAGAAGGTGTTTAACGTACTCTTGTCTTTGGCTCTGAAATCTTCCCATGCATGGCTTTCATCAATATTTTAAACTTTTTTGCCACATAAGTTTTATTTGACGCATGTCATTTTGAGCTATGAAATATTCTCATGCATAATTATCATAAATAATTTATATTCTTCTTTCATGCATGATGTATTCAATGTACTCCCATTCTTAAAGCTGAAATATTTCCATGTACGAACTTCATCAATAATTTAAACTTTTCTCAAGTGAGAAGCATTTGACGTACTATCATTTTCGACGTTTAAATGCTGGAATGATAAATTTTCCTCGAAAAAAATTTTAATCAGTGATTTTTTAAAAGAAAAAAAAATATTGAATAAGAAAAGAAAAGAATCCCAATTATCAAGAGCGCAAAATTTCATTGAAAGTGAGGATTTTCTTATTTTAAATTATTTTGTTTTTAATGTCAATCTATAAGATAAAAGATGTCAAGTATTATTTTGTAATATTTATGAAAGCATTTATTGATATTAACGGAAATCAATTTATATATAAAATTGCTAGAATATATAATATTTTTTTGCTCTTTTATTTGTTTGCCATCGCTTTATTGTAAAAACCTTTTTCATTAATCTTTTTGTACAAAAAGATAAACATTGATAAGAACTTCTTTTGTCACTTTAATTAAATCAAGTTATTGATTTTTTTTTATTGGAAATTGTATTTTTAAAGCAATAATTTGTAAAGTTTCATTTAGTACTTAGATTAGGATTTTAAAGTTTAAGGATTATACGTTGTTTACGTTTTAGAAGTGTTTTTCTTAATATGAAATAAAGAAATGAAATAATGTTTTCACGGGAAAATTTGTTCTAATTGGATATTTAGAGCACTTAGAGTTAGATGCATTTATCAAAAACGCATATTTCATTACATTAATGTAAATTTTGTGGCGTTAAAGATAGTGATATTAATTTCTTTAATACTCTTTGATTTATGTAATGATTGGCTTAAATAGTCTATTTAAATTTTGTATGAAGCATTTTTCTTTACCTAATACTATTAAAGTAGACTTTACTATTGACTTAATTTTAGTTAATTATCCCTCTGAGATCTGGCTCAGGAGATAAAGCGTACACCATCTAATGAGTTGAACCGGGTTCGAATCCCAGCGATGGTTGGTCGATATGAATTCCGCTCCCGGCTTGCACTGACCACAGTGCTGACGTAAAAATATCCTCAGTGGTGGACGGTTCATGGGTTAGAGTCTCCTTGCCGTCAAGCTAACCGTGGATGGTTTTCACCACCATGTAATGCAGGTTAGTTGCGTCAAAAAGTCCTCCACGAAGGCAAATTTCTCCCAATACTTGATCCAGGAGATCCCTTGTCTTCTGGATTGGGTTCAATGTTACAAACCTACAGAACTGAACATTAGAAGCCGTAAACCCTAAATTGGTTCAGCTGTTCAACGGTGGTTTTAAAATATAAAATAAAACAAATACATCCCTGTCTCTATTTTTAAACTTAAAAAAATCATGCTTTTCAGACTGACAAACAGATAAAAATTAAAATTTTGATTCATTTAATTTTTTTTCTCCATCAAGAATTTTAACTCTCTCAAAATTAAAAACACAAGAACTCTTTCAATCTTTCGGACTTTCTGAACAAGGAGCACATTCGAGCCTACCCCAGAACTGAGAGTTGAATAGCAAGTGCAACTGAATGCCTAAAGATCAAGCAGTCACAGGTATTTTCGAGCTGGTTTAAAATAAATTCAAAGGCCAAATTTTAAAACCTTCGTTGGACGGCCGATCCAATTTTAAGTTGACGGCTACCAATGTTCAACGTCGTAGCCTTATAATTTTGAACCCAATCCTGAAGACAAGGGAACTCCAGGATCTACCATTAGGAGAAATTTCGCCTTCGTGGAGGACTTTTGGTGGAACTAATCCGCATTTGAGTTACATGAAGATGAAAACAACGAAAACCTCCCACGATTAGCCTTACGACAAAGGAAATCTAACCCATAATCCGTCTACCACTTAGGATATTTAACGACATCACTGTGAGTCAGATACGGAATTCGTACCGGCTGGCCATCGCTGGGATTCGAACCTGGGTCATCTCATTCGGAGGCGAACGCTCTATATAAAATGGAAAAATATTTAGATTGGTGTTATAAAACTCAAATGTTGTAGGTTTTTGTCACACGTAACAAATATACTAATATAGTTATAAAATATTATATTGATAATTCTGCACCTAGGGATATGTACCGGATAACATTGATAATTTTTGTTTTAATTGAATGGTAAATTTTGACTATCATGAATTGATCACGAACAATAGCCTCATGCCAAGTGATGCTAAATATAGTTAATCTCTATATTGTTGGTATGAATTACTAAAAACGTGTTTTGCTCAATTGAAATTATTTTTAGCTTTATTAATGGAAAAACTTAGTGGAAGACCCAGGGGAGTGACATTTGCAGAGAGGCTGCAATCGGAATACGAAACAAAGTGGTATCTAAACTATTTTACTACCATTTTTTTAATTCTTTGCCTTATTTTATTTACCACTGCCTAATTTGAAATAAATTTCATGACAACATACTAAAAACTAATGTGGATTAGTTTAAGATTAAAGTGAAAACCAAAACAGTTCTGTTACGTTAAATATACCCATATTGATGTAACCGTTTTATGTTATTTTTTTTATTTATTTATTAATTTCCATCAAAATATCACTTACCTGGTTCTTCCACTAAGCTTTTTAATTGTGCCTGTCTTTGTCTTTCAGTTTTTGAGCATGATTTCGTAGTGTTTCTCAGTACCGATTTATTGACTCTCTTTTTTTCTTTCTTCCTTTTTTTCTATTCACACCTTGTGTGGAACGAGTATTCAGCTAATATCTTCTCAAAAAATACCTATATTTTACTTCTGAAAAACGGTATGAATGCCTTTCCTTCTCTTCCACTTTACTTTTTTTCCAGAACCTAACTTTTCTTTTAAAAATTTAGATAACAAAAACACTAATTGTTTACTGGGAGAGAAACATTAATTGTTTACCAGAGAGAAATTAATTTTAATAGACAATTTAGAAAGCTAAGAAAATGAACAATTAAATTTTTTTTTAAAATTAAATTAAAAAAAATTAAAATATTGACTTTGATTCATTTTATAAGTCATATTTAATTACGTAGCACTGATCTTTCAAAAAAGGATTTAATCTTCACCGTTTTTAGTAGTATGAAAGATTTTGCATTACCTGATATTTAAGCAATCCTTTACTATCTACTTATTATTATTATAATTATTATTATCTACTTATTATTTATACTTATACATTTCTCCCAGGATTTTTATATTTGAAAAAAAAAAAAAAAACTCTTCAAGCTCTTCAGACAAATAATAGAATTTTTTTTTCTTATTTAAGTTTTTTTTTTATCTAGAGTTGTAACTCAGATGAAGATTTGTCCCAATTTATGAAGTAAAAAAAGCACTTTCAACTTTTTGAAGTGTCTGAACTTTTTGCAAATTCTCCAAACCTACCTCATAACCAAGCATTGAAAACCAAGTATAGCTCCAAAGCCTAAAGACGAAAGGTCTAAAGATACATTCCAGCTGTTCAAATAAAATAAGGTTAACCGATGATGTGATAAGTTCAATAGCCAAATTGACAGATATTGCTAAAGACAGAGCGCAGCAGTTTAGCCAAAAGCAGAGCACGAGAGACCTAGCTAAAAAGTGGTAAACTAAAACGCATATAAGGCTCTAACTGAAGCAAGCTCTACGTCTATTTCCATCTAATGCATTCGTCGATCTCTGTCTTAAATGCGAAGTCTATCTGAAAAACCTACATAACATACATTTACATTTAACTTTAACTTAACTACATACATTTAACTTTTTAGAACTGCATAATACCTCCTTGCTCTTCTCTTATCCTTTTCTAACAGAGTTTAATTTTTCTGAAAAAATTTTGATTACGCAAAAACTAATTGTCTGTGCAGGGAAATTTACTAATGTATTTAGAATTAATGAAAATTTTGTGACATTTAAGATGTTAACTTTGATTTCTATAAAAATATATTCGGAAATACTTAACAGTGAGCTTTAAAGCATTAATCTAGTTCTAAATAATGGAAGTAATTGGGAAATATTTGTTTACCAAATAATCATAGAATCCTTTACTATCCATTTCTTCTTAGTTGCGATCTCAGTGCTTATAACTTTTTAGATTGATTAGTAAATAGATCAAAAAAATTAAATAAGAAATTTTTCTTATGTAGAGTTCTTAGTCTCCCAAAATTGCAAAGAAAAGCTTTTAAACTCTTTTAAACTATCTAAAACTTTTACTGATTCGCCTGGCCTACTTCAAAATTGAGCATTAAATATCAATTGGAGCTCAAATCTAAGAACGTGCAGTCGCGGGTATTCTCCAGTTGATTTGAAGAAACAATTTAAAGAAATTCTCTTCATGTCTAAGGTCCATATTTACTAAAGATAAAGTGCAGCTGTTTATCTACTGGTAGAGAACATGAGACCTATAAAAAAAAAAAACTTGTGCCATTAAATTCCATTTGAAAGTCTAGCGAAACTAATGTTTTTTTCTATCTATCCCAATGAGAAAAAAAAAATATTTAAAAAAATTTCACGTACATGATGACTCATGAAGAAGTATACAGTTTTAAAGCACTATTAATCAAGAACAATGCAATATGTTATATGTTACTAGCAACAATATGGGATTAGTTTTTATTTCGTTAGAGACAGTCCAAGATGTACTACGTGTGGCCCTTTAGTCACAAGTAACATTTCTAGTCTGCAATCCATTTCTGTTCAAACGTATGTTCAGTTATTTGAATCAAGTCCATCGATTGTGGCTGCGATACGCTGTTTTATCTTCGATAGGTAAACAGGAAGGGGAGGGACGAATGTCTTCTCCTTTACATATACCTTCAGGAATAAGTGGCAAGGTGCTAGGTCAGGACCTTTGGGTGGCCGTCGGGAAAATAGCATGTTGTAATCAATAAATATGTTTGGTAAATAGCACTAATCTTGCATGTAGGCCAACCAGTGTGGTGTTGTGCCATCCGATTAGAGAAAGAGGTAGTTAATGCCATCTTCAACTGTGGCATCTACTAAAGAGTTAGCATATCCAAAAAAGTAACTCTCTTAACAGTTTGCTTTCGAAAAAAAAAGTAATCAATGAATGGATGCTACGAGATATGCGATGCAGAAATAGAAATAGTAGGAATTATAAAACAGAATACTTTATACTTGAGGCATAAATGTATAACTTTTTCTGGTATCCATATTCTACAGAGCAGTTTCAGTGTTAAAACATAATATGACATAGGCAAAAATAGAATCAAAAAGAGCCAAGCACGAAATAACTCTTGATGATGAAAAATCTCCATATTGCTGAATTTATATCCCTTTTAGCACTTATATAAATTATTTAGCACTTATATATATTATATTTATCACTTATATATATATTTTTTATTTTTTTTATATTTTTTATAGAGTATCTTTTTTTCATGTAACACTCTGTTGTTAATAGCTACATCAGTGTCAGCTTCCAAATTAAATGATCCAGAAATAATAGTGCAAAAAATGTAAAAATGAAACACGTTTTAACATTCGAATAAACATGTAATTTCATACATTTGATGAAGTGCACACTCGTTACATTTACTGGTATTCATATTTTACAGTGCAATTTCAATGTTATAAAATAATATGACATACGTGAAAATAGCACCAAAGGATCCAAGTACGAAATTTCTTTTGATGCTTATGATTTTCCACACAGTAAAACTAATATCCTTTTTAGCACTTCTTTGAAAGTTTCTTTTATAGAAAGAAGCCCTTTCTCCATTTTTATGTAACACTCTGCTGTTTAGAGTTAAATCCGTCGCAGCTTCAGACATTAGTGATGCAGAAATAGTAAGAACACAAAAAGTAAAAATGGAATACAATATAATTGTGGCAATTTCAATGTTTAAAAATGAACCGAAGTAAAATTATTTTTTCAAACACATTGCGATCATAAAATATATTCCACTTGATTCGTAAATTAAAAATATAAATACAAAATGTGATAAATTTTTATCAATAGTTTGTGCCAGATTATAAATAAAATCGTACTTTTTGTACAAAAACTTGTAATCCAGGGAAGCCTCTTTAAGTTTATCATTCAGTTTTATAATTTCGATTTTTATTTGGTAGCAAACAGCAGTGTAAAATATTGCAAACATCGAAAACGGTTCATACAAACCAAGCTTAAAGTATAAATTTAAAATACTTTCTGTAATAATATTCACAACGGTATTTCCAGATCTTAAACATAAAAATGTGATAAATTGGGATGGTTTCATATCAATTGGCAAAAGATAACCAATTAAGGAAAAAAAATTAATAATTATACTTAACGCTGCCCATATGTATATTTTAAAAAGGAATGCGCGTTTAATTGGGAATTTAAGCATATGACTTGCTATTATATTAAAATTGGGCATTTGCATCAGCAGCAAATATCGAAAAGTGACGGTTAATAATATAACTGAAATATTGGATAATATTTCAGAAAAGTTATCTAGATTATGAATAATAGATATGATGATTACAAGTGGTAATAAGGCTCCAAAAATATTTATAAAAAAGAAAAAATATTTCAAACATCTGTTTCTGTTTTTTGTCATATTCGGCACTGAACATATAGGAGAAATTCGGAACATGTAAAATATAAAGCAATAAAGCCTAGAAGTTAAAATTTTAGAACTTTTTATTAAATTGTGACGTAGAATCATTTTTATAACTAGTACTAAGTAGAATTTAGTTAGAGATAAGTCAAACCAAGATGTTGGCGTTTCAAAAGAGCATTAATAAAATAACAAAAATTCGCAAATTATATTACTTTCAGCACTGTCTTTAAAACTAAGCAACTAATTGAAATTCTCTTGTAATATTTTTAAAAGATCTTTTTATTACAAAACAATTTATATATGTCAGGAAATATTCAACATATCATGTGTACAAGTACTTGATAAATTGAGTGAAAATCTGTTTTATTTTTAAAATATTTTAAATAATCTGATGGATTGTTTTGTGGTTGTAACTGAATACAGTTTATTGTTTTCAATGAAAATGTTTCAAAATATATTTTCGAAAATAAAATTTGTACATAATGAAAGCTTTTAATAAATTAAAAGATAAAATCCTATATTGTGTTTTATCAATAGCTTTATTTCGTCAAAATTATCGATTTATCATTGTTATTCATTGAATTAGTCTACAATTTCTTCTTTTTTTGTTATTAGAGTTTTAATTTTCAGAATTTGCTCCTTCTATTACTTCTGATCTCAATAATTTTAATTTCGTAAATGAAATATAAAAGTTTTGATGTCCGAACTAATACTAAAGTACCATAACATAGTTATAATTTTACTTTCGGTACAAACAATGAAAGTAATATAAAAAAACGAATATATTTTGTTGTACTTAGTTTTGATATTTAGTTGGAGAACGTATTGTACCTTAATATTGTACCTCAGAAATTATTATTAGATTCAAAATGTTATGGCATTATTTAAATACGCTAACTCTTTCTTCTATAATATACTTTTTTCAACCTGAAAGTGAAAATTTGCTTAAATGAATATATGTATGAATTGGTTTGCCCTATAAACGAGCCGTGACGTGTGTGTATTTGAAGTCGCACTCTTGGCCATAAATGGCCCCACTGAAAAATCAAAGAAACACACCCGCTACCATAAATTCGCTTAGTTTCACCAACAGGCTTCCTGGTACTAGCAAGTCACATTAGATACAACAACAACGGATAGTTTGGCAAAAGTAAATATCAAAAAAGTAAAGTTGAGGATATTATTGCAATTTGATAGATTATTGAAAATTTATTTAAATTATGAAATAAAGATATGATAGCTATAGAGCAATGAAAAGAGAGAATTATTTGGCAATCCCAGATGTTTCGCGTTTGAAAGAAAATTTAAAAAAATAATCTTTATTGTTATTGACTTCTCTTTTAGCATTATTTTCAAAACTAAATCATTAAAAAAATTGTCATTGTAATTAATATAAAACATTTTTTCTTTATTAAAATGTTTGCTTGCCTCATCAAATATTGAGTTTGACTCAGACGGAAAAATTTGATTAATTTAGAAGAAATCTATTTCGTTTTGGGAATAACTATTATGTATATAACTACTTGAATACAGTATTGCTATTTTTTTAAGTAGTTATATTTGTATCTATTTACTTTTAATTGACGTGGTTCAAATTTACTTGTTGCAACTATTTTTTTATATTTATGGCAGAGGCTTTTGATAATCTATCTATATATATATATGAATGAAAATGGAAATGGAGTCTGTGTGTATGTCCTTTATAGAATCTTAAACCAACCAACCGAGAGCTATGAAATTTCGCCTGCAGATAGTTCGAAGCACGAGGAAGGTCACTGTCGACATTAGAACCTTCTACGACAAACCGTTCGACCAGGATGAGCGAAAAACGAAATGGAATTTTCTGAGTGGCTAAGCGTTAACCATTGTTTAAAATTTAATGATCCATTTTTCACATATTTTAAAAATACCATCAGTGATAATTGCCAGCTTTTAGCGCTGTTTGATGAAAAAATAGTTTATTGCACGTATTTAAATATTTAATTATTTTATATTCGTTATGTCAGATAAATTCAATGAACAATGCGTAGTAGCACGTGTAGTCTACGTCACCTAATTTATACTTTGCCACGCGATTTTATTAATTCTTTTAAACGTGTTTTAAAAAAATTACTTATTTAAAGCCAACTGTAATGGAATAGAAAAAAATATTTATTTATTCAAAATCAAAAATTAATGGGAAAGTGGTATTAATTCGTTTAGAAGAAATATAGAAAAACGACACCAATAAGGCTTAATTACGACAATGATGCTTAATTAATTAAGGTAATATATGCATATTGAAATAAAATAAATAATCTATGTACTAGAAAACAAAAGCAATGAAATAAAGGTATTTATTTGTCTAGAAGAACCGTAAGAAATCGTCATACTATGATTGATGACAATGATGCTTAATTAATGTTGGTATTATGTAATAATTAAAATAAAAAAAGTAACTTCTGAACTAAAAATCATAAATAAGAAGAAAAGAAACTTATTCTCTTTTTGGGGAAACCGTAAAAAATCTGCAAATTATTACTTACACTAATGCTCAATTAATATGGATAATGTGTATTAATTGAAATAAAATAAAACAAGCTATGTGCTAAGAAGCAAAGCTCATGGAGGAAAGTTTAATGGGAAATTCATTTAAGAAAACCTTAAAATATCGCCATTCATAGTTGACGTTTAATTCATATGTATCCCTGATGGTAATATGTACTACTGGTATTATGATAATTGGCGAATTGGTTTTGATGTGAATTTTACAACGGGTTTTCCGTAGTTTCAGAAAATATATTTTCCAGTGGTAGCTAAGATAGTGTATTTATATTTTTATGAATTATAATTAAAAAGACTTTCTTTTCACCACTTCTTATAAATTTTTATTAAAGGTTAGATAGAGAAATGGTCATGCTCCAAAATCCGTATGAAGTTCTAACATTTAAAAAAAAAAAAAAATTCTGTTTTAAATGGCTGCCACTAACAAATAAGTATTAACTCAAATGTTGAAGGGTTATGTAATAAGTACCAAATATAAAAAAAAAAATATATAAAATATTATATTGGTATATTTGGTAAGTATTAAAACTTCCCCAATACTAAGCAGATTTAATACTGATACTTTGGAATTAAGTATTTTACGGTCCTTTGAAAGAAATATGTATCTTAGAAAATCACTTAATAGAGGTACATTTTAATTATCATGAATTGGCCGTGAAAAATAGCATCAAGCCAAGTGATGCTAAATAAATTTTATCTTTATTACAATGGTATGAATTTGGAACAACGAGCTTTGCTTACTTTAATCACGTAAAGCCATCGAAGATTACAACATATGTTATTAAATAAAAAATTCATTCCTACTCTCTCTCTTTCGCATTTTTTTCTTTCTTTTTTTAAAGTAATAACTATTTAAACTTTTTATTCCCTTATAAAAAAGGGGTGTTAAAATTGTTAAAACTATATTTAGTATGCGAATTCAAGCTATATTTCAACACTTTATTTTCGTTGTATGCAAGCTATCTTAACTTTCAGCCAAAGGAAACATAAAGTTGTCGATTATGGACTCTTAAGACTAATTACATTGCTATTATTTTTATAAGGAAACTATCTAATAGATGTTTGGCTTGAACAAAATATTTTATGAATGTGATTTAATAGTGAAGTTTAGTAATAAAGTTTTAGGCGTCATTAAATTTATGTATTTTATACATTTAATGAAAAATTCAGAATATTTTTTTAGAAATAGTGAATTGCTCACTATAGTGTAACTACGTCCTGCATTTACATAAAAATGCTACAATTCCCCCCCCCCCTCTTTTCCGACTACTGTATTTACTGCATTAATTACAATCGTCTTTTGGGGGACATTTAATCAAGTAGTTTACTTCGAGAATCCAGGCACTTCTTTGCGCCATTGGCCTCCTAATATAACTTTCGGTTCCTTTTTCGACCGTGACCTTCAAGGTTACGAATCGACTCTCTCAATATCTTTACATGAAGGCGTGTCCTTTATTTCCCTCATAGTTATTTGTTGTAGTAATTAAATCAATGTTCTATGTGAAGAGTGATTTATCATTGTGTTGAATTTCGTCCACTTGCCTAAAAATAGATGTCTCTCTGCCATTGCCGATTATTTTGTTGCTTAAAAGATTTATTTATTTTGAATTTTTGAAGAAAATAAATAAATATTTTTAAATGATATTCTGCATATGATATTCTGCATTCTATTTTTAAATGATATTCTATATAAATATTTTTAAATGATATTTAAATAATATTCTGATATTCTGCAGGAAAGGAAAAAATCTATTACAGTTAATTTGGCGAATTTCTTTTTTTTTATTGTTTTGAATTTTCCTTTGACATTAAAATTATCATTAAGGCTGCATAGTATGTGATATTATGAAATTAATGTGCTAATTGTTTTGAAAGAAAAATATTATTTAAATAATCCAAGAAAAGTTTGGAATTGTTAAAAAGGCTTGTTTCTTTAAAAATTATGCTAAATTCGTATACTGATGTTTATTTTGAATATTTACTTTTAAAAAAATGTTTAAAAGTTTGGGATTATTTTATTGGGATTCTATTTATATTTAATTTGCTAAATATTTTAGCTGGTGCAAATTGATAAAGCTCAATCAATTAAATTTTTGTATAAATATTTTTTTTGTTTAAAACTATAAAATGATGTTATTCGAACTATTTAAAAAGTTTCGACGAGGTTGCAATGCATGCAGTTAGACTATTATTTTTTTCTTTTTGTCAAATGAAAAAAATATTGGTTATTCTGCGACATATACAGAATATAATGCGCAACTCCTACATTGTTTTGATTTAAAAATAATAATACACTATATGTTGTATTTTAAATTCAGAGATCAATTTTTTTTTTAAAATTTCTAATTTATCTCAATATTTATGAAGTTCCATTTTTCCCCTCTTGTGGAAATGAAAAGACTCTGGTTATATCGTCAAACAGAATGTAATAGGGAATTCCTAAATTCTTTTTATTTAGATTTAGAAACAATGTACATTGTAATATTCAAAACTTTTTTTAATTCTCTAAGCTTTCTAAATTATTTTATGCTTGTTAAAAAGAGGCAAATTTTGTAGAAGAATTTTTTCTGTTTCACTCATTTCTCCTAAAAGTGCCTTAAAAAGAACTATATTTTTTAACAAAAATTATTGTTTCTATTATTATTTATTATATTTGATTACACTAACAAATATGCTTTTGAAGTGTTTTCAACCATTTTGAACTACCCAATCTAAATTATAATCACTAAAAACAAAAATATGGATACATAAAAAAAGACGAAATATAGTTTTTTCACCGAGCCTAAACAATAGAGAATAAAACAAAAATTTATAAGTAACTGCTTTCTTTTAGTTTAAAAAAATAAATAGAAAAAAACTTCTTACTTTTAGAAAGAAAAAATACTTTTCCTAACAACTTTGTCAAATTAATAGAAAAATATGTATCTGCTACAAAAATACTTGCCATTCTAAGTTATCTTTCAAATATAAAAAAGTGGACTTTTTTCCTTAGACCTGTTGTTTTGGAACAGGTATTTGGAATAGGTATTTTTTTGTATTGTAACAGCTGGAACCTGTTATTTGAAAATACCTGTTATTGCCCATCACTACTTCAGACATAAGTGATGCAGATACAGTGAGAACACCAAATATAAAAACATAATATATTGATTGTGCGACAATATCAATGTACGCAATTGAATCGATGTGAATATTATTTCTTAAAACTAAATTGGCCGTAAAATAAATTGAACTTGCTTCGTAAACTGAGAATATAAATACGAAATGAGATAAAATTTTATCTGCGGTTTGAGCCAGAGTATACAGAAAATTGCACTTCTTGTACAAAAACTCATAATCCAGATTAGTTTCTTTAAGTTTATCAGTCAGTTTTATAATTTCGGTTTTCATTTGGTAACAAATCGCAGTGTAAAACATTGCAAAAGTTGTAAATGGTTCGTACAGACCAAGCTTTTGGTACAAGGTTAAAGTAAACTCTAAAAGAATGTTTGTGACGGTGTTCTGAGTTTTAAAACCGAAAAGTAAGGTTAATGGATATGTTTCCACGTTTAGTGGCAAAAGGTATCTAATTATAGTAATGGAATGTACAGATATACTCAAAACAGCCCATGCGTATAACGTATACACAAATGATTGTTTAATTGGGAACTTTTTTAATTTACTTGCTATTCTTTTGAAATTAGGAATTTGGAACAAAAGTAAATACCGAAAACTTAACACTGAAAATAATAAAGCAAGCTGTGAGATAACTGAAAATTTATCTAAATGGTAAATAATAGATATGGTAGTCGCAAGTGATAGCAAAACTACTAAAAAATTTATAATATAGTAAAAATATTGCAAACATCTCTTTCCTTTTTCAATATTATTAGTCATTGGACATATAGTAGAAATTCGAAACACGAAAAAAATAAAGCGATATAGTCTGGAATTTAAATTTTTACAATTTTTCCTTATATCTTGATGAGGAAACATTTTTGCAACTAACACCAAATAGAACCTATTTAGAGAATAGTTGGACGAACCTTGATGTTTTCATTTGAAAAGAAATTAATATAACAATGATTATTTTATTTAACTATCATTTCAAAAATTGAATGAAATTTTCCTTGTAAATGCAGTGAATCCATTAGCATTCTTTGTTAAAATATCTGTATACGTCATGAAATATTCAACTTAACGTAGAGAGTTCATGGGTTTAAGCGGAAATCGATTTCGATTTTAAAAGAAATTTTTATTCCAGATTTTGAGCTTGTAAATATACATTGTTAATTTTAATAGATGTACTTGAAACTACCTCGTAGCATTAAAATATTGTACATTTAAAAAGTTGTTTATTCTTTGAAATTAAACAACTGTAATTGAGAATGAAAGCTTAAATTCTTCCATTAGATTGATTTTTTATTGCTATTAAAATTAATTTAGTCTGTTAAATTAGTTATTTATAAGGTTTTCATCAGTTTTTTTTCTTTCTCTTTTTTTCAGAAATTTAATTCATAATTGCAATATCGCTTTTTTATTTTTTAATTCCTGATATTACTCTTTTGCTTTTGCACAAATGATGAAATCACTATAAACAAAATTCTTACTTTTACAAGGTCTTTGCTAATTTTGAAATTCTTTGCATTTGTCGGTGCATTCTTTGCATTTTGTAACATTTTTTTATGGAAGAAATAGTTTCATTTTTGCTTTTGTTTCTTTAATTTTTTTTCAAGATTTTTAATCAGAATGTTTTCAGAAAATTTCATTAATAAAGTATTTTTTTCTGTCCATTATCAATTTAATCATTCACTCTTCTTTCCACTATAAATTTCAATCCAGAAAAAATAGTTATAGTTTTCAACTGTCTTAATTTTTTGGGAATATTTTCTATATATAAATGAAAATAATACTATAATATTATATTATTCTATTATTATAATTATTATAATTATTATAATATTATATTCAGGATCGTCGTTGAACAGCCGACCTAATTTCTGGGGTTACGACTACTAACGTTCAACTCAGTAGCCTTGTAATTTCGAACACAATCCAGAAGACAAGGAATTTCCTGAATCAAGTATTGAAAGATATTTGCATTCGTGGAGGACTTTTTTGATGGAACTAACCTGCATTTGCGTTACATGGAGAGGAGGACCACGAAAACCACGAGAAACACGATATCTTTGCGTCATTTTCTCTGCAGCTGCAAAACACTGCATTTTTACCAAAGATAAAGTAAGTACGATACTGTTGAATTACTAGTAAGGAAGGCGTGATGAAAAATCTAATCAGATTTGATCTATTTAAACATGTCGTTATGCTGTCTTTTATAACAAATAATTGATGTTTAATAAAATTACTAGCATAAGTAGAGAAATATAGCATTATATTATTATTTTTTTTTATTTTGAACGTTTTCTTTTTTTCTACAAATAAGAAAAATATTTAAGCGATTTTTTAGATTATAATACAAAATTGACTAAATTCCTAGCAATCTTCATTTTTTATTACTTTTATTTCAGTCAAATATGGATGCTTCAATCTTTATCCCATTTATAGAACTCTTGAATTTATTATTCAGTTATATTTATGGTTTCGGAAATCTAATAAATTAAAACAAACAAACTAAACAAATAATTAAGCAAATAAATTAATCAGAAGTTGAAATCTAATAAATTAAATCAAGAGAAAATTAATTCCTGTAAAAATATGTCGAATCACTAGTGAGGAAGATGAATATTAAAAACATCAAAAATGGTCTGACTGTCTGATTAAAATTGGAGGTGCTTCTAATAACCTCTTATCAATGATTCTCTTTCCAACTTACAGAAATTAAATTTTTGATTTCTTTTTTTAATTCTGCCAGTTGTTTGTTGTTAGATTACAATCTTATTTTTTCGGTTTTTTCTTCTCTTAAATTTTCACTTGTGGCGGAAATTGCGAACAGTGTTTTGGAAATAGATTTTTAAAATATCTATAGTGCTCATAAAGAATGGAAACTGTCAAACATATCTTGAAATTGGATCAAAAATCTAAAAATATGAGAAAGTACGTTATTTTTTAAAAAATATTTATGTGCGTGTCCCCCAAAATGTACCCCAATTTTGCTTACTCGTTTCAGCATTTTCAGTCAATTACAAAACTGAAAATGTTTTAACAGGGTCTTAATCTTAATATTATTTAATTTTGAAAAATTGTATCCTATGACATGGAATTTGACTAGGGCGTGTTGACCAAGTTCTGTGTCATTAGACAGGCACTTTATAAAAAAACCTGTATGTTTTTTTAAATTTTATATCTGTCATGCTTCTCTTGAGATGGCACACTTTTTAAACGATTTGTGCCCTTTTTTTCATTTTGTGAAAAGCGTCATTTGTAAACCAAAGAGTAAAATCCTATAGCTCAAATTTGAGTTCTTTTTTATGGAAAATATAAATTTGCAATAAATAATAGGCATCTTTATAAATATTTTTAAATCAGAAGTTACCTCCACCACAATCCCAAAGGTGCAGACTGGAGAGTCGAATCAGGTATTCAGTGCATGTTTTTGAAAAAATTTCACGTGTTTTTATACGATTCGTATTACTCGAGATATTTGTTAAGGGTGGTGATTAAGAAACACCAAGTATTTCATAACAATATCAATGCTCACGAAACGTACATTATACTGCTTTTTTATTCACTTTCTTCATTTCACATCAATCGAACAAGGGCTTTTCCAGCCTCCAAATAATTTATGCAACTCAAGAGCTGCAGCTATTGTTAAATGATCTTTGCAGTGACCGCTAACTGCTTGTACACCAAATGGAACGCCATCATGCAAACCTGCAGGTATATTTGTTGCCGGCAGTCCTACCAAATTAAACACAGCAACGTAGATGAAATCGTGAAATTTTGGTATGTCCAAAATAGTAAATGGGGGTGGTTCAGGGTTAGTTGGCACTAAAAGTATGGCATCCTCTTTAAATATATCCTTGAATTTTTGGTTGAGTGAGTCAATTTGCTTTAAACAGTCATAGTAGTGCTGGTCTTTATCACGTTTTTCGGTTATTGAGTAGTAAATACATGGTAAAGTATGGTTGGACATTCCAAAGATACTTTTCAAAAGTTCTAACCCTTCGTTGACTTTACCTTGCTCGTCAGCTAGTACAGGTTTAAGAGGTGGGAGGCCCGATTCTAGAAATTTCGATTCAACTAAGTCGAAACCGTACTTTAACTCTTTCAATTTTAGAGGAAGTGCTTTTACACCATATTGTTCTTCAAAATGTTTTGTTGCCTGAAAATGAAAAAAAATAATAGATATAACTATATTTCACCTATTTTAACATACTACCATATATATATATATATATATATATATATATATATATATATATATACACACAATAAAAACTGATAATAACTAATAACTTTGAATAATTAACACTTAACACTAACTTTCGATATAGCGTTCTTTAAAACTGGCGCAGCAGGAATTCCGAGAAATTCTTCTATGAAGTATATTTTCACATGCTTGAAATCAACCTAGAAAAAAGTTATTTCAAAAGATTAATTGCATCTTTGAATTCGTTTGAATGATAAATTCAATGGTAAATTCAATGGTAAATATACAAACATACAGCAAATCAAGTTAATACTCCGATTGCTAGTATCGAATTACAAAGTTTAATAAAATTTATTTGCTTTTAATTTTTGAAATCTAGTCAAATCCGCTTTGCAAAAAATATTGATTCACAGTTGCGCCATAAAACAATCAAGCCGATATTATCACATTAAATTTTTACATCTTTTGTTTTTGAAAAAAATATTTGTGTTCCGTAATGAACGCCCTTGAAGTATATTTTCTAAATCCCAAAAATGAAGAAATGATAGTATACGAAGATGCGCAGAGAATCAGGTTGATGTATGAAACACAAAACCCTGTTAGATTTCGGGAGAGACTAGAAAAAAGTTAAAAAACGTTCCTTTAGATGTTAGTTGAAATCACTTAAGAGCCAGGGTCTTAAAAGTTAGCAAATCAGGCCATTGGTACTTGATGTTGCTGATTTGTTGAAATTTTCAGAAAAATGTTTTTTATATAAAACTATCACGCACGCGTTTTTTTCCCTTCATATTTCCGAACAAATATCTTTTTAAGTGCTTCGGTGGGTCAAAACTGATGATGATCTGAAATTTAGAGAAGAGCCATTTGAAGTTTTTTTCGTAAAATCAAAGAAAATAGCATAATTACAAAGATTTTTTAATGAACTTTGACCTTCTATCCAAAGGTCCATTGAAAGTATCTACGTTTTAATAGTTAGTGTGGATGTAGTAAAACACATAATATCTGTCAACGCCGTGATTTATTCACTTCACAAAAATTCTTGCTGATTGGTTGTGTAGATGTGTTTTTCTCAAATCAATTTCTCAATCAGTCGTGGTCCCTTAAAACCATGAAAGTTTTTCTACACTGGTGCTATTTTGATCAAATACTTAACATTATGAATTTTCGAATAAATGAAGAAATTGGTTGCGCTGGCATTTATGCAGATAACGGGAACTACTCTACCACACAAACCGGGAAACTAAAAATGTACATCAAAGTAGTTTTTAAACAAATTTACTCCCTTGTAACTTCACTTTCCTTAATAATTACCTGATTTTGCAACTGTAATTTGGGATTGTTTTCCGATAAAACTTTCATCAAGAGAGTTAAATCTTCGGGATATCTGCACATGGGACCTGTAGTATTGATGTAGTCAAACGGCATCTTTTCTGGTTCAATCCAAGGATAATAGCCCCGATTCGACACAATACCTATTATAAAATCAAAAGCAACAGTTCAGTAAAAAAAGAAAGCATTTCCCGAGATAAAATAGGTTTTGATAATTTTTTTTCCCACAAAAACAGTCTTATTGTAGAAATTATTGTTTTTATAGACGAGTTTTCAGCT
Organism: Parasteatoda lunata; assembly: GCA_949128135.1. Classification (NCBI taxonomy): domain Eukaryota; kingdom Metazoa; phylum Arthropoda; class Arachnida; order Araneae; family Theridiidae; genus Parasteatoda; species Parasteatoda lunata. The sequence continues at coordinate 56,645,774 of OX421978.1, read as the reverse complement.
ACAGAATATTTAGAGACAACCTTGAAAGCTGTTTGCAAAACACATTAAATAGCATATTATTATTAAAAGACTTTAGAACATAAATAAATGTTTTCAGCTTATCATAAAATTAAAAAAAAATCTTTAGGAAAGGTTGCTATTGCTGGACTTTGTTTGTTTTTAGCAACTAATTTTAGCGCCAAGTTAGACAATTTTATGGTTTTGTGCACCTAATTATCACCTCCCGCCAAACCAGGCAAAGTTGTTAAATTAATAAAATAGTAAGCATTGTAGTAATGAAACAAGCACCATCATTCTAATGAAGGAAACAAGGCCTTTTTCGGCCAAGAATTACATTGGAATAAGCAGCTAGCCATTCTTTTTCTTTATACAAATAAAATGTTTCAAAATATAATAAAACGCCCGCTCAGTAATAAAACGCCCGGTATTTTGTTCATGTACGATAAAAATAACACGATAGTATTAACGATAATTACGATAAAAATAACGAATACCTTATGATAAAAATAACATCAACATTAAAGGTATTTAAAAATTGAATGGAAGAAAATTAACATATAAGATGCTGTTGGCTACAAAGTAATACCTCCTGAAAGAGAGAGAAGGTCACAGCAAGGGTTACCATAAACAAGAAATTTGATGTTTTAGAAGTCTAAACGTAATGACATCTTTCGTAATTATCCCCACGGTGCAGCTTAATAGTCCAAACGTAGTGACATTTTTTCTTATTTTTCATCCACCAAGCAGTTTATGTTCGTTTAGTCAGGTTACTAAATTGATCCGTGCTGAGGCCTTCTCTCTCCTGGGAGGTGTTATGCGAACCCTTAGAAAAAAAAGGAGAGCTCCCTAAATACCAGATGCGATTGTTTTTTTCCCGGCTGTCCTGAAAAAATTTCTTTTAGTGACTAGGGTCGTATTCCATTTCTAGTCCTCACTTGTTCGAGCGATCTTCATTACATCAAGATTTTTGTTATTCGCTACTATATCTAAAAAGAATAAATTAGATTATAATCTGTTTTAGATTTAATTACTCTGAGTATTCTTTCACTAAATCCTGTAACTGAATTTATTGCAAAACTGGAAAAATAGTATAACAGGTTCACCAGTCCATTCATAGTAACTGAGGAAGGCTCACTAAAGGAAACTAGCAATCGGTATGTAATTCATTCACAACTTCTCTTATAAAAAGGTAAACGTTGATTTAATATGGCTAAAAAACACTGATTAAATACAGTTTTAAGTCTTCTTAAAAACACTTAAAGCACTAATAACGATTGACAAATATCCATAGTTTGTTTATATCTAAAAACTGGATAAAGATCTTATTAACAAAATGTCGATTTTTAATTTCATAAAGTATACTAAATAGGGAGCGTTTACTTTTAATAACTACAAAATAACCAAAATTACTCTTACCGGATGAAGGTTTATGTCCATAGATACCGTTGAAAGCTGAAGGTATTCTTATACTACCTCCAATATCCGTACCAATACCAATCACTGCTCCAGCTGATGTAATGAGTGTTCCCTCACCGCCTAAAATTGAAGTTTGATTCGAAATGTTAAATTGTACTAGTTCTTCTTCTTTGTCAGCTCAACAGCCCCTTGCAGACCTTGACTGCCTCAACAGCTGACAAATGTCAGCTGCTTCTATAGGTGGCAACTCCCTTGATTTCATTACTATTGATATGGGTGGCAACTCTCGATTTCATTACCAAGTGCTCAAATATCATCTAATATTCTGTTAAATTTAAATTCGCTTATTTTTTACGAAATTATTTTCAATTTGCATTTTCATTTGTTAGTTTTATCACGATGTTTTTTTTTTTTTTTTTGGTTTTTCATTTATTATCGCTGTAAGACAAAGCTTTTTTTCGGAAGAAAAACAATCGCACTTTCGATATTTTTTTTTAATATTTCACTGCATATGAAAAGCAGAATATATATTATCAGAGAAATTCATATACGTTTGAGGACGCATGTTAAAACTTGGAAACATTTTCTGTTTTCAAAGAGTTTGAAATCTTTGAGGAGAATCAATGAAATTCGAGAACTGTCCTGAAGATTTGAAAGCGTCTGGTCACTTTAGTTAAAGAGCACAAACTTTCGACCGATAACTTGACTTAATTATTGAGGCAGTATTTGAAGTTGGGATCAATTTTTTTGCCATCTTGTGGCTTGAAGAACTGAATTCGTCGAAAGAAATTAATCTCATTCAAGTAAAGATAATTTAGAGTCTAAATTATAAATGAGCATATCTTTGGTGAAAATTTATAACTCTACAGTATTTAGGGGAAGACAATTATGTATCAGCCGCCCATTGAGTAACAGCTATGGTAAAAAAATCTATTATCGATGAGGAAATTCTAAACATTTTATCAAGTTAATCTTAACTGCTAATCAGCAGTTGACGAACAGTCCTTGGTGAGCATTTATAACTGTACAGTGTTTAGGAAAAGGCAAGGCTGTATCAACTGTCCACTGTGTAACAGCTATGGTAAAAAATCTATTATCGATGGGAAAAATCTAAATATTTTATCAAGTTAGTCTCAACTGTTAATCAGCATGATAGAATATTTTTTGCCTTAATAATTTCTCTCTAAATGAAACGGCACATTTCATTCCAAAATCTTAAAAATCCGGTTAATGGATCAAAAATTATTTTGAGTGATTATTTTAACGACTGAACACCTTGCAGAGAATTTCGTATGATTATACCTGAACTGCCACCAGGTGACTTTCTGTTATCATATGGATTCTTTGTTTTTCCAAACGGGATACATGTGGAATTCCACCACATGCACATTTCTGAAATATTAGTTACAGTCACAGGTATAGCGCCAGCACTCCTGTATAATGCCGGTGCGTCACCGTCTTTCTCTGCGGTTCTATCTTTATCTTTGTATAATCCAGCTGTTTGGCGCAAACCTAGGTGAAATTATAAAAAGTTTTTTTTAGTGTCAATAAATGAAATTCTAAATGAAAAACGTAATGTATTCAAGAAATTCTTTACTGTTTTCTAAATTTCTCAGTACGTTTGATCTCTTAAATAGCTTTAAAAAATTTCGCCCTATTGGTATTATAATCGAGAACCTCTGACATGATAACTTAATGTTAAAATTTAGTTGGTGGTACAAACTGACGCACAGAATGTACAGAACGTACACACTCAGAATGTACAGAAAGTAAAAAAATTAATAAATAAACGGACCACCCGGAATAACCATTCTAGGACTAAAACTTAATGGTGAAAGGAGTGGACATTAAATATGCTAATTAATTAGTTCAGATGAAATTTCAAGTTACGAAAACAGGCACAAAAATGCACTTCCTCTGTTTAAACATTCCTTTTCTTTTGTTGATGGATTTAGATTTTTGACCTTCTAAATATTGGGATAGCCGCAATATGGGAAGTATGGTTTTATTAATTTGGTCAGTCAAACATGCCAAAGTTTATACCATTTAATGTTGATTTTACTTTTTGCATATTTCACCACATGTCGAAAACCTTTCAAGCGAATCTAAAAATTTTGAGCACAATTATGTAATTATCCAATTACTCGTTTATCCAAAGATGCATAGAAAAATATCAAATATTTATTAAACTGTTATTATTTTATTTCATAGTTAGTAAATATTTTTTACTATTTAATTTAATGGTTAGTAAGTACTTATTAAATTTTATAATTTTATTTAACAATAGTTTAAAGTTTTTTAATAGTAGGGTATAAAATTTGTTACATCATTTTAAAGTATGTAATCATACATGGCAATAAAAAGAGCGAAATCGAACGAATAATTGTCAAGAAAGAGAATTTTAAAAATAGTGCGGACTTTTTAAAATTTCTATTTTTCAGAAACTTTTCGACCGATTCCGCTTAGTTTGCGAATAATTGCATTCTTGAATAATTGAATAATTGCATTGAATAATTGTCATGAATATTTGCATTCTTGAAAATTATGTAAAATATTATGAACACCTTGCAATTCAAAAATTTGTCAACTATTGTTACGTAAAATAATAAAAAAATAATAAATAGTTCTTAAAAGTTATTTATTGCTTAGAATTTTCTTTAGATACGCGAATTTTATAATTTTGCGCTTACAAAGGTTTTCGAGATATGGCAAAAAGTAAATTTAAAATTAAGGGTTCCAAATGTTGGACCGCTCTCTTGACTAAACTATTGGGAGCAAATCTACCGCTATGTTTTGGTGCTTTGAAATCGTAATAAGCCGGAAAAAAAACGTATGTTTGTCTGCAGAAAATCCGTTTTTGTTTTCGATTTCGTAACTTAAACTATCGTATCAATTAACTAACTAACAAATTTCAAGTTACCCCATTGAACTATTGAGAATTAATCCTAGAACGCGAAGATCCGATCCTTAGATAAAAAGTTATTCATTTTGGTCCGTTTTTCTTCGCCCTGCACATTTCACACTAACTTAGTTGTCTTAAAAAAACCATTGAAATTGTGGTTTAAGACATTGATCTGATGTTAAAGAAGTTTTAAAATTACATTCATCATATGAAAAAAATTTTAAGTAAAATTTTGTTAACATTTAATTTTCAAAATTTAGATGCATTTTATAGTTGATTGTAATTACACAAATACCAATTTGTTTTGCAATGTATAATAAAAAGAAGGTGGCAATAGAAAAAAAAATTATTTTTGTAATGAGTTTCACAATGCATTCAAAACCTGAATTAATCAGTTTCACTGATATGTCACTGAACATTTTCTTCAAATAATAACGTAATTTAGCAATACTAATTTTGATACTAATATCACACAATCCTATTACTTTATTTTAAATCCAAAAAAAATCTAATTTTTTTATCTATTTAAGTATTTATACACAGTTAAATGATAAATGCTATGAATTGACTAGCTGTATAAATCTTAAAATTTATAAAAACGAAGCTCATGCTTTACCACGCTCCATACACTAGCTTAAGCCACAACAGAATGGGCAGCATTTCTCACTGAACTTGTACTTACTTACATAACTATCTTTCCAAATTGTTATCTTCTCATACAACATAAAGGATTGTTGCAAGGTTTGAAATTAGTTAAAATCATACGGAAAATAACATTTAGTCATGTAAGTCTCTGATTGTTTTATTTTAGTAGATAATGAAATGTTCCTTAAACTTTGAGAAATGTTTTTGTGTTTAAAAATGTTATCTATATGAAATAAAATTTGCTTATGTGCAAAATACGCTTAGTGCTGTATTCAATCCTTAATATGATTATAAATTTCTGTAGATGTAAACTGTAGTTGGGGAAATACTGTTTAAGACCAAGAATTATTCGATTTTTATATCAAAAAAAGCACAATGGAAAAACAAAAAATTGACAAATATTAAAAATTATATTCACGCAAATTACTGAACAATCATAAATAAGTACAGTAAAATCATTCAGCATAAAAATGAAAATCTCAAAAGAAACTAAGAAACAAAGACAAGTAGCTTGCATTCGCTACTCGTAATATATAATTATTATGCAATAAATGCCGACCAAGTGATCAGCGTGACTGTCTTTGAAGCCAATGGTTGCGGGTTCGAATCCCGCTCAGGGCATAGATGTTTCTATGTGCGTGTTGTGTGATGCTTAAATGTGGCCCACCCTATGAACGGGTATCCGTGGCTGTGTGTTATGAGTAATGCTGCTTGTCTCCGTGACTTAGGTCAGCACCTTCTAGAAGAAAGAAGGCCTCAGCACGGATCAATTTAGTAGTCCGACGTAACGAACATAAACTGCGCAGTGGATTAAAAATAAGAAAGATGACACTTAGTTCGGCCTACTAGGCTGCGTAGTGGTGGTTAATACGAAAGATGTCATTATGTTTGGACTACTTAAGGATCAAATTTCTTGTTTAGGTAACCCGTGTTGAGGACTTCTCTTTTCTAGGAGACATTGCTTAGGTTCACAGGTGCCCACCGGGTAACGTTAAATGAGCAACACTTCCGTCATCTTCCGAGATGTAAAATGTGGAGTTCAGTGCCTGCCTTGAAGAAAAAATGCAATAAATACCCCTCTTAATATAAAGTTATGCATTTTACGAATATGAACTAAAAAAATATATAAGTGGAAAATTCGGTGTTGCTTATTCATATATGTTCAAACGTGTGAAAAATTAGTGTCAAAAACTGCCAAATCAATAGTTAAGAAGGCAGATTGGGATAACATCTAAACCATTTTGATTGATTCTTAGAACTTAGAGATTTAGAACTTAGTTTTTATGAATATTCTTTCAACTTATTTTATCAGTAATCATACAGGTTTTGACGTTTTTTGTCGGATCTTTCTCTGGGAATAGATTTAGATTTCGTTTTTTTCCTTGCTATTTTGCAACTCTGATCGACAAAATTTTTTTTTCACTTCATGTACAAGAAGTGTTCTAAAAATGCACATTG